>CAVNZL010000013.1:2020000-2402500 GCA_963693355.1 Pontia daplidice
ACAACGACGTAACCGCCTAGTCTCTTATATTACAAAATATTTCTATCATATGCGTATATTATCTGTATATGTAATGTCAAAAAGTCTTTTCAAATATATGTATTTGACGCTCTTAACTGAATTTAATATGAAAATTATTTTTTCATTACATGATATCATTATTTTAATGTAGATACATGAAAGGTGTATTTTGAAACTACCCACCAATTCGTAAGTTTTGTTTTACAGCCAGAAAAATTCAGATATCTCATAATTTTATTTCAGCAGATGTAATTGTATATTTACATTATATGTATCGACTTATATTATGACATAAGTCATGTTTCGAAACAGCAATTGTGAACAACAAGACAGCCACATCAAGATCACTTGTTTGAAATCATGATTAAAATCTATTTTAATAATATTGATTGAGATTTATAAATAGCCTTGGGGTAGAAACTTGCAATTATCCACTGGACTTTTACAAAAGACTTTTAGTTTTATCAAGTTTTATATGCTCTTTCATTTGTCTCATCCTTCATCATTATTTTTCCTAGGATTGTTTTCTTAACTCTTAATTCGATATTGTAAAACACCAGGCGTCGAACCATCTAATACCGTGTTACTATGGTTACGATTTTAATGTAATAAAAAATAGCCGTTTTTAAGCCCAATTAGCCGTACTTTTACAAAAACAACCGACCACAGTGGTATCATAGGCGGGTATGACGTTTGTGCAATGGTAAAGTCGGAAGGGGCGGCCGGCGATCACAACCGAGCCTTTGTCGCAAGTGCAGCTTACTGCACAAAGGAAAGTCATAAGAAGTGGAGATTAGGTGCTATGCAATCAAATAGTACGTGTCTCGAATGTAGACTCAGTCTTTTCTATTCACTGTATTGTCACAGTTGACCCTTTGTGACTACTGAAAATTGGGTTTAGAAATATGTATTTTATTATATATATGTATGCACAGTTTAAAGTATGACGATAATTAATATATAAAAGACCTGATTGAGGCTTTATTCTTTTACTTTTTGTGATTAGTTTCAGTACAAAAAATAACTACATCGTAGAATAAAAGGTATGTCTTGATCACAATATCCAATATTGATAGAGCACGCTCCGATGGCAGTTCAATCCGGTAATACTAAAGTTGTGTAGAATGCGGGCTCTTCGTAATTCATCTGCAACTCTTTCTCTCAAGATAAATACAAACTTTTGCCTTAACTTCGCTATCAACGACGATGAGTCGTGAGATGCAATTTTTTACCTTAAGACATTTACTGTTTAGGCTCAAAAGGCTGTGCACATTCTCTTGCCGAAATGTGTTTTAAACAATATTGAATCCTCAACTAGTAAGCCTAAAAACTATTTTAGAAAACTCGAACGTCCTCATATGGTGGATGGTTTGGAATACGGGCCTTTAGATGGGTAATCAAAAAATATTTTAAAAGTACATATTTTCTTTTGCCAATATTTTTATCCAATTTCTAGATTCCATTTCAAAGATTTGTAACATTGCTTTTACTATATTTGGCTGCACCATCCACTTCTATCTATTTATGTATCTAAAATATTCGTATAACGTTTAATCTTTTCTATGTTTTGACTTTTGATTTGCATAGGCTTTCGGCATGATTTTCATCATAGTAATATTTTCATTTTTTCAAATATCTAGATGTCGATCTTTCCGTTAAACTATTCTAAGATTTAACAATGCTGTATAATTTATGTAATATTCAATATTGCGTTATTATTATAATATTCAAATTATAATGATTACATGAAAGAGTCCTATTTTCTGGTATCTTCCTTCGTCATTCTTTGCCTCGAACGTTTTTTGTCTATATCATAAAAAAACAATGCCAAGTCGCAGCAGTGTAAAACTGAATTGCTGGAAATAATGAAATCAATTCAGTGATTGCATTCAGTTGCGACGTCTATCGTGGGGTGAATTGCTACAACAATTAGGGACCACCTGGGCCAATGCTAATCGAGCGATAGAATTAAATGAACGGCCCGTACTAATTGGCCGGTAAGACAAAGGAGCAAACAGTCTCCTTTGACAACGTCTAGTGTCACTCGAGGCGTAGGACTGAGCATTCCGCCCATATATTGGTTCGCAATCGAAATATCGAATTGGACGTCTACAATTGCATTGAACAGCCCACGTCCAACTTTCTAAAATAGGAATTTGAAAATTAAATAGTGTCAATTGAATACGGTGAAGTGATAGACGCCGGCAGCGGTTGGCTCGAACACTCAAGTGTGTCGTTATTCGTTACTCGTTACGAGGAGGTGTCGGAGAGCGCGATAACGAGCCTCTTCCACTCTACATGCAGACCGCAAGGCGGCGCTGTATCGAATATTCTGTCATGCATCTGATTTTTCATCCAAATAAAGTTATATGAATATCATCTTAGAATACAATTCGGTGTTTACATTTTGAATATGAAACTGGAAACAATCCGCTAATGTCTCGAAATTTCTTTTACGAGTAAAATTCTAATCAGAAGTATAGTGAGAAATAATTTTTGTGCAGTCGTCTCATGAAAATAAATCTGTCGAATCGTATTTTATTAATGTACTCTTAATACTACTTAATGATATGTTCCTAATTAAATAAAAATAAATAGTGACAGAATGGATTTTATAATTTCTGTAAGCACCATATAGTTTTCTAGGTTTATTCATATTATTAGGTATATAAGTTGTTGTAAAGTGGTATTTCATACGGAAAATGTAAAAGTTGAATGTTAATAAATCAGCTACAATTAAACATATCAGTTTGTCAAAATGTATCGTCACAAAAACTCTTTGAAGCCTGGCAACCGGTAGCGCGGTTGCCCTAATGTAGATCCATTGATTAATTGCCTTTATAGCTCTTAAGGCTCATTTACGATATCATATTCAATATTCGAATAGACGTATTTATTTTCGAAGACTTCATTAAGGAGCCTCGTAACTCTTAACTAAATATTTGGGAACTAAACAATTATCCTTAATAAATATGAAAAGATTTCTTATTTCGGTTTCAATGGACGACTTTTATAACGGCTCGTATTTGTTGGCAATGCGACATTTACAGCAGCATTTAGGAGGTACATGTTTTATTTAATTGTTTAATAAGAGCAAATTTCCTAGACGGTCAAGGCTTAAATTAATTCTCCATACAAAATATAATGAAGTGATAATGAAGTGGCGAAATTGAAACGTATCTGTGTCTGTGAACGCTGGCTTACAGGGGGTGTGGGAGTCGGCACGGTCAAAGAGTCCTTTGATGTTTGCCGCCGGCTTAATGCACCGCCCGCGGCCCCGCTCCGCTCATCATTAGCAATTTCCCCATAATTTGTTATCTTTACCGCTATTTATTTGTACAATTTCACGCCAGAAACGTTCGCACCTTGCTTTCAACTTTTGACGTCCGCTTTCAAGTCTCAATGTAGTGGCGATATTGAAGTTATTAATACAATACAAATAAAGTTGATTTTTTGTGTATGTTGTACACTATTGCGAGTTCTTGGGTTTTTTTCAAATTTCGTTTAATTGAATCATCTGATTATCATAGTAAATCGGTGGACTGGGACGTGTATTAAATTTTCATGTCCTGTATTAATTGTTTAAATTTTATTTTGCATTTTTATTACATACTCAAAGCGGATTAACTTCCATGCTATGCTATCGTTTACAATACATATAAATGAATTATACTTGTCAATCTAAGTACAAAATGTATATACTGTATATATGTTATACGTTCAGAAGTTAGATAATAATAGCATGTACCACATTTAATTTGTCGCGATGCAAACGATGACTGAACAAAGCAAGATCAATGAGGGCTCGCGAAAGGCGTGAAGCGTCTCGTTGGGATCAAAGGCGCTCAGAGAATCGCCGCACCTACTTAGGGTTGCCACTGGACATAATTTCAAATGTGTAGAAATAGAACATTAAATCTATTACAGCTTGTCTTGGTATGAGAAGGAAAGCAGAAAAGTAAAATATTTCGCTGTGAAAGTATACGGCATAGGCATCGCCAATCAGAAACAAGTATTATTTCAATGATAGTCGCATTTATGCGGCGCTTTAACTAGCATGCATATAATTTTTTTTGTGTTTGTTCGGCGTAATGTCTATCGTGCATGTGCTACAATTGTGAATGAACAAAGCAGGATCAATGAGGGCTCGCGAAAGGCGTGAAGCGTCTCGTCGGGATCAAAGGCTCAAAGAGTTGCCGCACCTTTGCCGATAGGGTTGCCTGCTGGTATTAAAAATTCAGAAGGAAATTTAGACAGAAATAACTCTTCATAGTGCAAAGGGTAACTAGATAGATATTAAACAATATTAAATAATATCATAAGAGTAAAATTACTGTTTGTTATAGTAAAAATTGGAAATAAATAAAACGAGCCTGTATCATATTTTACAGAAATAAGTTTTCCTGTGTGTAATAACTATAGTTACAATTGGCCAACCCTAGTGCAGACGCTGTCATTGAAATCGCACTTTGGCACGTATGTAAAGTGTAATGGCTCTATCACACCCGCTGTTTAGACAATAAAAATATAAAGTTCACGCAGTACGAACAAATGGAGTATAGCGGACACTTCACACTGAAGGGTTGTCGGCACGTTTGGCGAACACCTTGCTTTAATTCATGTTACAGTTTTTAGTGAGGGCGCGGGGAGTGTAATGAATTTGTTCTACACATATAAAAGCATTATATTCTATATTTGACGGATTTTATAAGAGCAAAGACCTCTAATGTACACAAATTGTGTGACAATTGACGCAAAATTCGTTTTATTTAATCTATGAGAACTCAGTTTCATATACGAAATACTTTTCAGTATATGCCTACAATCGGAAAGGTATTAAATTAATTTTTTATAGTTTACAGTCGCATTGTGAGTGCGACTATTGATTATTTAAAATTAAAGATATGCCATAATCGACTAGGTTAATAAGGTTTTGATTATTTAATTTAAGAAATGAAGCGAATAATTCTTATTGAAGAGTAGGACAGGACCAAAATACATGTGGCAATATATTTAGAATACAATTTGTATCCTAGTTGTAGAATTGTAGTAGATTTAGTAGATACTATGTAATTATATAAGAAATGAGAGAATGCACACGAAAATACACAATAGTGATTGTAAACAGTGAGCTAGCAACTTGACCTAGAGACTTTTAAATGTAAATTTTGTCTCGTCAAAGACAATCACGAGTTGAATCAGTGCCGGATGACATGAGCCAAGAGCCTGCGACATTTCCTTCTTAGATTGCTATAGATGTCAAAGTTTAAAGAAAAACACTATTAACGGATTAAGTTATGTACTTTGTCACGGTAGACGCACGCTGTAAAGTACGCGAATCGTCGGAAAAATTTTAAATAATGTAATATACTTAAATTTTGTAAAAATGGCCACTAATCCATTACTCATTACATCCGCGTGTGCCAAACATAAATAAATTGTACGTTACTTTGATACAAGTATTTGCCTGTAGGCCACTAGGCTACTTACACCCTGATCCACAGTCTGATGAGAAACCATGTATGTACCAAGACCGCAGGCAAGCTTTATATTAAGATCGTAAAAGAAGATGAACGTCAGCAGCTCTTATTCAGTGCTGACGCGTCAAAGGCAGGCGCGGTTAGATGATAACGATTCTGGGTGTTTGTGCACTATTCTATATCCCCTACAGCGACACCTATTTGTCGATTTTCTTTGTGACACTTGCCTTTTCCATCCAAACTTCGTTAAGCCGATAGTTGTAGCCGAAGTAGGTTAATTCACTGGATTTCACTTTGAAGTACAAAAACTTTCGTTTATCAAATAATGCGATTTAGTGCTCGATATGAGCATGATAAATGTTTCTTTGTATATAATATATATATATCGCTATATATATAGATCTTCAGCTGATTTCACCAATTGAATTGAAATCGTTGTTAAAACTATTTTAAATTTAATCGTTTTGTTTTCTGCGTAGGACTGTGTTCGTGTCCCGCTCTGATTTTTCTCTTGTTATGACTTGTTTGTTTAAGAACTCATTTATATTTTGTGACTTTTTTAATATATTTTTTCCAGTGATGAGTTGCTGTTTCCTTGTTATTAATAAATAAATACATAATTGTTTTCGGTGCTATATACTCTATTGAAATGCGTATTTTTATATCTGCACCAAAATTACATTATTTGAACTAGTGGTTTTCGAGATTAGCATTCAAGGAAACAAACAAACTTCCTCGTATATTCTTACAGTAAAGAGAAAATTTGTTAGAACTGCATATTGAATTAATGTTCATTTTCGCTGAAGAATAGAACTGCAAAAACCTTTCCAATATCCACCCCTCTGCTAGATTTACAAGTTTCTCTTGTATCGTAACCTATGATGTGAATCGCTCTCAAAGCTCGCCACAATATTTATCGGCGGTGCCGGCTACAAAGCGACTCCGGAAGCTCTGCCTCTCCGTGTACAACATAAGCGATAGCGATTGCTCTTAATATTGGTTCGGAAGGAAGTTTTCTTCCTTTGTAAGATTTCTTTACTGGTATGAATTGCTTCATTACATAAGGAATACACGTTCTTTGTTTTGACTCAGTCATCGTTGCCACCTAGACACGTAACCTCTTCTGGTTTTCGGTTGATTACTATAAAATAAATCATCTCGTTTAAGATTTATTAGTTCTTTAAAATACTTAATGAAAATAATAAACGTCTGAGGGGTCTCAACGAATTTTGAAGGTACCCATCGATTTCCACCGCTACCGCCTTTTTTGAAGTTGTTTAAAAAGAGTCTTAATAGCGTTTTGACATGTGAGCGCTTTTGCCCACCTGTACCTTCATAAATGACATAAAACTCTACTGTCTTATAACTTGACCCCGTAACTGTCTTCCCATTGTTGACTGCCTCTATCACCAGATTTCTTTTCGTATTCTTTGACGCGATCTGTTTGCTGAGATATGGGATGAGGTAGATTCGCAGACCGCCGTCATCGATTGGACTTCGTGTTTATATTCTATTTGACATCTAGTATACTGACTTTATTACAGGATAGGAGGCTTGCTGATAAAACGAAGTCATGTTTTACCATAAAATCCGTAATGATAGTCAGATTTTTCATAATAGGGCATTCTTATGAGTCTTTGTTTCGTAAACAAATTACTGTCGAAACTTTGTTTAGATAATGGAAAAGCATTTCATAAGTTTCCTATTAGAATTATGATAAAACGATCTAATTTGTTGTTTCTCTTAGGTATTAGTTTTCATACCTCAACATCTATTATTCAACGTTAATAATTCATGTAAACAATAACAAGGCGTTCCTAAAAGATGAATAATTTTTACAGTAGTTATTTCTTGTTTAAGTTGTTATTATAAAAAGCTCAACTTCGGGAGTAGGTTTAATGGTTCGTTTGTCTTTTTATGTATGTCGTAGACTTCTTAACGTTTATGTCTTATGGCGTCAAAATGTTTGCGATCTTCAAGTATAAGTAGCTCTGGAATACATTATAGAGCCACTCATTAATGCTTGACCGCGTTTATTAAGTATGTTAGTTAACTAGAAACTAAATAACCGTCTTCTAACGTCGAATCGGTGAAATTACCACGCAATCTTGGCGAAACTCAAAATTCGTGCAAGGAAACGTTTCTGTTCTTAATGAAATACTGTGAATGAGTTCTAGCGTATTGTGATCACTAATCGAAAAAGCCGCGGGGAGGACACCAAGCCGCTGGTTTGACCGACTAACTTCTCTTCAGATCTACCCATAGTAAGAGGAACCAATGACGGCACGACCTTCTGCAATGACGGGCTCGGCAAAAGAGAGAGACTCAAAGTGTAAAAATAGGAACCGTACAGAACACGCTGTAGATCGTTCACCAAGTTGCATGAACCGTGATAGGAAGTGGTAATTTTCACAGAAGACATTGCTGTTGCCTCCATAATCTAATATTTGGGAAGCTCCCACACAAAAACTAGATTTTTCCTAGTATAATTGTACTTGTCCAATTTGCACTGGCCCGATTTTTCGTTATAAGACCTACGACAGTGTTTTTAAGCGAAAATGGACCATTAAACAGATGGAACAGTGAAAATCGTGCCCAATACATTAGCGGACGTGGCCAAGTTGATCGTTGACAATACAATTAAGGTAATTCGGTTGAGAGCCGAGTGACGGTGATTAAAGCAATTATAAACAAACAAGCGACTCTTCCGCTCCATCGTTACCTGAGTGCAGTTCAAATAGATTTACCCCGGACAGTTCAACTTTACATTAAGTTACGTGTTATAGCTTATCTGGTTATTGAGGCTGTAATTACTTTTAAATGTTGTTTTGTGAAGTTTTACTACGCCAGACAGTATACGCACACTATGGGTTTCATCCTCAAATATTTTAAACTCTATCATACTCTGTTCTTTACGCATACTGATTCTGCAAATTTGTATTAAATAAAAATTACTTGTGTCCAATATTTAAGTAATCCTAAAGTTAGAAAGGAAAGTAAAATTTATGCATACATGACAAGCGATAAACGCAAACAACCTACTTAACCATTCACAGGTATACCCTCCTACCAATACAGGTATAAGTATTCGTAGAAATATCGACTGGTTAAAATAACGTCTCGTAATCAATCTCAGTACTGAGTATTGTTGAGCAAGATCCATCGATTAAATTTCTAAGACCTCGAACTGTTTGCCCCATATTTCCCGTGCAGTAATTCAAGACGAGTAGAATAAAAGAAAATTAATAAAAGCGATGAGTCTTTTATCTATGCTCCACAATCAGGTCTTTGTTGAGATTCCGTTAGATCTCCGATATCACCAATTTTCGCGGGACTTAGGGCTGTCTATGGACTAAATTTTAACCCTTTCTGCTTATGAAAATTCTATTGGTAATTTAAACACTGTCATTTGCTTTGCTTTGCAATAATAATAAAAAATATTTATTTAGAACAAAAAAGTTTAGTACCAAATAATACGTTTTTATTTGCAAAATATTTTATATAACGTCGCCTCAATGCATGGTTATTTTATATGACGTGCAAATCGATGTTCTAAACTCCGTTTCTAGTGACGTTGTTTTGTTTTGGATCTCACAAAATACCAAGTTGAAGTGAAACAGACGGAGAAATTGACTGCCCAATTAGGAGATTTCAATGATTAAATCAAAATCTTACAGAGTCCTTGACGAAAAACTATGATTGTTCATACCAATATTTTAATTTAACCCGTTTGAATAAATAGTTCGACAGGCGGTCTATAAAAGTTACGAAAGATTGAAGTCGCTTACGACATTTTAGATTAATTGAATGACGAAAACCGTTGGGAACCCTGTAGCTGTTGTTCTATTCGCCTCAAAGGAGAATTTATTATTTAAAGTGAAAGTTATTGAGTTTCGCTAAGGTTAAGTGAGGCTTTTGACTTGCTCCTATGAAGTGAGGTAAGGAGTGAGGTGTCGAGTTCCTCTTATGATCACTCTCAGCGTCTGTAAATTACCTGCATATTGTGTTACCTTTGAAGACATGCTTCGATTTCCTTTGTGATTCTATTAGCTGCTCCCAAATCTTATGGCTTTATAACTCGTGAAATCCGAAGACAATATGACATATTCTAATATTCGAGCGGGGCTCAAAGTGGAACCCTGCCAAACCGGCATTTGTGTTAATTTAAGTATCGGTTTAATTTGATGATTTGAGATTAAACAATATTTTATCGTTTCTATAAAAGTAAATACAGGTACTCCATATTGAAATACGTTTTTCAAAAATTATGAAAATACGTGCCTTCTAAGCGGTGTAGCTGTATATTTATATTGTAAATCTAATATTAGATGTAGAATATATTAGTATGTAAAACGATGGAAGAGATTTTATAGTATTTCTTCACTGTCATTTGAAACGAAATTGCAAGATTGAATTCTTCATGCAATTTAACTTGGTAATGCGAAGAATACGATTCCGGTATATATTATTCCGTGGATGCATTATGTAGATTGCGGAGGTATCGGGGCGAGCCTGCGCCAAACCGAATTTATCACATTCCCTATTCAAGCCGGTAACATCTGCCTATCGCCGATTCTCGAATGGAAAAATGTGCCCACGCTTCACGAACATAATGGGAAACTGAAATTTTCTAGCATCGTATCAGTTAGATTTTTTAGAGTGTTTTGCTGTACACTATACGTTTAAAAAGGGATGAGCTTTTATATATTCGAATGAAGTTTACAATTTCGCCTATCTGTATCTCTCCATGAACCTCGATCGAGGTGGCTAATGATTTGTCTATGCAGCGAAATGGTTACATCAATTGAATTGTTTCGGATTTTAGTTGAAATGTTTATAGCCATATATAGCCAATTAAACAGCCTGAGTAGAAGTATTCTTGGCGTTGAAAAAAATGTTTAATAGAAAAAAATTTTACATTAAATTGCATCGAAATTGTAATATTGCGAAAATAATGTTACTAGCGGAGGACTGTATGATAGGGAAAACCAATTTCGAATGGGGAACACGAGCCGCCAACTTTGCTTACGTCAGGTGCGTCGTGAACTTCACTCCAGTTGACATAGGCTGCGTATGCGCCGTAACAAGCTTTATGCCCGATACATGCTCTAAACATTATGTAGAATATTCTTTGTTTTGTTAAAGATTAAGGTTAAGGTTAACCTCCAAATAGATATCAGGAGTTAGGAGTCTTGCTGTTTATAAGCGCTAAGTTTCTTTAAATTCTAAACTACCTCCAAGGAAAAGGATCATATTAATATTGTTTAAAGTCTAGATATTTTATTAATGTCATTGGATTTAAAGCTCAATATATGCTGTTTGCATTTACAAAACTTCAGAATAAAACTCTTAGCTAAAACTTTAAAGATATCTCTGTAAAGTTTTTTCAGAATCGCGAGTTGCGGAGTGCGGGTTTCCGGCTAAATTACTATTTCAATCTGAGATGTTTAGCTAGGCTTGGCAATGAATGAATGAATGGCTAACATTTCTTAAAGATTTGAACGTATAATTTTTGACAATCTCTTACACCAGTCATTTTAAAAGTGCTAGCAGAATATAAACGCTTTCAAAGATAGATAAATATGTGGTATCGGTATTATATGGTTCTATTTGAGAAATGATTAGTAAAGGAATGAAACTAAGATGTGGTGGGGTTACACCATGATGCAGACCATCAGTGTTACTCTTTTTAATATTTAAGCCTCTAATAAAGCTCCAACCGTTAGCATGGTATGCCATTAAACATATTTTTTAAGTATGTAAAGACAGCGGTGTCTGACTTAGGTTCATGGGTTAAGTACTCTCTTCACATATACAATTGATATTACTTCTAAGTAGAAGGTACGTCCATGAAAATGCAACGTTTCTTAGGGTTCCGTACCCAATGGGTTAAGACGGGAATCCTATTACTGAGACCAGGCGGCGACGCTCTTCGCTTGGGACCGGGCTGTAACTCATGAACCCTAATAGACTTTCACAGATAATATATTTCTGATGCTGCTATAACAACAAATATTGAATCTAATGCAATAAACAGTTAAGGAATCTACCGTACAGCAAATTTTGTCTTCGTCTGAGTTCGACTCGTATCTACCCGGTTTATTTTATGCCTTTTTTTTACGCGAGAATTTTACGAAAACAAGTGACTAATGCTAGATTTCGTGTCTCAATTTAAAAGATACAGAGCTTACACAACATTCCATAACAATCGCGTACGAAATAAAAGCCCTATCTACTTTAGTACAATGAAAATTTTTCCAACTAAATGAGAGATTTTATTGCTTTCCAGCGAATGTAGACAACGAATACATGCACACATTTATTTAAGCTCCGTTTCCCTGCGCGGCTCTAAGCTTTATTTAAAAACGAAGACTGTTCTTATTACACGAAGCCTGTGATAACTCGACTAGAATCGCTATGGCCCCTTTGAGCACAAACACTTTGCTAAGCAACTAATGGCACTTACATTTGTTGCATAACAAACGCTTTGCAACGCTGCCGATAGCTTTGCCACGTATGTGAATTTAGTTACGCCTGTATATACTTACAGTAGAATTGTAGAGTCGTTTTTTCGTTAACGTAAAAGCCATGAAGCTTGTATCCCAATAAATGCTCTCTCTGACAAATCGCTGTTCAAAGTTTTAATTTGACTCGTATGTTCGATAATAATAGTGCGTCAAAGGGATGCAAAGTATTAAAACAGCGTTGAGTGTTTATCTCGCGTCGCCCGTCGCGGTACGCAAACAACGGTAAAACTGCACGGCGCGGCCGGCGAACGAAACACCACGGTTGCGCGTTAAATGTGCTGGATGTTTCATAACCACAATAAAAACTCTGGATCCGCATTTGAGCCCACGTTAACGTCTCGACGATCAGAGGGCAAGAACACGGTCGCCAACCTCAAAGTGAAGCGTGCAAATTCGAGGTCGAGGGAATAATAAAAGTGCAGGTGGACGGCGCAGCACCGAACCGCGCGTCAAAGGGGAGCTCGCGATACCATACAAAAGCCCTAATGAGACAAACCCGTCGCGTAATCGAGGCGACGGAAAAAGATGAGACCCCAGAGGTACGAGGCAAATTTTAATAATTGTCAAAGCGGCGGCTCCGATCAAACGGCGGGCGCGGGCCGCCCCCGGCCCGACCCGCACCTGTGACGTGTGCTCGCAGCTCGCCGCGGCTCTCATTAGCGCCGATCTAATGCAACTTCGAACCGCGACGTCTAATTAAACTTAAACAGAATTTCAATTTTACGACTGAAATTTTAATACGCAAAGCCGTAGCCGCGTCGCCGCAAAGGAGGCGCGTTCAAAGGCAACGGCGTACACGTTTTCGCAGATATTAAATGTGTTGACAATTTAATTTTTCATTTCCTCGAGGCGGGAGGCGGCGGGCGCGGGACGTGGCTCCTTTGACGTCGCGATATTGTCTTTGTGCGGCGCGTGGGGTGAGGCGGCCCGCCGCCGACGGAGACTTTGTCGCAATACAATGTGTATCAATAAAACTTAGGATTGGCTTTTAGTGGTTGCACTTACGCTTTGTGAGGCGGCGTGCTCACCCTTTGACATTATACATGTGTGGGAGCGTGCGGTGGCGACGGCTGTGTGTGAGTCGGTGTGTGTACATAGAGCGCGCGGGAGCTCGTATTAAAAAGCACGAGACGAGCCGGCGCCACTCGACGGACTGTGTCGCGAATCTTAGCATTTTCACATTAACCGTCTCCGGAACATCGAATTCGATTAACAACCGAACGTTAATTTGATCTTTGTCAGACAATATTAACCGAATAGAATAAATCTAATGTTACAATTATAGAGACGCATCGATGGTTTCATAAGTTTTACAATTAATTTAGGCGGCTACTGACAAATATAGTTTCGTTTTGACGACATGTTAGACATCTCAAGATGGTAATAACCGTCGACGGATCATTTCATATCGCATGGAACCGATACTTTATTGGAAAAGTTGTTTCGCATATTACATTTACTATTTGTGTTTCTATGTGAGTGCTTGTGATGAAGGTTTCCGCAATCTCCTTGATATTCAGTCAGAGCTCCATGTTGCCACAGTTGTTATTACTTCCACAGAGTATACACATGTCAAATGTGTCTAAGAAATCTTCAGCCACAATATTGTCTGTGGTTTAGCCGAGTATTATAATACTCACACATTAACACATTAACCTGCTTCTGACCACCAATTTACATCTGATGAAAAAGGTTTTTTTTCGAGATTTTAGCTCCTCGGGAGATAAAAAAAGTTGAACGAAGGATTTGAATACTTATCGACAATAAATGTCTGTCAGGTCATGTAGCTTTTGACGGTATTGACAACTGTGATTACAATATCGATATTAGCTACTTGACTACAGTTTGCAATGACGCCAATTCAGTCTGCACTCATTGCCAAAACGCTCTTACAAAGTTTCTTTGATGTATCAGAATTGTGCAACTGCGACTAAAAAAATTCTAAATCCCTTTGACCGTGGCCGCGACTGTCATACTCGACTTAAATAGATCAAAAACTGACAAATGTTACGGAAGCTGTTACGGAGATATGTGTTTTTTACATTTATCAATTATAAATGTGGAGCGTAATCTTTATAAATAGTGCCGTTTCTAGTTTATTGTTGATCACGCGAAGAGGAGTAGGTTACAATAAATTCCATGACAAGATAGAAAAGAGGAAATATTTCCAACAGAGGAGAAGGTCTTGTTTGTGAACGATAGAAGCGCTAAAAAGATGGTTGTATCTAATATATACAATTCTCGTGTCACAATGTTCGAACGGCTCCGAAACGGCTTGACCGATTCTCATGAAACTTTGTGAGCGTATGAGTAGGTCTGAGAATCGGCCAACATCTAGTGTTCATCCCCCTTAATGTTATGGGTAGTCCACTCCAAAATTTTATTTTTTAGATAAAATTTTTAGTTTCTACTTTTTTAAGATACAACTTTTGTATGTTGTATCTTAAAATACATACAGTCCTAAATTTTCACCCTTCTACGATCAACCTTTTTTCTGATCATTATTTTTTATTTATTAATTGAAAAATGAAATCACATGTATGGCAAAACAATGTTTGCCGGATCAACTAGTTATATTGTATGTATGTATTTTTTTAAAATTATTAATTTTTACTATTAATTGCTTCCTAATTTCTTTGGACCAAAAGTATATGTATGCAGTATAAATATGATGATAATAGAGATGAAGAAAGCGTAGAAAGTTGAAACTTTTTCTTACTTTCGTATATTTTTAACTCCGCAAAATGACACAATCAAATTAAAATCTCCTTCAATTCATAATTTTGTAATAAAATTACCTGTTTTATAAGGATGCGACGTTACTATTAAGATTAAGGTACAGGCCGATATAGTTAGTCGACAGACGATCAAAGAGAATATTCGACCAATCCAGGAGAGCGCACGTGTTAGACTCCACCCCTTTTTAAGGCCACGTGCGTCGCGCGCATGCTTCTAAGCTCAACTTGACAGTTTGCCCTCAGCGTTGCCCCGTGGTGGACGTCCAGTTGAGGAAAATTAAATTTTCCGATACGTGAACTTCGTGAGAAGTATTCTAAAGTAACATAGACACAAACTAGCTTGTAACATAAAAAGTAACTCATAAATAAACAGCAGTGAAGTAAGTGTTAGTGAGTTCAAAGTGGATTATAAAATTTTTGGATTGTACGCTGACGGAGTGCACGACGCGGTCGTCAGGTATTGAAATCTGAACTTTTTCGAATCGTTTGAAGAGTTTTTGCCGAGTTTACTGCGAGGGTATCGACGGTATGAGGCATTGTTTTAGGGCCTCTAGGGCCCTCGTTTCCAATGTTTATTAGCAGCGCCCCTTTTTGTTTTGCCTGTTGTATTGTCATCTTTTGTTTTAGCAAACTCTGCTTGCCATTAGGTTTATTGTTTCATATACTAAAAATAAAACAATGTTTGTGCTGTTAACATTTTCAATAGCTTTGTTTTGATTAGTGTTAGACTATAGTGCACCGTTGTTTTTAAGAGTAGTTCAAGTGTTCGTCATATTGTCCCGGATGATTGGCTTCCTTACAAAAGACTTCAACGCGTCTTGTGTTCGGTTGTGCGTAAATGTTTTATAGACTAAAATGGTCGTTTTAATAATTAATACTATCTGAACAACACAAGACAAAAGACCACATTACTCCTTAAACAATATTCGATTAGATTTAACAATAAATTAGTGGTCATGTGGTAGTTTGAGTTGCATTAAGTATATTTCTAAGAATTACTCGTAATGAAATTTAATATTATACCAGCTATATCTACAAGGTCTTATTTGGGCAAATTATGAAAATTTAATTTGAATGAGGCTCCGTCGCTATTATTTGTGTTTGTTTAGAGGATATTAATTCCTTCTACACATATTATAAATTATAATGAATTATATGGATAGTTAAGAGCTACCTTATTCCATATGATTAATCCTGACATTGCTCTTATTTTATTTTTATGAATAACATGATCCTAATTCATTAAATGTAATAAATAAAACACAAGTAACAAATGTACTAAAAAATAACTGAACTTATTTGAATGAAACAGTGTGTTAAGAGAAATTAAGATTGCTGTCAAACTTTAAAGCACTAGAGGTAATAAGATATAAGTTTGATAAAGATTCACATGTCTACCTTGTTATCGTAGCAGGTTAATTATCAAATATCTTTCGTGTTTTCGGTTTAAACTAAACGGTTTTATTAATAAAAACTCAATCAGTTTTGCCCTCTTTAAAATCTTTCTATCATCTGCTGTTAACACTGCCATGCACCAGGGTTAATGTAATAAATATTACTTCACAAAAGTTAATTCGAAATCTAATTCTTTAAATCATATTTTTATTATTATGTCGAAACATTTGGAAGTTTATTAACCGAAGCAAAGAGTAAAATTTCTTGTTTAATATTTTTCTTATTTTTAATTGGGTGATTAGTCATCAAAATTATTTCATTGTTCAGCGCAGTAAATCTTTATTGCCTATAATAACAGTTGAACCTATTAAAAAACACTTTATTAATATATAATTCTTATTTTTGTTTGTTACCACTTAAATAGTCATTACGTGGTAACTCACTTGTAATTCATTTTAATACAGAAATGGGCGAGCTTTGAATTAGATACATTAAAGTCTTCGTCGTGTCATATCGCTTAGAAAGATCTCCTTTGAGTTTGTAAAAAGCATCTTAACGCAAACGTAAATTTAAGTTGAAAAGTGATCCTCGCATAATCCCGACACATTAGCTCGCTGCCTCGCTTCGGATCCTGAATAAAATATGTCATTAGCTACATTATCGCGTTACTGTCCGTCGTTAAAAAACCTCTGAAAGCGTAATGTTAAAAGGGTGCGCAGGCGTCTTTGAGTTTCTCGCTAATTTCGAGATAACGCTAGACGCTTTGATGTGCCCGGAGCCGGCCCTCTGACTCCGCGAGAGCTTTGAAAGGATTTTTTTCATCTTTCCCTTTGTGCTTAATTTAAATTTCGTTTATATCAATGCCGTTTCAATCTGTTCTCGCTTTTTGTCGCGATTAACCACTTCAATTTATGTTCGTTTTGTAATTATGCGCTTTCAGGCTGTTTTTCGGGAGCTAGGGAAATTGTTTTCAGGTATAATAATTGAAAGAGGTTTATCGATATGTATTGTAGTTGAGTGATTTTAGAACCTCGGCGGGATACGGGGCGTCAAATATAAAATACATATAAATAAATAAAATAAACTTATTGATAAACAGAAACAGAAAGAAGAAAATTTACATATATTTGTTTCCTTGTGTCTACCGAAAACCAACTGGCTTAGCTTTCTGCAGTCAAACCCGAGGGTCTCTCTGCGCCGTTTTTCAGCCATTTCACTTATAATAAATATGCAACCATACGTTTTTTTTATTTACTTCTCCATTCCGCTGTCCAAAAAGTATGGGACTACCTGTCCTTAATTGTAATAAAAAAACACAGTGCTATTTAAAATAATATTTTTTTGAATTGAAGTTGAAAAGGAGAAAATTTAATAAAAACAGGTGGCGACTGTGCCATAAAAAACGAGAAATAGTTCACAACATCTTTCTAGAAAACTGAATGTAGAATCGCTTAATATTTCTCCTAACTACATAATTAAAAGCAACTTTTTTTAATCCGAAATGTATCCGGTAAACATAGAATCCAATTAAAATGAATTATGCTTGTATGTATAATGTGTAATATTCAGTATTTTAATCATTTATAATTGTCATTCAGAAGCATTGGACTTATATTGACACTGTTCGCACCTCAGCTGAAAAACGAATCAGTATCGAATTTTTTATTATTGTTATTTTATTTCTGTGACAAGTCCACAATTCAATAACATATTTCTATAATATATATAAATCTCCTGTCACGATGTTTGTCCGCGATGGACTCCTAAAGTACTTAACCGATTTTAAATTAAATTGGCACACCGTGAGCTGTCTGGTCCAACTTACGTGATAGGATAGCGTAGATCATTAATTATAGTCGCAATTTTATTTTATTGCAAATTATTTCTCTATAATTTATTGTCAGTCACAATTATCTGTTAACTCCAACAGATGTCGATACTTTTCGACTGGACTGAGTAAGTACTCAACAGCACTGCTATTGTAAACCGACAAACGTGTCACATAAACCTAAATAAAGCATACTTTTATTGTTTAAAACGCTTTCGTTTATAACTAAAAAAAATGATTGCTACAAATCACATTTATGGCAAAACAACGTTTGCCGGATCAGCGAGTATTTTAATATAAAGTGGTAGCGACAACCACTGGTAACCTGGATACAGATTGTATTTTGAGAGTACTTTAAATAAACGCCTAGACAGTATTATCGCATTTATATCGTGGATAATATGAATTACACGTAATTCTGATGAAAGCAAAGCTTAATGTGTATTTCGCAATGAGCTACTTTATTATTCAAGAGTGCTTGTTACTTTTTCAACAGCCGTCTGCGTACGAGGCCTTTTGTCCTGAATGTTAAGGTTTTTAAACTAAACTCGCGCTGGGGATAGTTGTGCCATTTGTCGCCAGTGTGGTGCTAAGTATTGGACATATGCCCTAATCAGGAAATAGGTTAATGACCTTAACCGATTTTATGATTATTTATCTAGATTATTAGTATTCAAATCTTATGATTGTATGTTGTGTTATTAAGTCTTATGGAAATTTAATTCGTGAATTATCATTTGATTCGGTGTCATCGAGAGTGTAAAAACGATAATTTTCAAAACGTTTTTCGTTTCAAATCTTTTATCCGGGATGAAATAGTAGAAAGCAAGTTATAAATAGGTAGGTTATTAATTAGTTACATTAATTAGTAATTAGTTTGGAAATAAATCCGGAATTACAGACGATACGTTTTTTTGCAACGAACGAATTTTTAAGGGACCATAGAAAATGTAAATGTCTATAGAAATCAATTTATACACAAGAATAAGTAGGTTGACAAATTGAATATTGAATGAAAGTTTTCTACGAAGTGTTTAAGTGCCACAAAGTTCACAAATTAAAAATGAACCGCGAGTTTTGACGACAAAGACATCAGTCAGTCTTTTCAGAATTAAACATCAAAGTATACCTTGGGCCTTTGATGTAGATCATCGATATAGCCGACCTCACTAATACGCAATATCGTATACTGACATTAATTGTAGATACAACATCAAAGCTTGGCGGTTATATAAACAGAAAGTCTGTGTACTGTGAATCTAATAAGTAATTAATTTACGAAATGGATGCTAAGTATTTCACCGAAACCCATTTGCGTTATACATTGAATTTTTTCCTCGTGTCCTGTTTGTAGACGGTGTTATTAAAACATCGGTGAAGTTTGTGACAAAGTTGAGCAGAGGTCCCTAGTTCCGGCGGCGCTCACAAAGATGCCACTTTGCTCCTCGTCTTTGACTCGAGTCTGGGGAGTGTGTGACCTAGCATTAATAACCTACTAATAGCATCTCTTGTTCGCTTTTCGCCTACATAATACATAAAGAGGAAGCCTTTTACGATATTAATTTTCAAAGAAAGACTCATTATTCTATTCTTTTTGAACGTTGCTCTCGAACATTATAATTAAAGTTCTCAACTAAAATACAACGTTTTTAATGGCAGTCGCTGAATTTTTTTCATAATGATATTAGTGACAGTTTAATTAGCGACGCTTTCATCGGAGCCGCTTTGAGTTTGAACGTTTCAAATAGATTTTACAAGAAGCACTTTCAAAGAGAGCACCCCTAATAAGTACTGAAGAGTCCTCGCACGTGTTTATCAAAGACAGCCTTTCGTTATTCACCGTCTGAATGGCCTCAAAAGAAACTCGTGTAAAACGCTCCACAAAGTGCTGTATCAAAGGGAACGGCGGGCGCAAATATCTGTTTCGTAAACTAGTAAAAACGAAGCTCTCAAAGGTACTGCGTACTCGCGGCAAATTAGGCGGAGTTAAATACGAGCGCCGCTCTCACAAATATATAACTTTAAAAGTGACTTGCTCATTATTTATGTAAGGCAGTAATCGCGACGCCGCGTCGATCTCGGAGCACCCGTTCTTGACAATATCACCGGTCCGAGCGGGCCCCACGCGCCTAAGCTCGCATGTGTATCCATTTAATGCTCAATTCCCATATAATTTAACTTTGCGATCAAAGGGAAATTTTGCAAAGAGCTCCCCGGCGGTGGGTGCGAGCGAGATGGGGTACGTGAGATCAAATGCGGGGCCAAATTAGTCACTCTCCGTCTCTCTATCTCAAAGCCGATCCGTAGCAAAGTTTGCGCGAAGATGACATCAAAAGGAAACCACACACCGGGGAGGCGCGCCCGCCGCCCCCGCCTCATATTTAAATCCGCCGTGTCTCTGTCTTATTGACACGCGAGTGACAAGTTGCAAGACCGACCGACCTCGAGCTCGGAGCCTTTGCCAGACTTATTTAGTTAATTAATACGGAATGTCCTATCAAGTTCCGGGTCCCGCGGGTTCATATACACTTACGCTGTGAGGAAACTTTAATCATGCGGCCGCGTCCCACGTTGTCGGTGTCTTTAATTAGATCCCAACACTGATGGACTTTGTTGCGCGACTCTTTACTTTATATAGAAATACCTTGTAATCTTTAAACAACTTTTCTCAACCGCCAAGGTTACTAACATTTCAATTACTCCACGAGACTACTTTCGGCCTTCACGCCGAAGAAAGAAAAAATTATATTTATAAATTATGAAAAAGATTTGTTCGCGTTTTCAAAGTTGTGAAGCCGTAAAAACAAATTTCAAATTAGCAATAAAACAAACAGCAATTCTGCCTATGGAAGTGAAATTAATTATTTTTCTTTTGTCGCATTAAGGAGACAGAAATGTGGTTTCGTTATTAAATTAAAGGTTATGATTTCATGATTTCATGAATTGAATTTCATACCTGAGCAGTAGACAGTTATAAAATTTACGTAAAAATTATATGAAATCATTACCATCTTTTTTTAAATTATTGCCGATGAAGCTTGCAATTGCAGAGGTTTTTATCATAGCTTCAAAGTAAAAGCTTGTAAAGATTTACTTAATTATCTTGATATATATCTTTTTATTATTGAGTAAACAAAGCAAAGCATTGTTATGAATAAGATCATAATTATTTATGGTCCCTTCTTTAAATAATATTATTATGTAGATTGAAACAAAGCTTTATTTGCCCTAAAATATGCAGCCAAATGAAATCCGGTTTTTAAACAATCTTAAAAGAAAAAAACTCAAGTTTGTTGTAAGTTTTGAAAGCATTCAAAACTCGGGCGGCGACGAAACGGTCGTATTCCTGGAAGTGTATCTACGGCGGCCTTTATGACGTCAGGGGCCCATGGCCGGCTATTTAAACTCGTGGGTCCAATATTGGTCTATGGTATTTGAAGATTATGTTGGCTCAGAGTTGCTCAGCTCAGCTACGGATGCAGTTAATGCATGTGCTATTAGATTATAAACTAATTAACGACTGGGTTTTGAGTTTTGACTACTTAGATGTTATTGCTTCTATATTTGTAATATCTTGCTCTATGTATATTTCTATACTAATACAAGGATATATCTGAGACAGGCTTTGTAAGACTCGCTTTTGACAGCTCTCTTTAAATAAACAGAATAAAGGAAAGATTTGCAAAGAGTAAATTGATAAGGTAGGTTTAAGATTTGTTGTTAAGGTAAAAGATTCTTTCTCTAATAGAATACTACACTGTTGCAGAGTGCTATATGCTATCGGGGGTTATATATATCATACAACTACTAGGATCTGAGAAAGTATTCTAAAATTAGGAAAGCTACGGATTTTGCAAGCGATTCTTAATGCGAGTAAAAAGATTAATAGCGTTTATAAGGTTTATTTTGCCTTCCACAATTTTGATCCGTCGTCCTTTGTTTAGGCAAAGTTGCAGGTAGAAATGAAACGTACCAAATGAAATGTGCATCTGAATTTCTTCTATAATGATCTAATATTACGGTGATCGCAAACATTCATACTTAACTGCTCAATGGGTAAGATATCAGAACTAAAGGAGGAATATACATAATCCCAAATTATTAAAAAAAAAATAATCACATATATTCATTTACTGAATCAAAACCTGGCAATAGAAAGCCTTCAAGTTTCGTGTTAGGTAAATGGATGTAAATAATATTTATGTGCCCCTTTTTCAATTTTTTTTTTTTTTAAAAAAAACCCCTTTTGTACGCATGTAGACCAGTTAGATATATTTTTTCTGTCACTAGTCTTTAATCCTTTTCTCGCTAGACCACCCAAGTCCTTCCATTAGATTGACAATGACAACACATTTTCAATATTTTAAAGGCTTAATATGTCTGTCTCCCTCGAAAGTTTGTTCTACTGTTGCGATAAATATTTTTACCGGGATCTACACACCATCAAGTCAGTTAGTTAACCACTAAGTCTGAGGAGGCTGATAATGCCATACGGTGCGTAAATCTGCGGTCTCGTTTCGCTTTCATTATCAGAACATCAATCACATTATCATCGGTTGATACCTGATGCCGTGACGTGCATTTGATATTCTGCAATCTATCAACTTTTTGCCCTCGTAATATGATTATAATTCTCGCGTCACGTTGATTTTATCGTACTTCACTCTTTAATTCGTATGTTATTGGGTTGTGTTTTGTTTGGTCGTGTATTTGTTAGGGCTGGTTCGGCGTCCATTGAGCCGGGACCGGTTTAGCGCAGGAATGCTGTGTGCTAGCGGCTTTTTGCTTTGGTGCCCACGCGGTCCCTCGGCCAGGCGTCGGCGCCAGTGTCGTATTTGATTCCCGATAATGGTACTCCGCAAACGATGTTTCGACTTCATTTATTAACATTACATTTTAAATCACTACCAAAGTTTAACACGGAAGTACAGCTGTTTCAAAACAATAAATTTTTCGTATGCTTGGTGGTGGTTTCGTTGTAAAAGGAATAAAATTTGGAAAATGTTAACTCCAGTGCCCCAGACATGGTAGTGTGGTGTTTTTAAAAAGAGCACGCAGCTACTTTTTTGTTGAATGAAATGTTAAATATTTGTTATTCCGTTTATCTATCAGTTGTTATAAACTCATAGATTTTTTGTACTTGCTGTATTATTGTCGCTATTCCCAAGAAATAGTGAACCGTATTAAATATTGTCTCCTTTAAATGAGACGTTTTTTCGTTGTGGAATAAAACGCAGTAGATTAAAAGCATTATAGTTTGGATAAAATATGAGTGAAAATAGCGAGCTGCTGGCAAGTCTGCGCTGAACAGCAGTGTAAATACCGGGATCATCCCCATTAGCTTATTGTGCTTGTCCTAGACTTGTTTGCTCGCATCTCGCTACGTCTCTCATGACTCTGACCGTATTTAATTTATCAAGCGTGACGCGTCATATTTTAAAATTGCTCGTGTAAATTGTCAATTCATTGGACACATTTGATACAAGGTCTCCAGTTAGCCCTATAGAGCTTTTTATAGCGTCTGTTATGGATAACAATTGATTAACAGAATTTTACATACTATCAATACATATTATATATATTCGTTTAACAAACACTATCACACTTTAGTTTTATTAATAGGTCTTCTATTATTTAAAGAAATAAAAAAAAACAATTTTTATTATTCAAGTGCCAGTGTAGACAAAAAAATATAGATAAGTGTAGTTAAAATAAATAAATTAAACTTAAAACTATCTCACAGGTCACCTGAAAATGGATGCCACTCAGCATATGTTGGGCCATAGCATGTAACCCAACGCTGATCTTCCATGTGATTGCTATAGTCGTCCAAAATAAAAGTATAGATATCTGAATCAGGCGTTACTTTGCGGAAGTCCATAGTTCAAAATCCCAATAGACCAGTATGAAAGCAGTATTCCGCGAAAAACCCACAACCACTCGACGCACGTTTCGCTCCGACATCGGAGCATCATCAGGATGTTGCCTCTACGAACAGCGTTCGATGAGAACAGCACTCAGTGCTGTTGTGATTGTGTGGTTGTTGGTTTTTCGCGGAGTACTGCTTTCATACTGGTCTATTGGGATTTTGATCTATCTATCCACGTGCTTGTATAACTCAATGTTTTATTATAGTTTTGACTATTTAAAAATATTTATTTTTGTTTCAGGATGTTATTCACCTCATTCACAGCACCGTTCAGCTGAAGTTTGAAGGTGAGCGAAAATTATAATTTAATACTTCGTTAATGCAGTATAAGTAATAATTGTTATAATTTTCTATTTGACTTTATGTCTATTATTCACGTATTACGAAAGCCATATTAGTTATAAGAACGGCGCCGTGGCATTAGAAGCCGTTTCTTAAAATTAAGTGCGGTTTAGCGTGAGGGCGCACAATTTTCCAATTTGGCTCCTTCCGCTGTAATCCGCTGCGTCAGCACGTGCAGAGTTGGCTCGTGTTAGAGAATTATGTGGTTATTACGGCTCTAATCACTGCCAACCTACCTTTTGTCAACAATTTCCTCAATCTTGCCTGCATTTCCGCTTGAAAAATACACCTTTCTTTTTTTATACTCATTTCGCTCATACAACGTAACGTAGCCAGTGAAATCAATAGCGTTCGCTAGTGTTGGATTCAACATATTTGAATCAAGTAACGCTTCACTTCATAGCGTATTATTAACGCTCTTTAATTAAACTATTTATGAGTCGCTTTGCCACCAAGCCTGTGAATTTTGATTGCAATTTAGCATAATATTTTATTTCCCTTTAAAACCTCCCTAGCGAAAATCAAAACTACCGATCTCATAATCCCATTACTTCTACGCGTTTACTCTCAAAAGAGCTCACTGTATAACGTTAAATCCCACGTTACGAGAGAAAAAAACGAGCGAATTTTTATATTAAACCAGCTCTCGTAAGCCGCATTCACCTGAGGAGGCTCTAGACGGCAAATTAAGTGACATTAGAGGCATAATGCCGGTCGAGGGAGAGCTGAAAGCCGAGTGAGTGACAGACCACCACGGAATTGCCTCGCCTTCACGAAATTACCAAGGAAATTCTAGCGCTATTACGATTCGTTAGCGGCCAAAGTTGTTCGTATACTTTTCTCTCAATGAAATTTAAGTGTTGAAACGCCACGGTGTTGCCGTGGTGGTCCTTTTCTACGAGAAGGCTGCGCAGCTTTGTTCGCCAAGAGCGTTTAGCTAATAGAAAGTGTAGTTTTGTGAATAGTTGAAACACTAGACTTTTTGTTCGCGAATAGACTGAATGCATTTATGAAAATCGCGTTTTTCCCTTACATATTCTATGAGGCTTATTTTTCTCTTCTGTTTCGTATTTGTTGAGACATTTCCCCTCTTTTAAGTATTTTTGAAGTGGTTTTATTTCGTCGTCGTGCAAAAATTGTATTTTAATAGGAAACAGCTGCTAACCGCTACAAATAGATTATCTTCTAACTTGTGAAATGGAATAATTTTTTGCAATTGCGTTTTTCAATTTGACGCCAGAACGGTGAGGGCTTCTATTGTGAGTATTTTGTTATTTTCGCACCTTTCTATCAAATTAATCAATCGTACCTATAACGTAGTTATTATTGATAGGTTGCTGTTTGCATTATATACTATCCTGTTAAATAATTGTGATAGATATTCAATAAATTTCTCCGAATATTCACAACACTGTAAAGGACACCCGTCGTTGTAAAACCGGTTTTTAAGACCGGCGCAATGCACGCTCTTTTAAAGTATACATATAAAGAAAGACTTATCAACTTACTGGCTCGCGTGTGGCAATTGACTAGGTTAGCAGTATTACATGAGCCTTATCCTATGAAATATAGTGAATTGAGTTGAACAAAAGTCATAATAACGAAATTGGAAATTAGGTTTCAACAATAGCTAATGCGACATCTTCTCAAAGGCTAGATTAAATCATTGTGCTGAGTGGGCAGTGGGGACAAGCCTTTATATTGAGATAATAACTTTCCAACTTCTTATTGTTGTATATAATATGTCTCACTTTGAGGAAAGTGGAACTGGAAACTCAAAATGAAGAGGATATTCTGCTAGACCACGTTGCAATTAAATAGCTTTGCATACTGTGTGGTTCTCATAATAAAACGTATATATAAATTGTTGAATTGATATTACGGGCTTATTATTCGTAGTTTTTAACTGTATGGAAAAAGATAGAATATTTGTAGGTATAATCTTTATTAGGTAATACATACTAATAGATATTTTACAACTAAACAATATATAACAATACTAAAACAAGAATACTGAAGCATTTGAGAAGTATATAGAGAAATAGTACTAACGATTTATTCTAATGGGTAGCCCAAAAGGACCCTAGTGGACTGAGATACATCTTCTTTTCTAAGTTACAAAACTAGAATAATTTTAATGTATTAATTTGACATCTCTTGCCCCAACACTTTCTGCAATGTTCTATTGATGAAAAGATAGGTGAGCATAAACTGGTGATCTTCAAGACCAAAGAAAATCTCTTAAACGACTTGGAAATAGAGGTTCAGAGATTTTAATTTTAGTTTTCTATTTTAGAAAAGAAATTGTAGCTGAACGAAATAGGCTCCTACTTTAGCAAGTACTTTTGCAAGACCGACGTCGCAAATGTTAGTTCATTTCTTATACAGACGTAATGAGATATAGATAGATATGATGTCTAGCAATGTAAATCGCGAATGTGCACTCACATCTCAATACAATTACGTATTCAAATCTACGCTACAAATGAGATCTGCTTATAACCCTTGAACTTTTACTCCGCGATCCGAATCAACTCTATCGTATTCCTATAATAGAGTTTTTCTTTCATTCCTGCTTTTAAAATAACAAATCTAGTTTGTTCTGCACTTTATTTTGCGTACAAGAAATTTGCAAACAGTACCGTGTCTGTAGTTGACATTATTTATTTGAATGTGTAGATTTTATGACGATACGATGAGACACTATCGGATTATATCAACTAAGTTAGACCGAAATGCGGATGACGTTTACGAGAATAAATTTTCTGTAATGGTGAATAGATGTCAACGCCAGTATCAGATATTGTTACGAGCTGGCGACTGCGACTGGCACTCTGCGATGGTGGCAGCTTTAACTTTGCTATTTTTATTATTATACTGCTTTTATAACGTCGCATTTTATTATTCGCATTATCAGTTTTTCGGGCACAATAAGCACTGTATCAATAGGTAATCGGTTCGGTTTATCTCTTTGTTTTGATTAGTAACAGTTAAATTATTAAACTGTGTGTAATTATATATATCGTT
The DNA here is from genome assembly GCA_963693355.1 of Pontia daplidice. Lineage (NCBI taxonomy): Eukaryota > Metazoa > Arthropoda > Insecta > Lepidoptera > Pieridae > Pontia > Pontia daplidice. The sequence goes on from CAVNZL010000013.1 coordinate 2,047,288, forward strand.
TATACATATCTAGACGTAGGCATATCCAACATACGTCTACTTCTACTAGATCTGTTATAAAATCGACATGTACTAAGTTTTTATAATTTAGTTAATTTTAATGTCAATACCATTAAAGTATCAAATCAAAACAGTACGCTTAATATTCGAATTTTAAAATAGTCGAAGTGACGCGAATGGGCCACTTAGCCCTTCACGTCGCATCAGACGCACTGGGATCGCATGAATAGCCGCCTGCCGGGTGAAGCCTATTGAAATCTGTATAATTATACGCTTGTCGCTCGCATTCGTCATATTGTTTAGTGGATAGACAAACGATTAAATCTACCTGTGGAATTTGTTTATTTGTAGATAACGCACCATTTGCATTTTATTTCTCATTAAATAATTTTTTATTTATAGTAAACTGTTAATTGACATGGGAAGTACTAGATGGACGTCATAGCCGACACTTGTTGCTTTTCAACTAAAAAATTAAATCTGACTGTAAATAAGACTGATCCAATTTAGAAGACTATATTAAAATCATTGAATTACTTTTATTGTTGTATATTTTGTCCCTATAACTCTAGTGTCTAGAACAAGAGAAAACATTGAGAATATTGATACTGTTAATTGTATCTTACTGCAGTATACACAGATGGCGAATCAAATTAATTCCTATATTTTATTGAGTTGTCGCAGTTATAATTGGGAAGACGAATAATAAAATCTCACGTAAATTGAATTATGTTTAATTCATAGGCTCCAATCATTCAAACCGCCGAGTGTCCGGAGGCGTGGGTAAATATGTAAACAGCCAAGTCGACCGTTATCCTATTGTGACTCGTTTATACCGCAATTATGCCGGCCTTAATTGCCATAGTTAGTCCTGCAATCTCCCAAAATCCATACAATTACAATTTTTGATTCCTATTTTAATGAGAGTGTACCGATATTTTTATGAACGTCTAGAGGAGATACAGATTGTGATGTAGCAAAGAAAAAATGATAATGATTTGAATTATATTTATTTATTGATAAACAAGAATCTGAAGATTTTGTTGTTTGTAGATATGAATACAGCCAGTAAAGTATTTTGATAATATCCTACTAATATTAGAAACGCAAAAGTTCTTAGTACGAATGGATGGATGTTTCCTCCGTGATATATGATGAAAATATTTATCTTAAATAGTCCCTCAAGCTCGCCTCAGCATATATCCAAACTTATGCGTCTATCTACTATATATTATTGCCAAAATAGGGGATTATATAAAAAAAATTAATGATTTCAAATGTACATTTGGTTGTAATATATGATTCGTAAATGAAAAAAGATAATTTTCTTCTATATCTATATAATACTGTTTATTTTAGACATTCGACTGATAATATGTGTTTTATGTATGTTATATAATATGTAATGGGTCCTCTTATCAACACGGGTGAGCCGCATCTCGTAATATGATGCGTTTATGTTGCAGCACAAAGTAGGTGGCAAAAATACCTTTTGAATATTTTATTTGATAGGTGAATCCTTCATTATTTATTACAAGAAACAAAAAACACATCATATTTTACACACACATACATTACAGTCACAGATATACATACAGATGAGTTCTTAATCGCGTTTCACAAATAATTATAGAGAGTAATAAACGGGATATAAACAAGAGATGAAAAATATGATTTAAAATACTATTTAATGACGTACTTTGATATATACAAATATTATAAAAACCTATGTTTGTTTGATTCATATTTTTGTTGCATTATTGAATTATACATTTATCGAGGACATGTTCGCGGTGTATAGTTTATACAATTTCTTTATAAGAGATATATAAATCAACTAGTTTATATAATAAATAATACAATATGATAAGTATTTTATAAAAATACAACATGAAAATAAAGTGAAAACAATATTCGTCGGACGTGCACGTTAGTTAAAAAATCGGTCTAAAATCGATTAAGTTTTCAATATTGTTTTTCTCAATTGCGGTAGACAACTGTCCTACCTGCCAATGCGTTCCATCTATCGGGACTTGAATTGAAATGTCCCACCGCAATGCTTGACAGCTGACAGTCGAGATAAAAAACCGATCTATATTTATTGAAACAAATGTTTTTATTAATTGACGTTCCGGTTGGACCTACTCTGGATTGAAGAATAGTTTAAATTTCAGGTTGATATTAGTATTTGTTTATAATTTGCGTTAATACCAATAATACTTATTATGTAATAATGTAAAAATATTAATAATAATGCTTACCTTGACGCTAGTTCTCCTATATATATCTCGTATAAATAAAATCGTAGTGTCTGCTATAATATTGAAATAAACGTTTTTATATATGGTATATTTACTAAAACAATATTTTTGCAATCTGTGCCTGTCTGTTTGTTAACGTCTGAAATGGCTGGGCCGATTTTGACGGGACTGTTATTGGCAGGTACCTTAAATAAGGAGTGACTTAGGAGTATTTCAGCAAAATATGTTTTTAATTTTAGAAAAATAATGTTGCGACGCTTACGCACATGCCACCACTGGGCCGTCGTGATTACAGCAATTGTCAGTAAAAATGTAACTTAATTTGGTAGTTGCTAACGTAAAAATAAATCGGTTGAGTTGCCCTATTTTATCTCTAAAAGGGAAAAGCAGAATGATGAAATATCAAATTAAAATTATTTGTTGATGGCTGCTTATTTGATGAATATAACAACTTTGATGATAATTAAGATTAACTTTGATGATATTAATAACCTCTGATGCGCTTAAATGTATATATTTCATATGTAACTCACTGCTATCTTGGAAGGTTTCCTTGATTGTTATAGCATGTTATCAGTGTTGATTTTATTCTAAAAATTATTGCAGCAATTTTTTCGTATGTAGGCATCGAATAGTATAGTTATATGAGGGTCTAAATTATGATCAAAGGCAAAACATTCAGTACAAAAAAAACCGTGGCAGGTCATTGTATGCTAATGTCAGTTGCAGACGTCATTGTCTCTCAAGACGCAGTCGGAATTGTTCCTGGAGCCTCGGGGATTCCGTATCTCATTCCACGGTTGATTTGTTTACCTGGCAACGAGACAGGTTTAATCAGGCCTGCAATTGAAAAAACAACGGCCAGATTGAATGATTTCCCGCAGCTGAATTTAGCTTTGGGTTATCTTGATTACTGCGCCATTCTTATTATTCCCTACTTATTACCTGTTCGGCTCTATTTGCGTAATTAAACTTTTTTTTTTTATATTTTGAAACTCCAACGAAGACGACACACAACATATATTTAAGACTACACACTTATCATTCCGCGTGCATCTCCAATTATAGGAGAGTACAGCTTGCACAGTTAGCCAGCAACTCCAACACTAATAAGCTAAGGGCTCTAAAAAAATACTTAAGAAACAAAAATACAAATATCTTTAACAATAAACAACACAAATTTTAAAAGAATTGAAAATTATACACTGAAAAATATACGCCTATAAACAAAATAAAACAGTTTTTTTTTTCAAGCTTAATTTTGAAGCCCTCAGTCCCTTTAAAGAGATACTTATAAATTAAAACATAAAATCAATATGGGTTAACAAAAATAAAATAAGAACTATGCCAAACTAAACGAGAGAAAACTTGTTGAGAAAGAATTAAGAAATTGAAAAAATAAAGAACTAATCATAACACAATATTCAGGCTACCTTGAATTAGATTAACTGACATTTGTGTGTGAGAAGTGAGACTTAATTTTTGTTTTAAACCTGTGCAATGCATCATAATTAAACTTTACAAGACTCGTTTTGCTAAATGATTGTTTTTAATTCGGCGTACGATTATATCACGGTTTAATAATACATCAATAGAGCCGGAATAGATCAACGATTAATTAATCTTTAATGTGTTAATAAAAGTCATCCTCCACTACAAGTTTATATTTTTTGTATTTGCATCTAGGCAAATTTTGTTTCACATTCTAAGAAATTAAAATATACAAACTTATACAGCTTCATACCTCTTTCACTGTTAATTAAATACGTCTTACGTCTAGACAATCATATATGGAGTTTGCGAATAATAATCAGTATACACTAAGGTTTTTGTGTTTATTACTTGTATCACTTAAAATATCTGAGAATGCTGGAGGATATGCTAGTACAGCGACAAGTGGACGTCTGTGGTATTTGCCTACACGTGGAATATATTACGGAAAATAACAGTAAGTTTAACTTCCGCTGGTACAAAAAGGTCGCAGAATGGACAGCGCAATGCAGTGAAATCCAATTAGCATTAGTAGATTGAATGTAACCTTTTATTCACGTTCAGTAGCTATTAGCGTCGTGACAAGTCGGCTCGCACGTCCCGATTGTAAGGGCTGCCAGGCAAGGTACACAATTGTAATATTTTATAGGTTTTAGTGTCTATACTCCTTTTTACTATTATACTTTGAGCACGTTTTTGAGACAGTCATTAATCTTCCTTTGCAGAATCAACGTACCATGAGACAGAAGAGTGCACGCGATGACACATTTTAAAGATTTTTTTAATGTTTCTATAGCCTATATTACTGGTGGAGATTTTGGTTTCTAATGGCGAAGGAGTTGAATTCGGTCCTGTAAAGTCGGAGCGTGTTCAAAACAAACTCAAAATCTCTTTAAAATATTAGTATAGTAGTCATTTGCTTACTTGAAGCGGATTAAAAGTGTGTAGAAATTAAAAGAGTGTGATACCGAAGCAAAATGAAATAATATGAATAATTGAAAAATTTAAATGTAAAGACCTGGCAACCCTGCAAGACTCGCCCTACAGTGGACCGTCCCGCCACGTGACACGTTCACGCCATTGAAGCTACGGGCATTTATAGGCTTCGGTAATCTGCTCCTGACGTTCGCTTTTATTCCGATTTTCTTCAGTTCAACCAACCTCGAGGACAGACACGTGAGAGGCTGCGATATTACTCAAGGTTTTATTTACTTTTGAGTAACCCATACAGTGTTGGATAAACATTTTCCAACAGTAATTGTTATTAAAATGCCAAAATAGAGTTGCAATAATAAAAATACACCGAAAAAGCTATATAGAAATGATTTATGTTGTCTACAGTGAACTTATTCGTATGTCGATACATACTTTAAAATTTTGAAATTCAAAACCTTCATTCTAGTAGGTAATATAATAAATTCATTCAAGTAGGTATATCGAATAAAAAAAATAAGATCAAAAACGAGCCTATAATACACTCGTCAAAAGCTTTCTTTGACGTCACGACTATTAACATATATTTCAATAAATATATCCCTAAACATTGTATACCATGTCTACCTTAATCGTTATAAAAGGCAGACATAAAAAATTGAGATAAAACTATTCTACTAAATTCTAAAACTATATATGAACGGTAGCTTAAGAAATTTTTAAGTTCATCTGCGGAATGGTCCGTCGAAATCTTAAATATTCTAAGCGAAATATCACATGACAACACTTGAAGAATTTGGATTGTATTTCTGAATATTAAATTCAGTAGATTCAATGGAAATTTAATATTGCATTGGTCAAGATGTCCTCGGAAAAATGCCAGGTTCAGGTGGTGGAAAATATTGATACGCTCGATTTAATACGGTTTTATGAGATACAGAATGTTTCAGCAGTACCTACGTAAATTTAGCATATTTTACCCACAAGAAAATATCTGTATTTATTATAGTGTTGCTAGCGTTACCCGCTCGTTACTGGTGTATGTCTACTTCATAATCTCATAATCTACTGTTGTTTTACACGAATCTAGCTAAGTTTACATAATTTGTATTCAGTGTGAGCTATCTACTAAAACAAATCTATGCCTGAACCTGAACCTGACTTAACTGGACTTCTAATTTGAAATTTCCTTTAAGTGTGGTAATTAATAATTTAATGTTTTCGCGTATGGCGGTTACTAAACGTATAAAGAGGTGCCCTCTAAGCACATGACAATAGCTAAATTCCATTATTCATACAAAACCAATATCGTTTTCATTTAATATAGACATGAAAGGAACACGTCGTTGATATAGTTAGTGCTAACAAACAAAATTAACGGGTAATTACCTTCTAATTAATTCAGAATGCGCGTGCTTCGCAAAATAGTCGCGTAATTGCGCCTATCGTAATTTTGTTTCGTCTTGAACCTTTGTTTACACAATTACCGCAATGGCTTCTAATATATCTTACTTCACTACACCCGCGGTTTGCAAAAACCGATTTATTTTACTATTGGACGTGTAATTTTTCTTGCCAGCAATGGACCTATCTAGACGATCATCTTTGATGATTTGACCTATCAACGATTACTTAGTACCTTTAATGGAGTTTTTTAATGTGGTAAAGACTTTTTAGGAGCTGTATTGTTTTGTTATCGCTTAGAAATATATTTTGGGTGATTCCTATTATGTAGATTTGCAAATTAAATATGTAATATTTTATTGGTTTTGAAGTCTGCCCATACACGCAATAAATTTCACAGAGTTTTATTAAGTACACTCTGATATACGAAATAAAAACAGTAATTGGTCTTGCATCTCACTGACGGGAGATTAGTTGTAATCTTATTAATCGTAAAGCGTTGTTTATTCTTAATTTCCGGAAAATATTTTTAAAAGCGTAAATAAGACCGATTACAAAACTTATCAAATTCTTTCAGATTTATGTAAAGTGAATTGTCACTTAAAGTTTAACAAAAAACAACGTTTCCTTATTTTATTATTATCATAGGGATTCTGCGTTATGACGTGCTTTTGAATTGTAAATATGCTTATTGATATGGTTATGTGTAATTTATTTGCAATGACAAATTGAGCAATACATTTTACCAAACGAAACCATTATTCATATATTCATTATTCTTTCCAAATTGATTTCTATAATAAATTTAAATACAGTTGAATTTTGCTTTTGCTTTAATGCCAAACATTTAAACATTAAAAGGTTTTAAGAACAGAGCTTTTAAGAAAGAAATATTATACGTTCGAAGTCATTCGTTTTAGAAACAATTATTTACTATAAAAACGCAATTCCTATCCATGTATCTACCAATATATTTTATTATTGGTTTTTTTATTGTCAAAAACAAATGTTTTTAACATGTAATTCAAAAGCTTCCTTGTAAATTAGCTATGTCTAGATTTGTATGTAGTGTGTATGCCTGGTTAAAAGTAATTAGTATAGTGAGGAGCGGTATGAACGGTCGCCGATCTGCGGCAGGCAACTCAAATAAATTATCTCCCTTTGAGAGTCGGATTCTTTGATCACAGCCAAATCAATTTCGACCTATCAAACGCTTCGTTAAGAGATAGTTCAATTGACAATTTATTATTTACTGTATTTAGTTTAGTCCATTTCTCTGTAAGATATTAATGTCGGACACGAAGATTGTAAGCGTCTGTAGTACTCGACACGTGCTTCTCGTCTCTATAGACATACGCGGTATTAACGTTGGTCTGTTAATACTTATTGAATCACAAAAAAAATATATATACCTAGCGTGTGACGTAGTTAGCTGGCCGACTCCGAGTAGAGCTGTTGACCAGCTGTTGACAGGGCGAGTACACATATCATTATGTCGGTTAATATTCTCTTTGAGGCGGAGAGCTTGTCAAACAAACTTGAATATTATCTAAAGCCGCCGCTACACAGGCGCTAATGTCTTCTGTCATTTGGTGAAATTACAATTTGTGCCTTTGACCCAATACGCAGTAATGTAATCAATTCTCGAGCGGTTTTGATGTCGCCAGGTTAGCGATATTAATTTTATGAATTCAAAGGTCTACATTTCACCTCAACTATATGGTGTATAGACATATTTCATAACATAATATATATTGCTTATAGCGTGCTCTTAATGAGGCTTTAGGTTTTCTCTTTTATATATTGACGTTATCTTCTATAATATATATTAATATTAAGGAATGGTTAGATAGGTAGATTTAAGCATAAAATTACTCTAATTGTTTTCCAGTTTTGGGCACCTTAATTTAAATTATTAGTCGAAATCTAATGCGATGAAACTTAGTTACAGTAAAGCTACAAGTAGATTCTAATCACGCTTTATCTAAAATCCTTTTGATATCATCTTCATCATTATATTTGAACCGGGAATAGTTTTATTTTGAATGCAAATTCGTCAAAGGTCCCCGTTCTTTGTGTGGACTTGCTAATCACTGCGGCGTGTCGAGCTTTGGCAATTTATCTCATCTTAATAAATGGAGCTTTAGTCGAACTGTTTAATTTTATTAGGGGTTCTTTTGATTAATTGTAACAAATTAACGATTATTACGGGATCTAGATGTGTAGGTAAAAAATTCACGCAATTATGGAAACGTCCCTACGTGCTTCAGAAGACACCACTACGTAACTGTAGAGCCAGCCAACTAATGGAGGTATTGGACAAGTTTACATTTAAGTCATAAGCCTACTGAAGTACTGAATTTATGTTTACTTTTTCTTTTGTTGCTGTGAGCAAAAAAGTGTGAATAAAATAATAAAAAAATACAAAAGAGAGTGTATTTTAAAATAGGAAATGCCGCGGATCGTGGCTAGTTTTATAATAATTCTCGTAAAGCCAGCTCCGACTGAGGTTATGCCGGTGATGCTAATTCGTCAAAGGACGCTCGCCCTTTGTGCCAACTCGCTAATGACCACGCCACGTTTAACAGACAAAATTACTTTCTAGCTTATTTCACCTATTGCTGATATGTTTATTGATGTTCGGTGTCTACAGGATGGGCTTAGGAGTGTGGGTTGACCATTGGAAGGAGCTCGTTTGTAAGGTTTCTTCAAGTGAACGAGTTAGCGAGCCTCGCAGATTCAATAACAATTCTACCGGTCTTATGTGGTGGATGGAACAGTCACCATACCAGAATTATATAAGATGAGACACTTATTTCCTGTTTTGGATTATTTAAAATACTACCTACTCTATTACTAGTATAGTCAACTCCTACTTAACAACAAACATAATGCATGCATCACAAGTAATTAATAAAAAATTTAAATCAAGTATGCAATGTAATATATTTTGTGATTAGTGCCGGAAAAGTTTTAACGTACGATTGGGTCGGAAGTACAAATTTTAATTTAGATATATTTTAAGGAAATCAAGAAACATATGTTACTAAGAAACATTCAGATCGCGTACTCTCGATACGCAATCGTGGAGCGATATCGCGACACGTCCGTCGGTATTGTCCAAAGCTCAGTATCAGCTCAAAGGACGCCGACAAAGTGCGGCACCGCTGCGGACGGCATTAGCGGGAACCACCCCCGCGCAGGGCTGGCTGCTACAAAGCTTTGTGATCGTTTTTACCCGAGCTGAAGGGTTATGATTTGGTACTAAACACAACGGGTCTCCTTTATCAAACAGCTTTTGTCATGTTGGTCGTCTGCACTGTGAGCGTCGACGGATCGTAGAGGGGTAACGAGATAAGTTTTCCGCATTGATTTCTGTAAATCAAGGTTTACATTCATTCATTAATGAACTCACAATGACAGGTGTAGACACGTAGTTTGAGCCGTTGTATGTTTAAGTAAAATTTTGAAAAACGTCAAATAAAGAAATAATTGGTAAAATTATTTACGGTTAATTTTTAGTTATATTAATCGGCATTAACATTAGTTTTGTATGTGGACATACCATCATTTAGGTTTCTAAAGGAATTGACCACTTCAGTGTTAGGACACCTGTTGAAATAGGCCCCTATTTCAACAATTTCGATATCGTTGACAGAGCGTATAAACTATTTTTTATACAGAAAATCAATTAAATATACAAACGCTTAAAAATGAAAAGCCTTTGTGTTTTATTGTTTGTTTTGATATTATCGAATAAATTTTCCATCTTGAGTAGTGTCCAAAGCTACGGTGTCAGTGCTCAAAGGGCGCCGACAAAGCGCCGCGCGTTGGCCCACATCCACCCCCCTTTAGGGGTGACACTAGTGGGCTTTTTCCCCGCAAAGTAATATCTCTTCAAATCTTTAAATCACCAGTTATTTGTTATAATTTATTTTAAATAATATATACGTTATACGACGTAAATGCTTCAAAGTTTGAGTGTTAAAAAAATTGTAAGCTTTTCTTACATAACATACATAACATAACTGTAAGCTTTTCGCCACGAATTATTACGAATGGATTACAAACTCATAGAGAGCGGTTAAGTTTATTAATTTTGTACTCAGACTTTATTTGAACAATTTGTTTCAAAATTCATCCTCCAGTGTTGTAGATTTTTGTAAAAATGAGACTATATTTGACAACAACTTGTATTTGAGTGACATTGTAAAAGTCAAACATTTTTTTTTAATAACAGCCCACTGCCAAACAAACATTAACGTTGCATTAAGGTTGGCCTAGTTGTTTGCCAATCTATACGAATCCTGGGAGATTGAAAGCCTCAATTGCACGCGTGACGGGCAGCCCTACAACCACCCCCAGCTCAAAGTGAGTGTGTTACTCTTTAACCTGAGCGATTCGCGACCGGCTAAACTTACCACTCCGCTAAATAAAGTTAAAAGGCTCCTCGAGCTTTGTCTCGGCGCGCCTTTGATGTGCCGCCGTAACCCCCACGGCCTCACCCCACGCAAACAGCTCACCGCAGAAACTATTGGCTTTAATGCCTTATGTACGATTGATTAGTAAGAGGTATTTCGAAGGAGCACCGATCAAAGTGCCCTCTTGTCCGTGAGGGTCTGTGCGACCCTCTTAACTCTGGATTTACGATTGATTGTTACGTTGTTAAACAGTTTAATGAACCAATTAATGGCTAAAAGTTATCTGACGGATAACACATGCCGACTCTTATGAAAAGGATTTGGGGAAACATATATTGTGTTGCCATACGGAACCCTAACAATGAAACGCAACACGAATTATCGATAAAACCGAACAGCGAATGCAAATTGAAATAGTATTTCATTGCAAGCCAATGATTGAAAAGCAATCGATATTTTAATCGAGTGATTGAACGTTGGCAGGTTGGGGTGTGGGGTGATAGCGCGACTGGCGACAGGTATTAAAAGGAATGTCCGAATGTCCGGATAATGCGACGATGGAAATTCAATTAGTGTAATAACAGGAGGTCCATTAACCCAATCAAAGAAGTTTTGCACGTCAAAGGGTGGTAATGAAGTGGTGGTGCTAATGAAATTTTATTTGTTTTGAAAATGAATTGTGACGTTTTAAACTGATATTCATGATGACGACTTAGGTGAAATTGCTTTTATTTCACTCAAGTGCTGTTATCCGATAAATTGTTTTTGCGTTGTAATGAAAAGGGCTCTTTCCTTTTACTTTAGTGAAAAAGGGGCGTTTGGATTTTTTAATGTATAGTGGGGTTAGACTACCAACGACACCACAATCTATTAGCTAGATTTTGTAACTATGGTTACGAAGTTAGTTATTGATAATGAGCCTTTTTGAATTTTAATATATGACACAATTACTTTCCAACCACCAGCGATATTGTAAAGCAAACATAATAAACGTTTAATTAAAGCCTCATTTTGAAACCATATGTATCGTTTGATTCCAGCGGGCCACAGGGACAAACAGTCGTTTGATTTATCACTAATCAAACATCCCTTTGATATCTACGTTTTACAAAGACATCTTTAATTACATTCTAGACAGGCTTTATAAAATTAATTTAAACACTATTCTAGCGTATTGTTATTATTTATTTATATGTGAGCTGTAATGCGCTCTTAGTATAATATTATATATCAATTAATGTATTGTATATATACTAATAATAAGAATATTAATTTTATTTTGATTTAGTATTATTAAGTGTTAAATAAACATTCTCGCCAGCAAATATCTGAAATCTTCACCTTTTAGTGCTAACTAACCACTACCTCCAATCAAATGCTATGGCAGTGTTTTTCACTTGTAAGTGACATCTAGTGTCGTATAAAAATTCGAAAGATCACAAAGCACAAACTTGTTTTGCATAAGATTCAAATAATTTTCAATAGAGGGCAGCTGTCACAAAATACAGTTTCCATGTTCTGTCAAATGTCAAATTGTCGTCGACTCGGCGGATATCAAACGTCAAAATCGTGTCGCTGCCCGATGCTGTATACAAAACCATAGCAGACCAAGCTAATTTATTATTTATTTCCTAGAAACTTTTCGATTTAACCTGCCTTCTGTTGATCCTTTAGTGCTTGCCGATCTATTAACGAATACTTCATATGTAAGTGTGTTCACTTTAATATTTTGTTACACTCAATATTCTTCATGTAAACATCCCTTCCGGGTTAGCGAACATTTGGATGTTTAAAACTACGAAAGTGAACTAATACACATCGCTCTCGGTTACAGCTCGTAGCGTCAAATCGCCCCAATAGCTTATAATTAAGTTTTCATAGTTTAGAGTATGATCTAAGGTGATTTTATGACTTTTAGCCTTTGTTTACAACTTGTTACCCTTTTTATGCCCGTCACTCTTACTGAAATTTATACTTATTCACCATTAAGGGATGCTTTATTACTTCATTGGTGTGTGATTTTTCGACCCTATTGTCCAAAAGTATGCTTTATGTTTAAAAAGAGAATGTTTGACAAGTGGAACATGATTGCTTTAATTCCTGTCTTCCTTACTAAGTTGCCCTTGAATTGTATAATACATAATTATTTTTTCCTATGGCTACATTATAATATAAATAAAATAGATGGTTTCTTTATATAATGATTACGACCAATAGAAGTCACAGTTATTGAATTATTGATTTCAATTTAATGAACCCTATCATAACCATATTCATAACTACTAAGGGTTCAAGGGATGGTGGAACCCTATTGTGTAACTCGAAGAGCATCCGACACGGTATTCTTCACTCGGAGCTTGACAGTGCATTGCGCAGTTGTGCCGTTCTGATTTATATTTGAAAAAATATTAATATAGCATTCAATATTATTCATTTATAATTCTATTAACTGGTGTAGTACCTACAGTGTATTGTTTGTGCATACAATGAGTATGGTAAGGGATCAACTTTTTTTGTTGCTTTGTTAAATTTTTTCAATCTGTTTATTGAACTGTGAAGTTATGATTATAATTTGTTATGACAGAATCTTATTATGCATTATCCCTTGTCGGATAAAATGGCTGGTTTCTATATTGATCATGTTGAAAAAATTTATTCGTCTAACCAAAGTTAATTTTAAAGCTGTGCTTTATGAAATTTGATAGTTTTTGTAAGCCTAGTTAGTTTTGTTAGCCTTTTTTAATAGAGAATGTATTTCTGGCAATGTTGTATTGTATATTGGTTAAAATTGAAAGCATTTTTTGTATGTAAAAATTTTGCCCGACTCGGATCGATGATGGAGACTCTTGACTTCTAACCGCTGCCTCAATTTGTTTTGCCTCTCTTTCATACATACCCAAATCAAATGTAATGCCATGATCTCTATTGTGTGCCATATTGATTTTTTGGGCTGGACGCTTAACTTTTTCTTGGTCGGACATTATTATTATGGAATTGTGGTTTACAACCCATTTTGCTTTACAAGTTTTATCAATAGAAAAAATAGAATTTATGTTAGTATTTTAGGTTGGTGAAATAATATGAAATCATAGTTTTTTTTTTTTAATAAAATATAATATATCTTCTATATTATATGTACTTCTAAATACACATACATGCTTCTAAAATATACTACCAAAACAAAAATTAATAATAGGGACTATTTATTGTTTAAAAATTGATGATTGTTTCAAAATTTGTTTTCAATGTGGGAACTTAAATTACAGGGCATGGTTTATATTCTGGATTCCTTTTTCCTAATTTGAAACAAAGGCTTTAAAAGTAATATAATTCATGGTAGTGGCTTTTTAAAAAATAGCCAACCGTGGTGGAGCGCGCCATTTATTTTTTGAGACAACATGGGCGATGACGCATAATGTTGTAGTCGTTCTAGAATTTAGATTTATTTTACATATGTTATAATAACTTTAGTTTTATTATATAGTAATTTGGTCAATTGACTGATCATATTATTAACAATGGGTGACTGCAATTGCAGAGGAAGATTATTAAAATAAGTTCTGCATTGGTTCGCAGGTGGTATCTCGCCATGCAGCGTGCGGGTGGGAGCAGGGCCTGTGCGCCATGAGCCATACTCCTGGAGGCGGCCACCCGCAAGGTAATCATATATAGAATACCTTTGATAAGTTTCTGTTTATAATATTGTCTTTTATTGACATAACTATTACTCATTTAAAGAAAAATACTTTATTAACGGATATAAGTTATGTATTTTTGCAAAATTTAAATATATTTTACATTATTTTAAATTTTTCCGACGTTTCGCGTACTTTACAGCGTGCGTGGTCACGGTAGACTCACTCATGCATCTATTTAAATTTTGCAAAAATACATAACTTAAATTCGTTAATAAAGTGATTTTCTTTAAATGTTTATGTTTCTTTGATTTTAGTATGAGCTCCCAAGGAATTGTTATTCATTTTTTTTATAGTTTGACATATGTGAATGGCAGTCTTTTTTATAAATGACCTATAAATAGTCTTAAATTTCTGTGTTAATTTGAAGCCGAATTCAGATTGCCTTTTTAAAAGTAAAGAATTCTGGGGCCAAGAGCCGGTACCGGTTTTTTTTTAATTTAGTTTATGTTTATCAGGTTGGGAGCACAAGCTTGCAGACCGGTCGTCGCTGCCGCCAGCACCGGGGGAGGAGAAAACTAAATCTCAGTCCAAACATGTGTTCACACAGCCCCATATCCCTAAGTAAGTAGATATATAATATCACTACATTTGATAACAAACAAACAATACTTATTCTAAAAAATGTCAGATTTCTTTAAATTATTTTGAATCTCATTTTGCAAGGTTCTTATCGGTGTTTATCAGGCGTGGCATTGATAGATTGTGTGGTAACGTTGTAGGGCGGGCGCTATGTGGTGGCGCGAAGAGACGGAAGGCTCGTCGGGCAGTAGCGCGCGCTCGCCCGCCTCGCCGCCCTACGTCCGCTGGGCGAGAGCCCTGCATTTCCTGCTCGAGGTACGTGCTCGACATAAACATATCAGATTTATCATTGATTATACACACATTTCTCTCTCAGTCTGGTCCTCAGCTGTCTGCAATCACTGTCCCGCAATAGTAAACATAATTATAACCACCACTTACATGGTTTATCTTAATTGTAATATTCAATTGTGAGTTGAATATTTGTCTGGTAGGATGCAGAGGGCGTGCGTCTGTTTCGTAAGTTCGTGTGCGGAGCCGGCGGATTGCACGTCGATCGGCTCAACTTCTACTTCGCCGTGCACGGCTTGCGACAGGAGACCGAGCCATCCAAGATACGACAGGTCGTCTCGGCTATATACAAGTAAGTATAGCAGTGCTTTGACACGCGACACTCCATCTCTCGACTTTTTTAAATATTTCCAATGAACATGAGATTTCGTTGTCCGTCCCTTGTCAGGATTTTTTTCATAAACCGTGATTAGGAAGTTTAAATTTTCACACATGATGACCCTATAACAATACTAAAAAATTTAATAAAACTTGTCATGGCGGTATTTATTAATTGCATTGAAAACAGATTCCTGCGGAAGTCTCAGCTAACGATGCCGGAAGCGCTGAAGTCGCAGGTGAAGCAGGCGCTCAAAGATGGCGCACCCATCGAGAAGACCATATTCGATGAAATGGAACAGGAGGTGAGTAGACACTGAAGAAAATACTTGTAGCAAAGTGACAATTCATAAAACATTGAAATTTGTAATTATAATTTTATAATGCACTTGCAGCGACTCTGTCTATTTTTAAATATCGACTCCATATTAATGTTTCAGGTGACGCGCGCCATTACAGAGACAACGTACCAATCGTTCCTACGTTCGGAGGCGTACGTCTCGTACGTGAGCGCGGCCACGCAACCGCTCTCATCGCCCGACGCCTCGCCGCCTCACCATAGGGAGGTAATACACCCTTCCGCTTTATTCTTCACATTCATTGTCGATGCACTAAGATTAAGTGTAATGTCCACTAAACAATAATAATCTCATGAAAAACAATCCGGAAAAATGGAGGACACTGAGCCAGTTTTGTAAAAATCCTTCCGGTTTTAGTCGATAACAACTCCGGGGCAATACAGATAACACACAACGTCTCTCCATCTGTGACACTTACTTTGACAATCAACACCTTTTGTCTTCAGTCTACCGTGACCACGCACGCTATAAAGTACGCGAAACGTCGGGAAAATTTAAAATAATGTAATAAACTTAAATTTTGTAAAAATACTTAACTTAATCCGTTAACAAAATGTTTTTCATTAAATTGATTTTAATGTGAACAGATGTCGGTGTGTGGCCTAGCAACACTCCACGAAGGGCAGGAGTTGTCAGGCGCGAGCGCGAACACGAGCTCGAGCACGAGCGCGCGCCTCACGCACGACGCGCTGCTCGCCACTCAGTCGCGCAGACTCCACTCAGACGTCGCTCCGTCAGTATACACATTAGCTTCTGCATGCGTCATATGAGAAGGTGCTTGACGATGCTCGAAGGACCATCGGTTTCAGTTATCATCCAAAACAATATATTACTCGGGTCATACCGGTCCAAATAAAAAAACCTACTTTTAGAGCTATTTTAAATTGTTGCCTACAAACATACTCGTTCATCGGCAAGCACCATATCACACAGTATTACAATAGATTTTGTTAACCTATAGATTTTAGTAGCGTCAATACATATTAGATTGTATTTTATTAGTCGATTTTAAAAACTTTACCACAGTCTTCTTTAGTAGTATCGTGTGATTTTTTGAGGGAATACACTAAAAACCAATTTTTAAATATTGCCAGTATTGCAATAACTGTATATTAATTTTTTTATAATTAGTTTACACCCATTAAAGAACGGTATAGAAGTTTTAGTGTTTTCCCTAACAGATACCCCCATCCTATTTGAATTTGTACAGCCAGCATGCTATGCTAATTATTTTTTCTCCCAGCAGCTTGATTGATTTTGTATGTTTTGCCCCCATGATTGTCCCCGCTGCATGTTTGCTGTTCCGACGACGCTGTTACATTCACTGCATTAATGCTGTTACCGCCCATTCCTTTTCCCCATCATTTTTCAATATAAATATACATATAATAATCCCAATAATGAAATACCACTATGATTCCCCTATTCATCTCATTTGTATATGCTGTCCTATCCCTATTCCCTGGCACTTGATCGGTAACAGTCACCGTCACAAGCGGTCAGTGTACAGCGCTCACGTGTCGTACGCGGGGTATACGCCTACGTCACGTCAGGACTCGGAACGGGCCAGCCTCAGCAGCGGACGCACCGACAGTGATGCTGTCTCGCTTTCCGGCAGTAGCGTGTAAGTAGGACAGATAGTATAGAGCGGTGCCGACTCGCGCAGTGGAAAGCGCAATGGCTCTTAAATGTGTACTTGTACAATGAAATGAAAATATGAAGAAAAAGTTTAATGCTTTATGTATTGTTCAAAATTATTTACGTATAAAAATAGAGGAATGACATTGGAAGTAACTAATAGTGTTTGTTGTCGGCTAAAATATTTTACCTTTTAGAGATATACACATTACATCTATTCTCTTTGAACGTAATTAGTCCAACCAACAACGTAATAAATAGACAAGAGTCGACTCTACAGATCAAGGTAAGCCATAGATAGAATTGTAGGCTGAACCCCTTGCTTTTTCACTAATTTTTTTCATAGCACATATAAATTTTGTTTGTAGACAGATGACAAATGACAATTGACACAATTTATTATAAAATTCAACGAAACATTACAGGGACGGGATGTCCGTTCGCGGCGCTAGAGACAGCCGCGAGTCGCGTCATCGACAGCGCTTGTACGGAATGGACAGGCAGGCCGTCATCAACAAGGAACAGGATACTGCCATGGTAAACTTAGCTCAGATATTATATCCTGTTATCCTACGCCTATAATACATTTTCTGTTTAAAATATACACTGTCAGGTTTCTTTTCATTGCAGAGTAAATTATTATGCCCGAAAGAGTATACCTAATATAGTTTTTTTATTCGTTCAGATGATTCCCCGTACCCAACGAGTCCAGTCTGAACAGCTACGAGTTCTGCCGCCCGCTGAATTCGCGCCGATTCTCATTGAGAAGTTAGAGAGAGTGAGGAGGGATAGAGAAAACAAAGAGAGATTGGAAAGGAGATTAGCCGAGGTAGGCCGAATAAGAATTATTAATATTACTTTTATTCTAACATAAGTGCTATTTTTACAGTAAGGAAAAATAAGTCCATATCGAAAAAGAAATATGACAGGATTGCAATGATTACATATTAAATGTCTCCATGCAAAATTACTATAAAAATACTACAATATTTATTTAGTAATATCCAAAGACTAATTAATATTATTGCGTTCAGGGCGAAGGAGACGAGGCGTCATCCCAAGTGCTTCCACCGCAGTTGGTGGCTGCTGCCATTCGGGAAAAGCTGCAGCCAGACGACGACAACGACCAGGACATACTTGGTAATACATGGACGTCTCGTGTAGGCCCAGTGGTCGCCTGCTCGCCGATGCTTACCGATCTACCGTGTGCCTTCCGACAGACCAGCACGTGTCGCGGGTGTGGTCGGAGCGCACGCCGGGCGGCTCCCCGCCGGGAGGGCGAAGGCCGAGGAGGCACAGCCGCCGGCCGCCCTCCTGCCTCTCGGCCGACTCGGGGCACTACGACGAGCCGCCGCATCTCGCCACGCGCAGGTCAGTTAGGCTCCGTCGATCCCGCTGTCACATCTATACTCACATCACACTGCACATGAAATGGACAAAGACAATACAACTTCAATATTATACTGGTGAAGTCTTTCATAGGGCGATTGAACATTCCAGATCCTTCTCAAAGAAGACGGTGACCGAGCTGACGGACAGCGGCGTGTCCGTGGTGAGCGAGGGCGGCGCGAGCGGCCTCAGTGCTTCCAGCGAGCCGCGGATCCTGCTCTGGATCGCCGAAGGGGAGAGAGGGGAACGACGGGCCTCTTCGGCCGACAGGCATCGCCGGCAAACACGGTGAGTGAGCTCGTTTTGCGGACGAGCGGTGTTGCGTATGAGCTTTGTGTAAAGAGCGCGTGTCCGCAGCGGCGGCAGCAAGGGCGCGGAACACACGGTGGTGGTGGCGCACTTCCTGGACGAGAGCGTGCCCTACCGCTTCAAGGTGCCCGCCGCTCCCCTCACCCTCAAGACCTTCAAGGAGTATCTGCCGCGCAAGGGCAACTACCGGTGAGCATTTATTTATATAAGTCACGCCTGTTTCCCATGGGGGTAGGCAGGGACAACAGACCTCCACTCGCTACGATCCTTGTATACCTCTCTCGCTTTTTCCACGCTCATTAAATTCATCATGCATTCTCGTCGGTTATGGGTGCTTTTGACCTGCCCTTTTTCCAGAACGTTCTGAATCTGATCCAAAAAGTTCGGGCAGGTCTTCCAGCCCCACCCTCGCCTTATATATACGCCTTGTCAGTCAATCCTCATTCATTCTTTCCATGTGACCGAACCATCTCAGCATGCCCTTTCGTAACCTTATCACCATTCCTTCCACTCCACATTGTTTTCGTATTTCACTATTCCTGATTCTATCCCGCAGATTTACCCCACATATATTTCTATAACCGGTGAGCATTCCTAGCACGACACCCCACACTCCAGCCATCCCAGTAGCCTTCTCTAATCTGGATTTGCTTTCAGGTACTTCTTCAAGACGGAATGTGCCGACCTTGACAACACAGTGATACAGGAAGAGGTCAGCTGTGACAGCGACACGCTGCCAATGTTTGAAGGGAAAGTCATGGCCCGGGTCAAAGCGATTGAATAACTTACAATAGAGTTTAATATTTTTTTAGAAACCCGAAAACTCTCTGTTATGCTTCTACAAATGTTTCGTTGGGCATTGGCGGTATGAACTGCTCTAGAGAGTACTCGACCCGGATTTTCAGGGATTTTTGGTAAATTTAACTAAAGTCCTTTTGTCAGATTGTATATTGCAAGGATATCTATACTTTAGTTCAGCAGTTCATACCAGAAATGGAGGATACACATAACACCGTACAAGCTTGACTAAGTCTCAAAATTTATCGCAAATATTCAAATCGTATTCTTATAACCTGTCTCTATTGCAGTATTATTTCTGATGAATTTTGAGACGGTTGAGTTTGACGAGATCGTTTCTTACCCGACATTTTTCTGCTCCCGGTAAATAGGTGGATACATAAGACTATTTACCTCGAACAGCGAAATGGAGGCGCCCGAACTCAAACGCTCGGCCAATATCCAACATTTGTTAATCAGAGCCTATATAAGGCAAGCGTAGTGAAGTATTCACAATTAATATTTGCTCTTGTTCTAAAAGAGCGAATGAATCTATAATTTATTTTTTTATTGCCTCGCTTCATCGAGAGATGGGTAAAATATTAATTTCAACCTCATTCACTATGTATATTGTGTATATAGAAAGTTGTCGAGTGAGCAGGGACAAGTGTCCCCCGTACACCAGCCGTTGTCCTGCCTCTTCGATAGAAATATATGTTTTATTTAAGTTTTCGTTATGAAAAGTAATTTTATAATAAATTTGACATTATTAAAAGCGAGTACAATTTTAATTGTACTGTGCAGACGAGACGACGTTCTGTAAATAATTGTTAAGTTCTTATATTATAACAATCGATTGGATTTATCTGTTCGTTAACACACAGCCCAGTTACACCTGTCTACCCTCCAGTTATAAATTTTGTCCTACCCTCAAAATACAAGATATTTTTTTATCGACTTTATTTTATTGTTTTGTATACTGGTGATGTGTGTGCCAGTTTCTTTATGAATTTCGTATATACTCGCGTCCAGTTTACGCTTACCGTATACTTTATTTTTATATGGAAATGATTTGTTTTAATTAGTTATAAGCGAATGACTGCTTAGTTGGTACGCGCTTAATATTACGTTCTTTTTCGATTCTAGCGGACGATAGATTTCTAAATTATATTTATTTACGGGAATTATACAGTTTTGATATTTGGATCCTTGGTTGTGGAGATACAATATCGGGATCTCAAATACGATATCAATATTTATTTTTAATCGGTTTAAAAGATATTACATGGTGTTTCGGCCGCAGATTAAAAATTGTTCTATCAATTAAATTGTGTATTTTAAATGTATACATTGTTAAGTGGACAGTTTTCCGTTCTGCAGCTGTGAATAGTACCTACATATGTATATACGTAGTCGTAAGATACATTATGTTTGCGGACGAATGCCGCGCTCGCTATTTTGCTATTTCGACTGAAATCCAATGATTTTTGCGCGACCAATATAGCGCCAGCGTGACATTCGCTTATACTTATTTTTATCGAAAGTCAGACTGAATTTTGTATAATTTCAAAGGAAAAGCTTCACGAGGGAAACTTACTCAATATTGAAATATTTACTTCCTAAACACTAGTCCTTGGCGTGCGTTCTGTCGACTCTGTGAGTGCTTGAGTCTCGGCCAGACCAATCCTTTGGCAGACGCAGTGGGGTGAGTGGAGCGACGGACGCCGCAGTCCAATAGTAGTTAGCCGAATAAGATGTATGATAGCTGAGTCCGGTCCACTGTAAGATAGACGAGTGCACCATCACTGCACAATATTGAGAATAGGGTGCGTAAAAATGTGCCTTCAATGTTAATAAATTTTTCATAGTTGATGCTTCTAACTAGCCGTAAGTCTGTAAATATAGAATAGCGCTAACGAACACTTTATTTAATTATATTTTAATTTATTGCCTAAGTCGTGCGCGTCGCGGATGCGCGTTTTTTTTTTATATTTCTCCGATTCCGAAGTCTTCCTTGCCTCTCTTAGCTTAAATCTTTTCTATCTTAGGGAAATGTGTAGCTTTTTATAATTTAACAGATTTATAGTCCGTTTCTCGCGCTGTTTCAGCGATGCTTGAATGTCGAAGCCCCGTTTACACAAGCAAATGTCGTTCGAGTGTTTGCTATCTGGTCGTTGGCGCGAATGTTCCGAAATTTCTAATATGGTTCTCGGTGATATTCGCTTGTGAACTCGATGCGACGATAAGAGTCTGTATAAATAGATGACTTACATAGACTACTTTTTTATAAATACCCGTTAAGGCATTATCAGTTTTGGGTGTATTGTAAGATTCTCGAGCGCTCGGTAAACAATAAAATTGCTTGTTAAAGTTGTGAAATGTTCAATTTAATAAATAACGGTGTTAATTATGGTAAGTAGGTACGAATTATTCTTGGGCCGTTGTATCGCGAGAATTTCACTAATTGGACTGTATTATTTTTTTAACTAGCACATGTAACTATTAAAAATTAAAACTGGAACTGTGCCATATTCCTTGTTTTATTTAATTTTCCCCTTGATTTGAGTTGATTTGACTTAGGAATTTGAAAATAATTAGTGTTCTAATCAAATTGACGCCATGAAATGCGTCAACCACATAGAACCAATTGGTTGGTTGATTCATGAATTAAATGAGTTTAAGTACACATATATTGAGAGACCACATGTAAATATTCAGTAGCAAAACAAAACTTCCTTTTTATTCCTTTATTTCATCAATAAAATAAGAATACAAGACAAATTCGTTAACGCTAGTAGCGTTTACAAACATATAAAACACAAAATTCAATACATACACACTAATTTCGAATTTTACATATAAAACTAGTAACTATATAATTCTTTACTATTACGTTGTTTACTTCGAGTGATTGTAAAAAACTCAATGTAGATAATTAATATAATAAAGAGCTATTACACCCGAAGTCACAATAGAAGCCCGTAGAAATTATAGTAGACTTATAATAGTATTTAAAATTGAAATGTATTGACAAATAATAATTTTAAATGTTTAATGTGCAGGTACAATAACCCGCAGCCGGCAATCGGCAGCGAAACTACATCTACTAAAATGACTAAACAGTTATGACTACGGTCTTAATGTATAGAATAAATAAAATTAAGAAGTTGAGGTACGTCCTACAAAGGAACTTATGAATTTATCTAATTAAAACGTCCCTTCATTACATAGGACAAATCCACACCTAAAATATTAATTTTATGTAAATATATCTCGATTATACATCTATAGAAATTAATAAGATATATAATCTCCTCGTGAGACTCAGCAGCAAACAGACGTGTATTATTTTTGGACTAGCGAAACTCATTGATTTGTCGATGCACAGAGAAGGATACAACTTTACTCGATTTATGTTCCCTCAAAAGATATTTGTGAGTTTGAAAAGATGAGCCAAACTTTCTCGATCCAACTGACACTCACAGTAAGCGTATATGTAGGTACAAACGCGTTTACAGCAATGTAGTTACGGCTTAAGACATCCAATAAAGATATCTATATAAAAATTAAGCTTACAAACTACCCAATTAAAAGAAATTAATGAGCCGCACAAAAAGATCAACAGCAAGCTGGAAACTACATCTTAGGGAAACTTCCGTTGGAGTAAGAAAAATCCTTTTTCTTACGCGTTTGTTTAGAAAAGCATGAGAAAACTACATGACCTCGTCTGATAAGCAACTCTTCTATTTAGCCCGGTAGTTCGCCAAATCGTAGGGGTACTCGTACTTTTAGGGTTCCCAACAAAAAGATACGTAAAAGCGATGAACGACTACGAATAAAAGTGACTAGATCTGCGTATATTCTCTACGTACTTTATTATTAGTATAAGTTTCGTAATCTAACTCACACACGTAATTTGATGACCGAGATGCTAAACTACTGGCCATGATTTGCACTTACTGTACAAAAGTGCTGATGAATTTATCTTCGACCTAGATGCCTTTCAATAATCCTTTCTCAAGTTATAAGGGGTTTGGGTTTCCGTGCGATATTCTTAATTGCCATATATCGTCCGCCTAGTCAAACTGATACTGGTAAATAGGCGCTCTCAGACCTAATATCTAAGGTGATATTAGCATTGACGTATCCCCTAATACTATGCATAAACGAAAATCACTAACTATCTCAATATGTATGCAACTCATTCTATGTTAGTGATAGTGTATGTAGTATGTCTACTCATGGATTATCTTGTTTAAAATTGTGTAAATAATGTAGAGTTCATTTATTTTGCTTTGGTTCTTACTTATTATTGAAGACCACATTTGAAACAAATAACTTTAAATTTGTTTAATGGAATTTCTTCTATATATTTTCTTTAGATATTCTATAAATATGCTTATATTAAACAGCCTGGTCAAGAAATAAAGTACCTTTTGTAAAATAATTTTAAAAATGGAAATGGAAAAATTATACAAAATATTTTGTTTGGTTTTTAAGTTTTTGGAAATTATAAATAAAAAAAAAATTGATTTTTTTTTTCATTACAAATCAGATAAAAGGATGAAAGCTTTCATTGTATACGAATATTGGAGGCTTCATTGAATGGTTTTGTGAACTGATGAAATATAGTAATAGCTGAGGGTAGTTTAAATTCTACCAAAGTCTATCTTTGCAATCTCTAAAGACGTCCTTAGGAGTTTAAATGTGGGGGGAAAATACTTTTTGTCTATAGTCTCTCTAGTAAATCTCGAGATGTACAACATGTACAAACTTTTAACACTGTACTATTGTCAAACTGATATGTTAAAAATAAATGTGTGTTCATCACAGAACCAGCCTCTATGGTATGTCTTGAGTTATAAAAATATAGTTTTGCAAGAGTAATTGACAGTTTAAAGCTATAGAAGAAACCAGTAGTGTTGGATCAGCCTTATTAATAAGATTTGTTCCAATTCAATTCTCGTTTTTAAAGGGAAAAAAAATTAATTTAATATACTGTTAAGACAATCCAACACTAGCGTATATAAACAGATTCTTAAGGAGACGGGACACATTGTCAGAACATGCAATCGGTTAATCCTTAAACTGATTGAGGCTGCGAATAAAATTGCTCATATCATACTCTTCCTCATACTGCTTGTCGTCCCAGAGCTCTGGCAAAGTCTCCAGCAAGGATTTGCTGGTGCTAGTGCCGGCGCTGCTGGAAGTTCCGGGATTGCTGGACAGCTGGAAAAGATCCAGCAGCTGATCAGTGCCCATCGTCTCCATGGCGGCATTCTCACTGCTGATGACTGTGTTGGCCGTCTTTAGCTTGAACTTTTGCAGACTGAAAAAAATAGATTATATTAAATATTATGCATTATCAAAATAAAATTTAAAATATCATCATAAACGACGGTTCCACGCCACATACAATTCGAAATTCATGTTAATATTTAGTAAATAAATAAAATTACATTGAACTTTAAGAAAATATCTTTTTACCCCATAATCTTCTCTTCCAGCGTGTCCCTGGTAACAAGGCGATATACATTGACGACATTCTTCTGCCCGATCCGATGCGCTCGGTCCATGGCCTGAAGGTCCTTCATGGGGTTCCAGTCGTGCTCCACGAATATTACCGTGTCTGCGCCCGTCAGGTTTAGACCGAGACCGCCCACCTACAAATGATACTTAATTTTGACTCGAAGGACCAATAAGCATTATAAATGTAGCCTGTGATGTAGCCTACCTAGTACATCATATAAATATAGATAGGTATTGATTAAGCTGTATTGCTAGTTAGTCCTGCATCTATGAATATTTCAATTATATTATTAGGCATGGAAAGTATTTGATCGCCGACTTCCCTACTCAAAATTATTTTATATAAACAAACTTGTTTGTAAGAGTTTTTGAGAGTTTATCTGATACGCGTTAAATTATGATTGGGTCAATAAATCGATAGTATGTAAGAACACTCACACTCGTCGTAAGCAGCAGCAGGTCGATAGAGACATCGCTGTTGAACCTGGCGACGATGTCGTGCCTGAGGTGCGCCGGCACGGAGCCGTCCAGGCGCAGGTACGACACCGAGGGCAGGTGAGCGCGCAGCAGATCCCGCTCCACGATGTCCAGCATGCCCTTCAGCTGGCAGAACACCAAGGCTCGGTGGGGGGACACCACGCGGCACAGCTCGCCCTCGGCCCCGTCGCTGTCTCCGCTGTCCGAACTCGCCACGCCGATGCCGCAGTCTAGCAGCAGTTGCCTGAAAAACATCAAATATTAGTCTTTTATAACATAACTATTACTCTTTTAAAGAAAAACACTTTGTTAACCGATTAAGTTATGTATTTTTACAAAAAATAAGTATGTTACATTATTTTAAAATTTACCGACGTGACGTGCGTTGTCACGGTAGACTGCCTGTAAGTACGCGAAACGTCGGGAAAATTTAAAATAATGTAATATACTTAAATTTTGTAAAAAATACATAAATTCATACGTTAACAAACTGTTTTTCTTTAAACATCACATGTTAAATCGGAGCAGCACTAGAAATTTATTTTTCAGTTCATCTCTTTTTTAACTGTCCTTTTTTTGATAAATACAACACACAACACAGCACACAGGTTTTCAAAATAATCTTTTAATTGTAACAGTTGCTCGGCAGGTGTTGGGAATTGACCAATCTGCAGAAATCAAAAGTCGATAGTGCAAATTGTAAGCTCACAAGACGAAGATATATTTAATCAAAAATTTTCCATTATGACAATGCATTTGAACATTTTTTAAGACAATATCAACTCAGTTTTATGCAGTCTTTAAATTTAAAGTTTTCGGCATCTGAGTGCTTGTATTTTGAGTATATATTACAGTGAATTGTGGATTTGATTCATAAAAACAATTCGTTCATATAGAGATAGTTTTTAAGTCTGCTATATATAATCAGCCATAAATAATGAGTATACTCACTTAAGTGCGGGTAGTTTAGCACTGTGCGAGATATCGTTGAGCGTGGACCGTTGAGTGGCCAGTTGTTTTTGAACTCGCGCCCATTCTGGGTGTTCCGGAGTCAGCACCAACTTAGGATGGTTGCACACATTTTGTAGATAGTGCAAAGCCTGGGAAGAAAAATCCCTTTAAAAATAAACGCGTAATAATTTTTATTCATTTTTTTTAATCACGTCTGTTTCCTAATGTGGTAGGCAGGCATCATAGACCTCCAGATACTATGATCCTTGCATACCTCTCTCGCTGAAATTCATTCTCGTCGGTTATGGGTGCCTTTTCCACAACATTCTGACTCTGATCCAAATAGGATCGTGTAGGTCTCCCAGCACCACCCTCATCACCCACACTCGCCTTGTTAGTCTATCCTCATTCACTCTTTCCATATGACCGAACCACCTCAGCATGCCCTTTCGTTTTTCACCACGAAGGTACTTTAAAAGAGACTTTTTTTTGTTCGATCGACAAATTGAGAGCAAAGATACAAATAAAAGACAAATACATGTAACAATTTCTGCTATCCCTGCTATATACAGTAAAAAAAATAAGTAGACTAACGGGCACTTCACCTCATCGTGTCAGAAAGGACAAAAAACCAAAAGAAATAAAAGACCAACATTACCTGGAAGACATGCGTTCTAGAGTGCGTGACGTCAGGCGTCATGTGTCGTTTCGAGAAGTGTTCGTACAAGGACCTCTGCAGCGGGCTGAGGTCACAATAGTAGTCCTGCGTGATCTTGGGTGGTAATTCGCGGAGCACTTCTTCCTTCACGCGACGGAGTAGGAATGGTAGCACCTACAACAATTTGTCGAAAACCTTTGTCTTTGGGGCAAGGAAAGTATAACATTAAGAAAGACCTATTTAAATCTGATTTGGAAGCAAGTTATACAGATGTTACTAGCGTTTAGTAATTAAAAGATAAAATATATTTTAAAAAGTAAAGCCGGTGACTTTGTTTAGTTGAACACTCTAATCTCAGGCACTTAGGTGATTTTCATTATCGTTGAAATTATATTTACCAAATTATAGTTAACGTGGGGAAAATATTTGATTCTATCATTCATAATAAAGATACATGAACAATTACAATTTTTTTTTCAACATTCAAGAATTTAAAAATTTTATCGGGCAAAATGTACAGTTAGGTAAACACCTTTCTGAGTTTGAATGCAACATGTGGTTGAATATTTAGGAAGAAAGAAATATTTTATTAGCAGTAATGTGTTAATACATCTGTAGTTAAATATTTAAACTATATCTAAATGCTGCTATAGTTTTTAATTCCAGTAGTAAAATGACATTTCCAGTGTTGCAGGTTTAGTCCCAAATAAATAGTGATGTGGTAGAATCGAATTTTTACAATAAAAAGTCTAGATTATTTTTCTTTATATAAAAAAGTATGTAATTTACGGTAACTAAACAAAAGACATAAGTAATTAAATATTACATACAATAATATATTAAATATTAGATATAGGCAGTGATAGAGGTTAGTCGAAGCCGGTTTAATTATGAACTGAAAATCTGAGTGTTTTGAGGAATGGCTTAAAAGCAATTTGCGGAATCTAAAGCATCACTATTGAATTGTAGGGGGAATTAATAATCGTACTATAATGGGGGAACCGTTCAGCTATTGTTGGTACCGTGTAAGAGGATAGCAACACTGATATGAAAAGATGCCAGAAAAAGATAAGTAAGTAAAGAGGTTAGCCTAAAGGAAATTATCCAGTCCGCGGAGGCAATAATAGTGCAGCAGTATGGCGTACCTGACGATGCAGCTGTTCGCAGGCCAAGGCGCCGGCCTGCAGGTGGTGGGGGGCGGCGCGGGGGTCGCGCGCCTGCAGGATGGGCCTGGAGTAGCGCGCCGTGAACTGCCGAGAGGTCCCCAGCAGGCCCGGCATCAGGAACTCGAACAGGGACCACAGCTCCAGTACGTTGTTCTGGCGAAAGCGAAATGTGGCTGAACTAGATTTAACGGACCTCGTTTTACGAAGTAGTAAAGATTTAATGATCAATTGCGATTATAAATAGTTATAGAAAGATTGAATTGAATAACATTTCTTTTAGCTTCCAAATAAAATAAGAATGACCTAGTTAAATTATATGAAACCACCATACCTGTATGGGTGTACCGGACAAAATGAGTCGGTGATTTGCAACAATTTGCTTAATAGCCTTAAATGCTTTCGTCTTCCCATTCTTGATTACATGTCCTTCGTCGAGCACGCAATAATTCCATTTAATTGAGCTGAAGAAGTCGATGTCCTTTCGCACGATATCGTACGAGGCTACGATCAAGTTGTATCGACGTACGTGTCCGCGTAGACGTTCTCGTTCAGCGGGCGGACCAACGTACTGCATCGGCTTGAGGTATTTTGTCGATATGAATTTGTTCACTTCGAATACCCAGTGACCTGTAAAGTCAAACATAGTGTATAAAATTTATATTTAATTAAATTATAAAATTTCCAAAAATGTTTCTCACCGGTAAGTGTAGGCGGACATACAACTAGAGACGGTAAGGCGGGCGCGCCTGCTTGAGCTCGCTCGAAGTGGGATCCTGCCACCACCACGATGGATTGCAGGGTCTTCCCCAACCCCATGTCGTCACATAGCACTCCATGCAGCTTGTACTCGTACAGGAATCGTAACCAATTTACACCAGCCTGCAACAATCAAGCAGTCTTATCCATTTTTGTCAAATTGTTAAATGTATTTTTTTTAACGCATATTTTTATTTATTATATATATATCACATTTTTATGGGTTAGCAAAGGGCTGCAATAGCTTAAAAGATCGTGTATTAAATGTAATATAAATAAAATGGCACGCCTAATGATTAATGCAATTAATTTGTATACCTGTTGATAACTTCTAAGCTCTGCGGAGACGGGTATCGGTATCTTATAGTCCTTGATGGACTTGGGGTTGAAGAGCTGGTCGATGAAGCTGCGGTCCCGTTGTCTGCGGGCTTTCAGTTCCGGTGATAGGTTCGGTGGTTCAGGCACTGCGCCATCCAGGGGCATGAGCTGAATGAGAGTGGCGAAGCAACGAGTCGACATCACGCGCACTGACTCGTTATGATCGCTCATACGGCCTGCAATGGAAATATGACATTATCCCATCTTAAAGTTTTTCAACTATTAAGATATTTTATTTATCATATAAAATGAAGGAGTAGTTTAAATGTGTGACGACAGCATGACATGACATGATTCAAGGAAAACTCTACGAGCACTTCCAAAGCTATGTTTTTTCACTTTTAATAATTCATAGTACAGCCGTATTTATGTCATCCACATGGTTTTAGGTAAAGTATTCAATTTACAACTACCGCAAACATCTTAATTACCACACAGAATTTAATACGTAATTAAAACAAATTCTTGGACAATCGGAGATTTTTAAACTTAATTAGCTTGTTGTTTCCAGACAAATAAGTGTAGTTACGTCGATACCTATAATAGTTTTTTTATTATTATCGTTCGTGTTTGTTATGATAAATGAAAATCTTAAAAGAAAAGTATCACATTTTAAGTACTGAAATACAAGTAGAAGAAAAATGATAAACCGGACTCGCGTTCGTAGGGTTCCGTGCTATTATTAGCGAATCAAAAAGCGTCATGAATTCTCAACTTCCAAACGGTCCACGACAGAATCGTAAAAGGCTAATTTTGCAGGGTCGATGGCTCACCCAGTAGCGGCACGAGCAGCAGCACGATGTAAGGCACAAGCTGCAGCTGTAGCGCGTCCACGAGCCTCGCCAAACACTCCGCGGCGCCGCAGCGGACGCACTCGCTGCCTTCGCTCAGAGATTCTATCAGCTGTCGTATAAACATTCCTAGTGTATAAACTCATTTGTCTCTCGCGCAAAGCGTAACACAAGTAAGAGATTAAATAATAGAGTGGATGCGAAGAATGTCCTTACTGAAACACTTATTAAATGCTATGCTGACGCGACTGAGCTAGATCCATAATCTCAATTTTACTGCTGAAGATTCGCGATACACAGACAGCTCACTAAAATAATTGTATGCTTGTGTGTATCTGTGTAACTTGTAAGATAATGTTTAACTCAATAAATTAGATTTGAATACAGCTTTGGATTATTCATTTCTCGCGTCCTCTCAAAGTGCTATATCGTGGTGAGACTGCCCAATAGCTTTGAGAAACTCCCAGAACCTTGAACCTCTGATCCTACACGGTCCTACTGCTCACACCCGAATATTCTAAAAACATGGACTAAGAACAATCA
The DNA here is from genome assembly GCA_963693355.1 of Pontia daplidice. NCBI lineage: Eukaryota > Metazoa > Arthropoda > Insecta > Lepidoptera > Pieridae > Pontia > Pontia daplidice. The sequence continues at coordinate 2,078,405 of CAVNZL010000013.1, forward strand.
GAGAAAATTAAAGTTTCTTAGAACATTTCTTACCTCTTGTATTAGCGCGTCCATGACCTTATGAGGGTCCTTCCGGGCCATCGCCGCCAGGCCCCTAGCGGCCATGTGCCTAAGCGCCGTGAAGGGCGATCGCGCGAGGGCGGCACACGCTTGGACCCCCCGCGCCACCTGGGACCACGCCCCTTTGCCCAGCACGCCGCACACCGTTTCCACCACTTGTAGGCGAGATATCAGCTCGTCGCCAGCCTCTGCTTCCATGCTCTCGAGCTCTGTAACATATCGGCATATTATATTTCTAATTTTATATAACACCCAGATCACACCATGCCCATCGCACAGATGTTGAATGAATGTACGGGACATCGAATCTAGGGCTCTCTGATTTTCACTATTGTGTTAAAAATTATGTGTAGTTGTTTTTTTTTCTTCGTTTAGCACTTTAATGTCCATTACCAACTATGTTTTTCAACAAACGAAAAAAATTTTAATTAGTATATATAAAAATATTAAAAAGTGCATTGACTATTATAATAATAAAGTATGGAAACGTACCGGCGTCAGTGAGGACTTTCTCAAAGGGCTCAGTGATAAACTCCCAGAGCTTAGGTAACTTTTCTGGCAGCTCGTCGCCAAAATATTCAGCTAGACTAGTTAGAGCCATCGTCGCTCCTCGCCTTTGAATCCGGAGCATTTTTCTGGCCTGCAAATAGTTTGATAACATTTAAATCTTATTTTTATTGATTATCATACTAATATTATAAAATTACACATAGGCTTTATAATACATATTTCTTATAAAATTTATATAACAAAAAAATAATATAATTTACAATTTTACCTAAACCCTAAATTTTTAACGTATATTTCTCTGTAAGTGATATATATATAACTTAGAGAAATGATTTCAAACATAAAATAACTGAACTTCAATAGCATTTATTCATCCAAATTTCTAGAAATTTAAGTAAAAGAAAAAGGTATCGGCCGGTGTTTCAGAATGTACCTGATCTTCGTTAGGGAAGAGTTGGTCAATACCCAAGTCCGGCGGGGCGTTGTTCGTGGGCGGGCGTCCCCTTCGCGGCACTACGCGCTCAGCGCTCAGCTGCTGCTCGCGTAGTGTCAGGATGCCGTTGTATTTATCCACTAAAATAATGTTTATATATTGGCAACCCAGTTGGCGCAAGGCCATGCCGAACAGAGGGTTCGATTATCGGTAAAGTCAACTTATAATCAGCGTATTCGTACAAAAAATACAAACCAAGATGTCATGTGCATTGTTTAAAATCAAATCAAAATATCTTTATTCATTTAGGTAAACATGTACACATATGAACGTCAAGATGAACAAATTAATCATAATTAAACAAATAAATCGTAAATTTACATTTACTACCAGTTCGCAAGTGAAGGGCGTAGAGCGGGTAAGAAGAACTGGCAAGAAACTTTCCGCCACTAACAAGTTTTTAATACAAATTGTTTGAACTGGACAAATAATCCCAAGATTAGGATCATTTAAGTATTCGTCACATTTATAAAAGGCTTTATTAATTAATTAAATTAAATTAAAAAAACTGATTGCGTCGAGATATACTAATACGATGGCTGGTCACGTATTGATGAACGGGTCCCACTAGTGGTGGTGGTCAGACTTAAATTTGTGTATGCGATGTATTGGGTGGGATTATTTACCTTGATTTACAAATACGTTTGCTCATATTTTGCCTTTCTAGCGAGTATTAGAGGTTTTATCATTTTGAACAAATGCCTATGAATATTAAGCGCGAAACACGGGGTTTCGAGGAGCCTGGTGTAATGGTTACACACATGCACTTAGTAAATAATATTGCGATTAAAAAGAGTGGCGGAGAATTTCTCGCCAGTTCTTTTCGTCTCTACGTCTTAAATTTGTGAACTGGCAGTTAATGTATTAACATAGCAAATGATTATTTCTTGATGTCCCTAAATGTAAAGTGTAATCTACATCAATTAGTTTCGACTTCGCCTGTAAATTCTATGTATATGTATTTTATATGTAAACAAATTCTTTTAATGCAAATGTATACTAGTATTCACCAGTTAAGTTTCAAAATGGAGGAGAGGCGGAGGGATTTAAATTTGCCATTAAGGTTATTAGGGGCCAAGTAGATTGTCCGGAGTTGCTACAAGCCTTACTCCGGCTGTATGTACCGGACAACTACTGTAGGTCGCGAGGGCATTCAATATTGGCGCAATGGAATTCGCGAACTGTGCTCCGCCAGAAATTAGCGATACCACGAATGGTGTCGCTGGTTAATAAATTTATTGAATCTGCACCAGAGCAGGATATATTTGTGACAGGCTTGTTAAAAATGAGTGAAGCCTGCAAGGAGTTTTTATTTGTAAGTTTAGGTTAAGGTAACCTTTAGTTAAGTTTTTAATTTTTTTTTTTGGCTATAGGCTGTAATTAAATAAATAAATAAATAATTAATTAAAATATCTCAAAAAAACAGTAGTTCAATTGATCGAGTAATACTTACAAGGTGGCAGCTGACAGGTATGCTGATCCTTATTCTCAGCACCACTATCCCCACTACCAGAATCGCCCTCGGGTTTGTCAATGACGTCTAGCGCAATTCGGGGCGTGAACTCAGAGTCACATCTGAAAATACCGGAAAAATCACGCGTCATTCGCATTGAAGCCCTCGTAAATATTTATTTTTCATATTGTTATCTGTTATTATAAGTGGCAACATAAATACATTATCTGAGAAAATTACAACTTCCTATGTTCTTGAAATGGAGCTTGTTTACGACGGCGAATTCTCCGTAATAGTGTCAAGAGTTAGAGTTAGAGATCCTTTGTGTACGGAATCCTAAACAAACGCGTACTACGATCAGAGTTTACCGTCGATATCTGGGGTACCATGCTATGCGATGAGATAACTCTATTCAAACAAAAAAGAACCCTAACAAAAGAATCTTTAAAAAACGGTCCATTATACTAGGTGCTTGTTTTTAACTAAAGAACTCTGTCTCTTTCCATCACAACGTAAACAAACGAAAGAGAAACAGTTAAGAGTGCAACAGCATTGCTTTACCAATTTTATTGTATAGCTAACATAAAATAAAATACATAAATAACATTGTGTTCTAAAAAAAACTGTTCCGAGATTAATTTCAAACAATTCAATTCGATTTTACGTTATTCTGATTAGAAAATCTTGACTTAAGTATATTAAAATGTATGAGAAAATTATTAATAACCAATTTAATCCTTTTTAAGTAGTATGTGGTAGGATAATAATTTTTACAGTTTTTATATTCTAGAAACTGAACACTGACCGCAAAAATGCCTTCAAGTTAACTAGTACTTTGTTGTTGGGACAGGACTCCCTCGGCTGAAGCGTTGCCAGTAAATGCGCCAGTGTCTGCGCAGACGCAGCTTGCAGTTCCTCTGAAGCCTCCCGCTTAATGCTGTCCATCAAAGGTCGGACTACAGGGTTCAGCTTTTCTGGTAGCACGCGTAGCGTTGCCACTGCACCGCTCACTGCTGCCTGCACCCTGCGGAAAAAGCGGAAAACTATCATTGATTCTGAGCTGAGAAATTAAACTGAATTTTCCACTTTAAGTTATTGGTGGTGGAAGTGGTTTAATAGCAACTTAACTATACTTAAAGTTATCTTCACTCAAACATCAAGCAACATTATCCATCTCAAAAATATAAAAGCAAGTCAGTAAAGCATTTAATTACTAGCTCGTCTCTTTCCCACTTACGATATATTGAGCGCACTCTGGTCTATAGAGCACTGGGTGACCGCGGAGTGCAGCGCGGCCCGTCGTTCTTCCAAACTCGAGGAGACCCGCTTGGTCTTCATCCCCGCGATTAATGCTTCCGTCACAGTCGTCATCTGGGCCACCTGCGCGGGATTTTCTATCAGATTTTTCACATTCAGATCCAACATTTTTTTGTAATAAAAAAGCTCATTTTATTTTCACTAAATCCCATATTTATTATATTCACTATTTTATTGTTAGTTGGGTTAAGTAGTGTATTTGCTGTGTGTAAATCCCTTCTTGGTTGAAAGCCTGCTCCGTTACTTTCCAGACGAGTGTCTAAGTTCCATCCACTATCTACCAGCTATTTCTACGATGTACCCTTTTTTCTAATTTTTATTTTTTACATTGCTTATTTTTTTGTTTATTTTTTGTATAATATGGCGGCTAGTGAAATTATTAAACAAACCTGTTCCAATCTAAGTATATTATTAAACTCCTCTCCGACTGGCAATTTGTAATGCTTCATCATTGCTAACAAATCCCGAGCCTCTTGCAGTATTCTGTAACAATATGTTGTTTAACTATCTGGTAAACAAAATATGTAGTTATTAGATTAGGGATTTGACCTGGCATTTATGCGATTTTTTTTTAATAAATAGATTTATCATTTATAGGAAAGGAACATTATTTGTATGTAAGGAATAAAATCAAAAGCACATTTAAATTCTTTCTTTAGTTTCTTTCTACGACTAGGAACCGAGAATCCGTGAAAATATGAAACGAGGCTAAAAATCAAATAATGCAAAATCTATATAAATTAATCAATTACTAGGATATTGTCAGTTGATAAATTGTTTGAGCCGAGTTTTTTAAGTTTCAAAACTAAACCAAGAAATACGTTTTGTCAGAAAACTTTTCTTTTTTAATTTTAAAAAGTTTCCAGCTAGCATTAATAATAAAATAATTATAAATATGCTAAAAAAATAACCATATTTGTTTATATATTTTTTAAATTGTATACAACTTACCTATTACAATTCAGGGCAACTTCGTCGTAATATAGAATTTGATTCAGGGCCGTGTGTAGTGATGACACCAGCAATGGCGGCGCAAGCTTTGACACATCATTGTCGTTCGATTCCTATAGAAAACAATTTTTAAATTTTTCTTGGACATTCGCCTGACCCAATAGAGATAAGAGATAATTATTCGAACACGTATCTCGAAAGTTCTTTACGTATAACTATTTAATAACTAACTAACAAATAATAAACTAATTTCAGCTAAATAAACAATGTCTACATTAACTACAACAAAAACTATCTCTTACGTGTAAATAAAGAAACGACATTTAATGTTCACTCTTCCAATAATCAATTCCTTAATTATATATTTTATAGTTAAAAAAAATACATTTTTAAAAAGAATAGAAATTATTTACATGTGACATTTGTACAAAGAATTTGAACTTGAATTCAAATAAAATAAAACCATCCTCTCTACCTAGCAAAGAGTATACAAAGAAAAACTTTCTTTACCAGCTGGGAAAATATACAGAAAGAATAAAAGGTTTAAAAGGTGTACGTTGTATATAAATAAATGTACATATACCTCTTATAAAGGGACGTACGAACCTTTGTACTGTCCCGCAAGTCGGGAGGGAAAAGATTGTACCGCACAGTGTGGGTGGCCCACGACGATATCACGAGACACGCCACTATCCGCTGGAGGGCGCTGCCTCCGCGAAGGTACACCACCATTACCTGTAAAAAGTTAAATAACCAATAAAAATAAATATATTTTTAACATTCACACACATACTATTTTAAATTAATGTTTTGCAACTCACCTTTGTATAGCAATCTATAGGACTTTCATCTTCAACTTTATACTCTATGCCGGGGGCCGGCTGGACTAGATAACACGATAAATAACCTGAAACACAATCTTAATATATATAAATCTCCTGTCACGATGTTAGTCCGCGATGGACTCCTAAACTACTTAACCAAATTTAAATTAAATTGGCACACCGTGAGCAGTCTGGTCCAACAGCGATAGGATAGCTTAGATCTTTAATTATAGTCGCAATTTTATTTTATTGCAAATGATTTGTCTATAATTAATTGACAGTCACAATTATCTGTTAACTCTAAAAGATTCTAACAGATGTCGATACTTTTCGACTGGATTGACTAAGTAATACATGGCACTGCTGTGGTAAACCGACAAACGTGCCATAAAGATTAATTTATTAACCTAAATAAAACATACTTTCATTGTTTAAAACACTTTCGATTATAAACATATCCCTGCACACTTAAAGCTGTTAATTATTTTTATTCAACTAAAAAATGTAGAAATCTCATTTATGGCAAAACAACGTTTGCCGGATCAGCTAGTTACTATAAAAAGGCGTATGTTATAATCATTTTCAATTTAATGTCTAATGTACACCAAGTCAATTTATTTGTATCTGGTACTTCGTTGTATTTGGTCCTGGTTATAAAAGTGATAAGATGTTCAAGAAAATAAATATGTAGATTAAAAAAGTAATTACGTACCTAAGACTTTGGCTGCGAGTACCCGAGCACGCGTGACATTGCGCTCGCGCATCGCCCCCGGCTGAGTCTCGCTTCCGCCCAACAGCCACTTCTGAGACGGACGACTGTCGCTGCTCTCTTCGCACTCGCCTAGGGACGACTGGGACGTAGTGCGGGGTCGACGCTCCTAAAAAATATTTTAAGAATCTCGTTAGCTAAAACATCCACCCCTTAATATTTCATTTATTTATTTATTATTATTTTTATTATTATTTTTTTTATTGCTATAGAGGAACATATATGTAAACAACAAAAAAACTATGTAGTAGTCAGTCAGACAGATTAGTCATTCAAAAATGCATGTCAATTGTTATTTTATTTGATAATTTCAATTTTTTTGTTTTGAGGTCTTGTCTAATAGGCACGGTCAGGGGACACAATATCCACTTTCAAAGTTTAGCAAAATATATTCTCTGTGTCGAGTCTCGAAAATGCGTCCAGATCGACCTACGTTTATACACCATCACATTCATGACCATGGAGTTTATAATTCCCGTAGTGTAATTTTGTATCGATTATATCTTTAATTTAGAAAATAATTAATTAGAAATACATTATCCTTTAAATTTTCGACAAAGGCTGAAAGACAGACAGGGAAAGGGACGGAAGGGTTCTCGTTTTGTCCTTTTGTATACGAAATCCTTTAAATAACTAAAAAAATACCTTGGGTGGTGTATAAAGAAGTAAATCTGGCTCTACGGGCAGCTTCGCGGGCTGCATCGCGAGGCACATCCAAGTTGCCAACATAGGGCAAGCGGCCACCAAGATCACGCCCAGAGAGGCGAATCGAAGCAGATTTTCCCACACCTGGAAAACACATTGGAAAATAAAAACTTTATTTTTTTTAATTGAGTGTTATTTTGGGAGGGTGAGTGTAAAAAGTTAGTGAAGCCATGAACCTCTTGTCTTACGTTCAAATTCAAAATAGGGTAAAAATTCTATAGTAGGTCTATAGTAGGCATATATTTGATTATACACAATCACTGAAACATACTTTTGGTTATTTTTGGTTTACATTTATAATGAAATTACTTATTTGCTTATTTTTACTAGGAAAATATAAAATAATATTGAAATACTTATACACATGATTCAGATTACAAAATTATAAAGCTAATTCGTCATCTTGTACTGAGATGAAACTTAATACTGCATTTATACTAATTTATAAAAGTCTAACCTGTATAGCAATCTCCTGAATTTCATGGACATGCTCAAACAGGATCCGTTGGTAAATATGCCTCATGGTGGCTTGAAGCAACTCCGGTGTCCACGCTAGACATTCACCTTCGCCTGCACTTTTCACTTCACTATGGCCGTTCGCGATGACTAGAGGTTTGGTTAATGTTCTGAGCGTTTGAAGTGTCGCTTTTCGAACCGAACTGGTGGAGTGGTCGAGGTACGGCCAGAGTCGAGGCAGCACGTCTGACAGGTCGATTGGACTGAAAACATACATATAGCTAACCTGAATATGCCTATTGTATGATAATGTCGAAAATTTAAATATTAGGTAATAATTATATTATTTTTTTTTGGGTAAGATACTATCCGAAATCGCACCATATAACACATCCGTTAGTGCTGCAGACTTAAAATAGAGTTAACAATTAGGCAACCTACTGCAGGAGAGTAGCAGCGGTGGGCAAGGCCATCAGCGCGGCCAGCAGAGCCATGTAGCAGTTGGCGGGCGAGGCCAGGTCGTCTTGCTCGTGCAGCAGCTGCCAGAGCCGCGCCGCCAGCCGCGGCACTCCGTCGGAACGGCTGCGGGCCAACGCCTGGGCCGCGGGCACCAGCGCCCCCGCTGCCACCGCCGACACGTCTTCAGCCGGGTCTTCCAGGCCAGCGATCAGCAGCTCCAGGGCCCCGCTCTCCACTGCCACTTCCTGCAAATATCGCTATTTTTGAAGCCTGGTTACACCGCAAAAGATTTATATCATCATCACACCCAACTTTAGGCTCGGAAGGATTAATTTTTGAAACAAAAAGTAGCCTGTTTAAGGCGCCGTTGTTACAAGAGTGTAACATCCATACAAACTTTACTTCGATAAAGTAGTGTGATAATTCTCCACCTGTCTAGCAGCTAGCAGGTATTTGAAAGCCAACAAGGCGCCGTGCCTGGCTTCCCACTGCTTCTGCGTGGCCAGGGCTGCCACCCTCTCTGCGACAGCCTTCACTCGATCCGCCCGCATTTGAGCCAGAGTCACCCCTAGAGTCTGCGCACACGTTTCTCGTACTGGTGCTACCACCTGCAAAGAATATGAAAGAAATATTCATTAGAGAATAATAAAAACAATATAAGGAGCCTTAACTCTACATACATGGGCAACCTTAACTCTGAAGAACGCAGTGTTTTAAGTGCCTATACCCAATGTACCTACATATGTAAGAGGAGGGGTGCTCTCTCGATTAATACCATATTGTGGATTCATTATTATTTATTACTTTGATATATAATAATAATTAATAATTAAAATAAATTCGCAAAGAAAATCAACAAAATATTAATAGAGGTCCGTCTAGCTCGAGTGCTGACAAAGGAATAGCGCGTGCTCGTTGCAAACCCGGTTTTTATTGTACAGTAGTGGGGAGCGTCGAATCGGAACACGTGTTCAACAACGGACGATGATTTGCAGTTTGCATTATATTTGCGACGATAGATATATACTCACATACATACAAATCTTTATATATATAATTCTTCTGTGAGTGTGTATGCCACTGAACTTCTCTCAAACGAATGGACCGATTTTGATGAAATTTTTTGTGTGTGTTCAAGGGGATCTGGGAATGGTTTAGATTCACAATTTTGTCCGCTGGACAATGTTTTTTTAATTATTTTTTAATTTATTAGTAGTTGTTGATTTTGGAATGTTTTACATTGGATCCGACAGACGACGCTACATCGCAGTGTCAAATTTTAAATAATATTCGATAATTAATTGATAATTGAAATCACATGTATGGCAAAAGAACGTTTGCTGAATCAGCTAGTAAAATATAAAATACAGTATAAGTTAAATTTAAGCACAAAATACGAATGTGAATGAGAAAAAATTTAATTTACATAAATATAACATCTTAACAATTATTTACTCGTAACTTAATCCAGAGTTTAACGAGATTATATGATATAGAGGGGGTGTTGAAATTATTACTGGTATAGATCATATTACCTGATCGGACACAAAATCCCCGAAACGATCCAAAGCCAAAACACAGAGAAGTCGTAACGCCATGTCTTCCAACCATTCATGGTGCCATTCTTCTAACTGCAAAATGTATTGACGTTTTTATTTAAAGTAAAAATTTTGTTTAACCTTACTGTACAATGTACTGTGATGAAATTAATTAACTTTTTCGATCACTTCTTGGTAGGTGTAAGAAACAAAATCCTTATATAGTACTGCAACACCTTCACTATTACAACTAAAACTTACTTTTTAATGACTACATTCCATTTTTAGCTTTGCAAATAGACTTAGTTGTGATTCACTAATAAATAAAAAAAAGCTTCCGAAAATAGAGCTAAAATCTTAAACTCTATAACGCATACGCACCTGTTCGGGTGTCTCAGGTATACGCGAGCGAGCGGCGTACGCGGACCCAGCTAAAGGTGTTTTCAAGAGCTCTCTTAGAGCTGACGCTGCTCCGTGGCGGGCCTCCCATGCCCCACTGAACAGCTGGGTCTGCAATGCCCCACACCAGCCCTCTAGAGGCCAGCGGGAGCACTCGCCCCAGCCGCCGCCACGCTCGGGGACACCCGCGCCGCTGTCAACTGAATACAATCAAATTTCAAATTAAGCCACTTACAATCTAATATATAAAATTCTCGTGTCACGGGGTTCCAACTCGAACTCCTCAGAAACGGCTTGACCGATTCTCATGAAACTTTGTGAGCCTATTGAGTAGGTCTGAGAATCAGCCAACATCTATTTTTCATCCCCCTAATGTTAAGGGTAGTCCACCCCTTTTTTTTTTAGAGAAAATTTTTAGTTTCTTTTTTTTTGATACATCATACAAAAATACATACAATCCTAAATTCATTCAAATCACCCTTCTACAATCAACCCTAAATTTTTATTTATTAATTGAAAATTGAAAACAAAGTTTGCCGGATCAGATAGTATGGAAATAAATTTTAACACTAGCATAGCATAAATTAAGCCATACACTGTAAATAAAATTGTAACATTAATTAATGAACAGTATTGAAATTAAAATACGAACAGATATAATCGTCAACCGCGTCCAGCTTGATCTTCTTCTTGTCCGGCTCAGCCGGCGGCGACGTCTCCTCCTTCTCGATACAATCCCTCGACTTCTGCTTACTGAACGCGGCGCGCGCTTTGCGTTTCGCGACATTCATCTCTCGCGAGCTTAGCGGCTTCGTTGGAAGCATCAGCTCTTGAATTGGTCTCTGGAATGGATAACAATGAATAATAAATTATAAATCCAGTATACGCCTCCCACTGGAAACTTGGGCTCTCACATAGAATTATAATAAATGCAGTACATTTATTACCACTGGTTTGCAATATCGTGCGACCAACGTGGAATCCGGCAAATGGATACAACTGATATAACTGTAGTATATTGTGCTACTTATATTATACTCCAAAAATCTGTAAAGTGCAGATTAAGTCGCGCTTAATTCTATGTGTACTAAGCTGTATCGAATTATGCAGATCCTTTAAAAATGTATTTATAAGTTGTATATATCTTTTAACTATAATAAGGCTCTTAAAATTTATTTTTGGACAACTAGAGATACGATTGCATGGCATTAGAAATTTTCGATACCTCAATATTACATTAATGTATGGTCAAGTATGCTTAATTATTATTACTTTAATTTATGATAAATTATACTATTTTGTGTACTTTAATGTTATTCAATTTGTTTTTTCTAATTATCAACACATATTTTACTGCCTTCAATTTTCTGTGTATATATTTCTCTTTTAATCAATAGAAAACGGTTTAATACCAAGTGTACCCAGTAAATAATAAGCGGCTTTTTAAAGAACTTGTATTTATTTTCTATAAAATCTAGACTAACCCTTATAACTTCATTCTTATTTGGCTTCTCATCTTTGACTGGACACAGGTCTTCGTTGCTGTAAACAGAATTGAGATCGACACCCAACGTGGCCGCCATATCGAGACCAAGGCGAACATTTAACTGTTGTCGCTGCTTTGCTAGACGTTCTTGCATTTCTGGAAAATATAAATCATAGTTACACAGGACTGAGGGGGAATAAGAAAAGCACAAAATAGCCCCAATTAAGATTTATCTATTAACAGCCAATTTTAAAGAGACAAATTTTTTTTATTTATTTATTTACACTTCAGTGCACACCTACATACATGAAATAACAAATGTTTGCAATAGAACAGTCACAGAATATACAATTAGAAAAGAGAGTAGAGGATACATAATTATTACGGAATGCAAAGGGCGGTCTTATCGCTTATGAGCGATCTCTTCCAGACAACCCATGTTAAGGAGAAGGTATTGAAGGAGAATTGTTGCAGGAGGTGTGTCACACAATTAATAGAACTAAAGCATAACATTACACTAAATATATAACTTTAAAAACTATAATTTAAACTTGAAAAAACTAAATGAAAATATTAATTATTCGAAGAAACATAAAATTTGTATAGTTACGTATTCTACACCAATGCAATAGTTCTATATAATTACGTAATGTGTCGGTAATGAATATTGCATGCGTCTTCTCACATGTCACATGTACTTCCGATTGGCCTTCCGGGAATACGAACGTGCAGAAATAACAAGGACAAATTAGAAATCTATTACTTTAATATTGTCTTTTATTAACATAACCGTTACTCATTTAAAGAAAAACACTTTTTAACGGATTTATGTTATGTATTTTTAGCAAAATTTAAATATAATTACATTATTTAAAGAAATTCCCGACGTTTCGCGTCCTTTACACGTAGTGGTCACGGTAGACATTACATTAAAATCCATTAATTTTACAAAAATAGACGCACTTTTCAAGACGTATACAACTCACTTAAACTGCAAAACCTTATGATTATATTACAACATTACCAATATATAGTATGGTAATTTATTTTTATGATAATTCCCTGTAGTTCTCATTAAAAAAATCTTCAGCCATCGAATACAAACTAACAGTGCGATTGTAACATTAAAAAATAATTAATACAGTATTGAAAAACAATTAATTTAATAACACGGTAAACATGCATTGTAATCATATCAGGGACACAATCCGAGAAACTTGCAGTTAATTATAGAATTATCAGAAAACGTCAATTAATCAACATATTCATTGTTCAACGTAGCAAATATTATTGGACATTGTCAAATCTGAGTGTTCAAAATAAATATTCATAATTGATATATAAATATACCAAATGGTAACCATCTATTATTATCTTTTTTCTTATACTGAATAACGAAGGCTGAGGCGTCAATTCCGTACAGGGTCGCCGGTTCAACTCACACCTTTTAAACATACGAAAACTCTACGAAAATTCTCCAATCACATTTGTAATTTAACCAACACTTATATAGTCTATTATTTTCAATTTCTATTTTCAACGCCCTGACACATTTGACAGATAAGTAAAAACAGTTCTTTAGAGACTGTTTCCAAAGAGGAACAACGGTTACCTGCAGCTGATTGAGGCTCTTCATCCATCTCGTATTCAAGTCCTTCGGAGCCCATAAGGTGAGCGCCATGTTCCAATACCCTCTCGATGTCGAATGTCTCGCATCGCAGAAGACTGAGCCCCTCTTCCTCTTTCGCATCTTCTTCTGAAAGTTACAGTTGAATTATTGTCATTGTAAATTGCCTCTATACAGACGGTTGCTGTATTATTTTACCTGGATCATGTATAAAACGAGGCACTTCTAACATATAACATGTAGGAGTATATAGCTTCTTGTGTCACAGTTTTCGTTCCCTTACTCCTCCGTAAACCTTGACCTTCTCATAAAGTCGGTTAAGCGTATTGAATAGGTACGATAATGGATTCTATTTATATCCGTTATATGTTACAACAACAACAAGCAACTTTAGGGGCTGAAAACCTAATTTTATTTTTATTGTTTTGGAAGAATTTCATATTTTTTATCATAAGCATCAAAAATATATACAACCCTACATTTTTACCCCCCTACGTCAACCTATTATACTATATTGAAAATTGAAATCACATGTATGGCACAAACATATAAACATTACGTCTCGCAGGTATCACACAATGTAATTTGCATTAAAACTGGTACCAAGTTATATTTAAATTGATAACGTTCATTATATCCTGTATTATAAAGGAAATTCAGGTCATTTAATCAACACGGTTCGTTGCTTCTATTCGTTATCGCACCATGTAATGACAAAATTATAATGAAAAATACATTAAATTCAAAATGAGCATATTTATTTGTAATTTATTATTTTATAATACTGGAAAAGCATTTACTATTCTATGCGATGTAACAAAGCATGTTAGGCAACAATTTTCATAATTTTTCTTCAAAGCTACATCTACATTTCGAGTATTATTTTTGAAATAATATCCCGATAATGAGATAATAGGGAACTTTATCATTAATATAATATAGACATCAGATATTTTTTTAGTATACGTTCATTTCTCCACTATTCTTATATAATATATTATTTAGCAATTTAAATTAGATTACTCATTAGTCTTTCTTTAGGCTAGATCGTAATATTTTAAATGATTTGTCTCTGTTAAGGCAATTCATCCATATTAAAAAAAGTATGCGTTCATTTACTACTATTTTAAATAGGATACAAATACAGCGTAGCGCAAATAAAGCGCCAGTGATCAAAGTTATAAAATCTCACCAATCTGTTAAGTAACGATGCATGAACAATATTTCATTACACAGGTTATGTATAAATATTACAGACAAACAAGTCATTCTATTATCTGTGCCATAAAAGATAATCACAGTCTGTCTTTGTCCTTTGTAACAATAAGGTCAACGATCGCAATGTTAAGAGTCGGTATGAATTTATGCGACCTACATTGGTTTACAGATCTTTATTCCCAAGAACGAATTCGAATCTTGTAACATTGTCTACGCAGACATTTTAAAACAGTTAACAGACATTTGTGGCTCTCGCCGACTACAATTATTAAAAAAAAAAAAAAAAAAAAAAAAAATACAAACTTAACTGAGTTTCTTGCTTGTTCTCAGACTCGGGCCGTTAGTGACAAGCCTATATTATTGCGCGGTTTGTAATTTTTATTTTTTTTTTTTTTTTTTTTCCTTTAAACGACAAATGTTAATAAGACTACCGAACATGTATGCTGCTATGGTTAAGCCTAGATATTTTTTGATGCCAAAACATAAAAAACAAAAATCTGTTACGAGCCATATTAATAGCTGCTTAATTAGTACCTATAGACACGTATTGAAGGCTGTAGATTTTTGTTTACAAATAAAATAAATATAGAACGAACATTAATCGTTCGTTTATATAAACTGTACCAAATATATGTCTACCTACTAAAAGCTATTGCAAACTTGGACGTTACAATAATATTGCGAAGAATCGACAAGACCTGTAAAATAATTTAGAAAAATGCTACTAATACACGATTAACTCATCAAAGCTCATGAGATCATTGAATGACGGCAGAGGTTCTAATTTTGTGTTTTATACTAAATTTTCGATCGCATATCTCATGCGTGCCAATAAAGTACTTAAAAGTCATCGTGGTGCCAATTTTTGACTTCCGTTCGGTTAGCGATAAATTTTAGTGTCCTATTTTTCCACCTTGTATAAATAAACACGGATAACGGAAGGATTTAGGAAAATACTATATTTTTCTAAGCATAAGTTGCACGTAGTTTTAATATTAATTCACACTTACCTTTACAAGCAGCGAAAGTCGGTTGCCATTCTGGGACGTTAGATAGAATCGCCTCAACTGCCTGTAAAAAAATACTCAAATTTTACATATTTTTTTTACTTTCGTAATAACTGAGAAAAAACGCTCTATAATATCTTAATTATGTGCCCGACACCATCTCTCACCATGAAAAACTATATATAGGTAAACAAACACATAAATTTGTATATTAAAAGATTCATGACCGAATATAATTTTTAATATTGACTAGACATAAATTATATAAATGTAATTATGATAAGATTTTATGACGATTTATGTTAAATGTAATGAAAAAATTAAATGTAATTTGAAATAATGATTTTGAAAAAATTTGTGTTTCAATGTATCTCTAGGCTATTAGGGCAAAAAACAACTTTTGTACAATATTGTTTCTTGAAGGCATTTTAATTACCTTTTCATTATTCACCGTGAAACAATGCTCTTGTTGGCTTACGGATATTAAAAATAGTAATCTATTACAAACTCATTATATTATTTCGATGACAATGTCATTAACGCAACGAAAAATCTGAAGATTTTTATCTAATATATAAAATTCTCCTGTCACGGGGTTCGAACTTTCGAACTCCTCCGAAACGGCTTGACCGATTCTCATGAAACTTTGTGAGCGTATTCAGTAGGTCTGAGAATCGGCCAACATCTATTTTTCATCCCCCTAAATGTTAAGGGTAGTCCACCCCAAATTTTTTATTTTTATTTTTTAGACAAAATTTTTAGTTTCTTTTTTTTATGATACAACATACAAAAATACATACAATCCTAAACTTTCATTATTCTACGATCAACCCTTATTTTTTTATTTATAAATTAAAAATTGAAATCACATGTATGGCAAAACAACGTTTGCCGGATCAGCTAGTAGCTGTAGATTTATTTTGTAGCCTCGCAATTATGCAGACCACGATGATATAACGTATAATAATGATAAAAAATTAAGTTCATACATTTAACAAATAGAGAATTACTCGTTTCATGACGACCATTTAATTTTAATTTGCACAATGCATAGCGACAAGTAGTTAAGGGCGTGGCAATAAATTTAATTCCTTATTACATTCACTGCAAACATTTAGGTGCGGCAACGACACCCTTGGCTAATTGACATTGAAGACTGACTACAAGAGATATTCATATCCCATTGGTCCTATACATATATTCTGATTTCTTGAAAAATATTAATCATTTCACGAAACCAAAAATATCAAATTATTATGATATTAACGTATAAATAATGCTACTACGACTATAAGATAGTAAACAGTCGTCTCGCTATCTCTTCAATTACTTCAAGAGTAGGTCAGTTACGATAACCTGCACCTGATACAGCCCAACACAGTCCTCGGCAACCGAATTTACTCTCCCACAAAGGGAATTTACCAAATTATAATATCTAATGTTCACTGTAGCGATGACTAGGCAAGTTTTCGGCACATAGGAAAACTTTCCCAGTATTAAATAAACAGTATTATCTTGGCGATAAGTAAATATTATTCATGGAACGAATATACGTCAGCCTCCATTCCAAAATTGGATAATCGACGTCAGATAACGCCAACTTCTTATTCGTTGTTTACGTTTTAATTTAATTACGCCCGGAATGTACCGGTTTGGAACACTTGAAGGTTGAACACAAATAATAAAAGATGAGTTCTCAATTACTTTTTACGTGCCTATATATTATATATATATAATTGTAATTTAAAAACACCGGGAACACTTACAGCTTACATTGCGTCTTATTGTATTGTCTTGCTCATATGCGAGGCATTCTCGATAAGCAATGGCCAAACATGAGACTGAACTATGAGATCCATAACATATCCATGATGATTATCAAAATAAAGAAGTACAAACACATACCTGTGTAGCAGCAATCCTGGTCTCCCATGCCGGTGACTTTAAATGCTTCATAAGCCTTGCCAGCAGCCGATGCAGTTCCTCTGGGTGAGCCTTCTGCACCTCGCCAAGTTGCCTGGCTGCAGCGCGCCTAGTTGCTGGACCGGTGCCAGCTTCCAGCAACACAAACAGACGGTCTAACCTACAGGTTAAAATAAAGACCACTTTGTTATATAAACAAATGAATTTTATTCAGACCAATAATGTGTATCGATATTAAAATGAAGAAGCCATCGTATAGAAAATGGCTGTTCTTTTCATTACTTGGAGGCGTTTATTTTCATAAGTCATCATTGTTTATAAAAATTTAAACAAGTTGATAAAAAATTATTGTCCGTTCTGTGAATACTGCATGCGTGGTTCCCGAAAAACTATATCATAAAGCAGACGAGATTTGTTGAAGACCTCACTACAGGCCGAGTGTGAATTGACAAATTATTTTATAGGATTTCTGTATTGGATAGTCCATTCATCAAAGGGTTCTACATATATATAGGGGAAGGATACAGTAAAAACTTCCATATTGTGTTACGTTTGTAGTCAATCTATCGAGTTAAAAATTATTGTAATTCTAATTTATAATTAATTGAATCAGGCGTTACTTTGCGGAAGTCCATAGTTCAAAAACCCTATAGACCAGTATGACAGCAGTACTCCGCGAAAAACATTCAAATTTAATGTAATATGTATAATATTATTATTGTAATACAGAAAATATAAACGTTAATGACATGTAACAAAAACATCCCGTTTTCAAAATCGTGATGTCTGACAAGAATTATAAAGGTGTTTGAAAAATGACAGACACGGCGTTGCGTGCCATTTAACTTCAATGTTCGCCTTTACGGTAGATTTTACATACTAACCCGTAAACTTTCCCGTTATAAATCTTAGTGACAAATTTTAGATGTAGACAGTTTAGAGTGGACGAGCGAAATTAGAACAAGGTCGCCCATGGGAGATTTTAAAAGATACCTTTCAACACTTACATAATTCATATCAATGTTTTTAATTATCAATTATTTTATCGTAAATACATTTCATTTCCAGATAATCTATACTTTGCAAAACTGTTACGATATAAAGAAATTACACTACATAAATACTATGTACATAATAATGTTGTAATATATGAATTTCCAATTGAGTTTAATCATTTAAAAGTAAATACAAAACTTACATACCTTGAGGTCATATTGGCGTGTTAACTTTCTTCTATAAAGATGTGCCTGGAACAGATAGATGAATAATATTTCTAAATTTATTTAAATTATATACAATAAAAAACATTGAAAATATAGAAAGGGTGGCGTCGCAATATTCTTTCCTCATCATCAGAATTAATATTCCACAAAAAACCATTTTCCAAACGAATGAATAAATGCCATTAGTAAAAAAGTACAAGGTTCTCAAAAAATGCTTTTAAATAAATTATAAATATTTACATGGTGCAAAGGAGCTCTGCCCACATAAAAACGACAACTTCTAATCAAATGCATGGCACTCTGTTTATGTAATAATATTATGTATAGTCTCGTACTAAACGACAGTCCGTAGTACAGTCTGTACTTCGCTGTTCGTGTTGTGGCTATATATCTGTTCCCACTTCAGTTTCCCGAGTTAACATTCGTGCGCGACCTGAAGAAAACTATACTTGAAGTATCCCAAGAGTAAAGTTAAGACACTCGGTCGTATTCTTTTTCCTATCATACAATATTTTAGTACAGCTCAGTAGCCGTGTAATCCGCTAAAACGATTGACACACTTTCATTTTATTGATGCGACTCTCATCTCGTAGGTATATTGTATGTGTTTGTTTTCCAACTTTCATCTAAATTGTTTTCTAAATGCCTCGTTTTAATACTTTGTAATTATACTTTAATGAGTGGTGTACTAATAATTTTTTGAAATATACAACTAAAATTGCTCTTGCATATTAGCTGTCTGGCAAAATGTTTAGTTGAGATTATATTTTAAGTATAAATAACGTTATCATACTTTCACATTTTTATCATTTATATAAGAGATAAAGCGGTATCTGTTAAATAAAACGAATATCCCGTAAATTCCTGTTTTATTAGTGTAAAAATAATTCAATTTCTAAAGATAATTTTAAAAATAAGTTGACCCAATAAATTACCTGAGTGACTAGGTAACTAGGTAAAAAAAAAATAAGATGAGGCCATTATATTTGAGTTTACCAATAAATATAAAAACTGGTGCTAAGATGCCTGAAGAAATATGCAGGAAAGTGTATCATTAAGTTCATCATATAGATCTCTATATGAACTTAATGATCTTTCTATCTAGAAAGATGACATAACTTCAAGCCTGTCCCAAGAGACCTTCTGAGCTAAATTTCAAATATTATCTTAAAAATTCACCTTCATTGGCCCCTGAAGGATTGTGACTTAGGCAATTAACACCATAGAGCAAGAAAAGATCTGACAAGCACTTAAGAACTAAGGAGGTCATTAGGCTTCATAAAAATATCTAAGATAAAAACAGAGCTAACATTTATTTAGAAAACAAGTGAAAGGAATTCAAAATAGAAACAATTGTATGCCAGGATGACCTTGCCACCAAAACATTTTAGAGCAGATGTGGAGGAGGTCTTTCAACAATAAGGTAAATATTGAAAAATGTGAGCTGTGCTTTAGCAGAGGAAAAAATGTCCTCATTAAAAATTCACAGATGATTTGACTAGTAAACAAATTGGATACTAAGATGATGTTTAAGTAGATGAAACTATAAATGGAGGGAATAGCCAATAAAAACTTGTGAGAAGAACCTATAATTATAAATATAGCATCAATAGTTATTCTAAATGTTCATTCTTTTACATTACAAAGCCACAAAAGAAATTCATAGATGTATGTTACATAGATTATAGTATGCAGATATGTAGGAATGAAAATTCTATGGAAACTTATATAACTATCAAATGGAAAGTTTGTAATACAAATCTTTGTTAACATGGTGTACCTACTTATGAATAAGAGAGTGATTTTTTTTACAGTGGAGGAAGCCCCATTGACTTAACATGAATAACATAAATACAATAAATTTAATATTGTCTGAAATAAATCTGAATAAAATAAAATTCAACAATTTCTCAGTTACTTTAGAATGAACAAACATCACAGATTATTATGTACAACATACTTTTCTCAATCGAATGTAATTTAATAAATAAAATTTAAAATGCCAGGCCGAATTTTAAATTTAGCTTCAAGGATTCTTAAATAAAAACTTACATCATGAGTACAAAATAAATAAGCATTTTATGATTCAGCAAGCAACTCACATCTGATCCTGATGACCCCTTCTAATTGCGCAAGTATCCTAACAAGTAGTTATTAAGTTTGTTAGATAGGTTTCATGGAATTTTTTATGATGATAAGAGATTATGATATAGAAGATACCATTTCAAACATTTAAAAATATTCAAAAATTTTGTTATGGCATTTTAAACTTAGAAGAAGGTTGTTGTTAGTGCCAAAGAAAATTCAACAATGTTATCAAAATGAAGTTACCATTCACAACTTGATCTCTATCCTAACTTTTTCAATTACTACTAATTAAACTTCCAGAGTATACTAATAATACTGGGTAAGTGAGAGTGAGACTCAATCATGCAGGGTTGCATGAAATCCAAGCAAAAATATTTTATGTGTTCCACACAACCTTAAATATGCTGTTTTTTTTTGTTAAAATAGAAGTACACAAAATACTATGAAAAATTTTTCAAGTCCAACTATCAAACTTCATGAAACACATGAATCTGTGTGGAATAATTCTTCAATTATTCCACACAATATGGTATGTAATAATATACATCTCTACAAATCATACAAAAAATCATCTTTACCAAATAGCATGTCATAGCATTCTTGCGTAAATAGAATATACTTTACTTATGCTATGTATCAAGCCCATAGATACAATGATGTGGTGGCAATGGTAATTTATATCAATGTGTAAATCGATTATTGTTTATAATGAAAATATTGATCTGTAAAACATAGCACACCCATTTCTTTAATAGACATACAGTTGGTGTATATCTATTAATTGTAAAGCATAATATTTTTATTATGGCCTAGATTTAGAGTAGAAAAACGCAATAAAACTGTAACGGTAACGTGATACGAGCCTTCCGCGAATGTTAACATATGGCTGTTCGCTTTGCATTTATACGACATTCACTCATTCGATACGATTCCTTAAATTTATTTTCAGTATATCTACCCTTTCTTACGACCTTGTAATGGTTTGACGAGGCGGATTCATAGGTGCGATAAAATTTCGGAGTAATTTTACAGTACAAAAGAAATTTCTTTAGTTTTCTTTATAAAAATAAGGCTGTAGTTATAAATACCTATTCTTCCAACATTCACGATTTTACGTCACTGCATCCAATCCATTCCATATTTTAAAACACTCAAAAACGCACGCAATATCATTTTCGTCAAAATGCACAAATAAAAAAAACCAACGTGACGAAAGGAGGCGCATCGTTCAAGCTTCAAATATATACTGACAGCCATGCTGCTGATGAGTCCGACTTTATTGTGCACTTGAGCGCTGATTGGCGCAGAATCTCTGATATAAAACTCATAATCAAATGGTTCCACCAATCAAATTAAAGAATTCCAAACAAGTATTGGTAAAGTGCCAAAAATCGGTATTTCTTTACTACATAAGAATCTAGATAGTTCAAGTGGTTACTTAGGAAGAATAGATAGAGATATAACGATATTATTGTATAAACTTTTTCAATAGATTAAGATGTTTTAGCATTCAAAAACCCTAAGTTCCAGTTCTAATTTTTCTTAAGCGCACAATAATAATAATACGTTATTTTTACAACAACCTATAAAAAATATTTAAGTATTATATTTAATTAAAAGTTTGCTGACTGACAAGAACAAGAGTTCTGGTTAAAATGATTTATTTTCATAATAAATACATATTTGTTTCTAGGAGCGTTTTTGAAATGATCACATTATCACTCGCTATAACTTAAAATCGAATATTTTAATAAACGGGTTATAATGTAACTTTTGATAATTATATCTGAACTGTGCTGTTTATAAAACATTCAAAAAATGGTTCTGATTATCAATTCAAATTCATAATTCTGATTTGGTCAAATTAGTAACATCACTATACGATCAGCTGATATTGACATTTTAATTCTGATAGTTAAGACAATTGACAAAAGACATATAAGGTTAACTTTTTGGTTGTCAAAATTAAAATTACATGTGTTGTTTGTTTAACTTTGATGCTTTGGAATATTATAGTAATTTAAAGTTTAAATTAATAAAAAATGGGCAAAAAACGAAATAAAACTACTGAAAAAAAGAAGAAAATTAGTGTCGTCTTTGATGAGGCAAAAAGAAAGTAATATTTTTAATAATATGTACTGATATTATTTTTTAACTTGCTTCCCATATATTTTAATATCTTGTTTTATCCAGGGATTTTTTATGTGGTTTTCGTAAAAGAAAATTAGAACGCAAAAAAAAAGCTCAAGAGGAACTGCAGCGATTACTTAAGGAAGAAAAAAAGAGAATAAAGCAAGAGGTGGGTAAATTTGTTATAAAATCTTAATTTATTGTTGTATTTAATGACGGCTGTGGGCTTATGTTTAATTAATGTAATCAGGAAATGAAAACAATGATTCATGGTTGAATTTCAGAATAAAGAATCATATAAGAAGCTTGTTGTGTCTTCACGGCCGATTCCAGACTTAGAGCAAATCCTCCAAGAAGAGTATGAAGATGATGACGTTAATGTTAAAATTGTAGAGCTTTCATCAGATGCACTACAAAAGAGAGATATTGTTATTGGTGAAAATAGGCCAAATATAAAAAAAGAAAAAGTCTCCAATGTTAAGAAGGAAAAAGAGACTATGAATGGAGTTCCCGGTATGGGTTCAGATGTTGAAAATGAATCTGATGAATCAGAACATGAGAAAGAATTAAAAACAAAGCAAGAAGTTAAAAAATTACTTAAGAAACAAGCTACTAAAAAGTTACAGAAAAGTAAAGTATTTCAAATGAAGAACAAACTAGATAGAGTACAAAATAAGAAAACACAAAAGAAGAAAGTAAAGAATGAACTGAGAAAGGATAAGTCAAAAAAGAAAAATCACAGGAAAAAACATTAATTATTATTCCAACAATCTGTAGTTTTATTTTTTTCATAATTTCACAATCTACTTTGATGATTGGAATTTTCAAACATCTTTAGATAAAAAATTATATCTTTTTCATTATTACACAACCAATTACAGCGCAATATTTTTTTTCATATTTCTTTCAATCTCCTATTGTTAATTAATTTGTATTAATTTTTCTGTTTACTTATAGTTCTAGGTGATTTTCTTGTCTTTGTTTCAGTTCTTCTTATTTTTGAGTTCTCCAGATTAGTGTTTTGGTGCTCTTTCACTTTTGTTTGTTTAGTTGTACATTTCAAATCTTCAGTAAGATTTTTTACAGCTTTTCTCTTTGATGGTGATTTTGCAACTGCAGTTTTCCCACTCTCATTGGTACTCAGTGATGTTGGCGAGTGAGTACTCTTTATATTTAAATGAACTGGGGATTTTTCTTCTACCTTCAGTTCAGGAATTACTCTAGAAGATTTTATTGGAGTCTTCTCTCTATCATTATCTTTCTGTTCTATTGTTTTAGTTGGAGTTTTCCTAGGAGACAGTTTAATATGTCTTGATGGACAAATATCTTTATTTAAGCATTCATCACAGTTGGGTCCAATTGGTAAGCATATTGTCTGTCCAAACCCCACCATTAAATGATTTACTTCACTCCACAGCTCAAATGGTAACCAGGATTGTAGAGATTTTCTTGTGTCCTCAGGTGTAGCTGTTGGCTTCTTGAGCCATCCTATTCTATTGCTTATTCTATGCACATGGGTATCCACACCTAAAAATAACACAAACCACCATTAACCTATTATACTTCAACTCACTTGATTTCTCAATTTTAATTATTCATCTGTAAGAGCCATGGGTTTATTCACACCTTCTTCTGCACCAATTATGTCTAGCTAGTGACATCAAATGTAAAAATTTGTATCATACTCTAAACAAAGAGTTCTTACCAATACCAGTGACCTTATTCCAAGCAACTTTCATACAAATGTGTGCCATTTTTGGCCCAACACCAGTGAGCTTACACAATTTCTCCACTGAATCTGGAATGTCGCTGTTGTATTGCTCTTTTAAAGTTTGTGTTGTCTTTTTAATGTACTTTACTTTTGTCTGTGTAATAAGAAAAGTTATGGTTAGTTTTTGTAGAAATATCTGTTAATTTAATATAATTAAACTTAAGCAATTTATACTATATTCATTCTTTAGATGAAAAGACAATATAAAAAATTTTTTACCTTCCAAAACCCAACAGGATAAATAAGAGATCCCAATTCCTCATCACTCATAGCAAGAACATTTTCAACAGTTAAACCTCTCTGCTTGAGACGCTGCATAGCAGCAAAAGTTACTTGGTCCTTAGTTTGACTTGATAGCATTAAAGATATTAAAGACTGATATCTTATTTCCTACATTAACAATAAAATTAGATCAATTATATTTTCAAATAAGTACAAAATTAATGAGAATTAAATGCTTCTGGAAATTCACTCTAATTAACAAAGATTACATGTATTTTATATCTACTACTGTTTGTCCTATAGGATAAATCGGATAATAATTAACTTAATTACCTGATAACAAATTATCAAAAATTGTAAGACAGTGTTTCTCTAAATGAGATGTTGATTGTAATTTTCTTGACACATATAGACTAGAAACTAGAAAATTTTTACCTTGGGTGAAGCATTTTCATCCATACACATATGACAACCCATTGTATCAACTGGTGCATCATTATTTGCTCTCATGTTCCTCAAATTGACCAGAAACTGTTGCCAGTTAGGAGGTTCCCACAAACCTTCCGCTTCCTGTAATAGTAAAAGTAGTAGTTGATAAAATGTTAAGTAAATAAAAGAGTTTTTTTTATTGCAGAAAGTTTAAAAAAGTAATGTAAGTAATTGATAAATTAAAATTTTTCCAGAAGCAATGTTATTAAAATATTTTATAATTATTATATCCATGTAATAAAAACCTTTTTCTTGGGCGATTCCTCCTCAAATTCAATTTTGATATGAGGTTTCTTCTCAAACTTATATTTATTTAGATCAGGATTTAATACATCGTTTGCCAGATTAGGTTGTTTCGTATTTTGATGTGGTTTGTTAATTTCTGCAATAGTGCTACTCAGTAACACTTTTTTACGCGGCATTTTTAATAACCGTTTCAATGGAAAAGTAATAATTATTGCTAATCTTTAGTTTAAACTATTTTAGCCACTATGATCCAGAATATTCTATTGAATATACTTAAAAATAATATTTTATAATTTATTAAAGTTTATAATAATAGTATCTTTTTTTTCTTCGACCATTTAATATAAATTATCTACGAAAAACTAGTAGAATATTTTTTTTCGTAAAAAACCGTGAACCAAACTACCACAGAACACACAACTGAGAACACATATGACATAGCAGTATGTCGAAATCGAAAGTCGCGTACATAGCTGTTGTTGTGGGAAGCCACATAATGAAAGAAGAAAATAATTGTTGCTGTTCCTTACTCCTAAAGCCTTATTTTCGTAACGCTGATAATAGTGTGCATTGAAAATTGGATCGATTACTATTAGTGTTCAATTTACTAAACATAGTTCTGTGACATAAATCTCCATATTTGGAAGTCACACAATGGTATACTTAACATCTTTCTTACATGAAATTAACATCGCAGCAGGCCCGAATCATTAAATATAAACCAGCCACAACATATTTAAGAGTAACGTCACTACGAACACAAATCATAAAGAACTGTCGGTTCAAGATACAGCTAACGATGACTATAACTTCGAAAATACTTATTGACCTCTAGACTTACAACCCCAAAAGATAAACTACACTAAATCTAGCCGTGATTTCTATCGGTAAACCCTACGATTTACCGCTAGAAATTACGGTTATATTAGCCAACGGACTGAAATTGAATTCCAGACCTGGTTGAATTTTGTGTATGAATGGAATTCCCCTTTTACTGCTCTTCATCAGAAAACCTATAGTCAGTCCTTCGTGTGTACCCCACACATAGATATACTGAAATCAAGATTACTAACTCTGTATTTCACGAATAATATACTTTGTAAACTAGGTATCTTATACTACGCATATACAAGAATATAAATTATATAATATAAAATTATATTTATTTCTTCAAAATCTTTAAATCTAACAAAGCTAGGTTTGATAAATTGGACCTCTATCTATTATTACAATGCAATATTCGATTTATTGCTTTGGAATTTCTAGATAGTTCTTCAGAACGGGGTTCTGATGTTTGTGACCTTTTAGTTAATCATCATATGATGTCGAGGATTAGAACTAAACTGCCCGAGGTAATTTAATATTTACCAGGATCTATAAGATAACAAATGATATATTTTAGAATTTTCAGTTGCTGTAAACAGCAATCCACGATGGATTAATTAAAGAAGATATTAAAAAAACACTCAAGTGTGTAAATGCTTTTCTTTATATATTCTAGAAACATTAATTCATTGAAACCTAGGTTTCGTTTACATTGAAATCGGGAAATAGAAGTATGATAATAGATAGACGGGAATTTCATTTAAATGTGTAATTCTAGCAGGTTAGCAATACCTGCCAATCTTTGGATATATCGGGCACAGATATTATATGATCTGTATTCTGTATTGTTACCATCATAGAGATCGGTGGCATCGGCCTTCTCCGTAAAGTGTTTGATTTCATTATCAGCGCCATTTGTCAGAATAATGTATCGATCTGTTAACTTGTTAATATTGCTGACAGATGGCGTCGGTAAATTGGTCGGATGGTCGGTGGGGTGGCTACTGCCAAAAGGGGCTATATAAGTAGAGCTCTCGTGAGATTAGATACAATCATGCGTCTTTACAACGCGATCCTCCGGACCGGTCACTTTCCCTCACCCTGGTAGGAGGCCAGGGTCATCATGCTTCCCAAAAAGGGGAAGAGCGTCCTAGACTCGGCCACTTATCGCCCCATGTCCCTGCTGCCGACCATCAGGCAGCACTTCACACTCCGACCCAAGCAGTTTGGTTTCCACCCCGAGTATTCCACCATGCTCCAACTGTCGAGGGTACTGCACGACATCAACACGGCGCTTAACAAAAAGAAGAACGTCACTGCGGTATTCCTCGACATGGAAAAAGCCTTTGACCGGGTCTGGCACGCGGAACTCGTGCGCAGGCTCCAGGAATCCAGCATCCCGCGGCGAGTGGTGACCATCATCCGCTCCCCGCTTTCTCGACCGGCGTTTCCACGTCTCCGTCGAGGGAATGAAGTTGAGCAAGTGCCTGCGGCGGAATTGCAGGCTGTGCAGAGCACCATGCTTCGACGCATTGTCGACGCGCCGCGCTACCTCAGAAACGTTATTATCGCCAGGGACTTGCGGCAGGAGTCCTTGGACGAATTCATCACAACGCTGGCGAGGCGTATGTTCGATCGTGCGGATGCCTCCAGTCCGTACCTTCAGCGCCTCGCCCTAAACCACGCTCGGCCCCCGGATCATCGGCGAGACTTTCCGCGCGAGTTGGTGCACGCGGAAACCGCCGACGATGCCTGACCCAGCAGACTACAGCCGACACCATCAGAGAGACGTCCCCTGTCGGCGACAAACGGCGCGTGTGGAGGACTTCTTCCGCTGGTCCCTCACTGGGACTCTCGGGGCAATCGAGGGTCTCACCCGGTGGAGTTGACAGCGAGTCCGGCGCGCGCCAGTTGCCGGCGGGAGGGCGCCTCCTGGCCGAACATCTGCTCAAGTTGCGAGCTGCATTGAGCGAGGCTTCTCCGCAGCACCGCTGCAGTCCACAGGCCGATCCAGGTCGAACAGAACGACCACCATTGTTAACTGTATAACTTCCTTGCCTGCTTTCCCTCCTTGTCCCTGTTACTATAACAGTATGCACTTGTTTAGTGTATAAGGTATGTATTGTAGATTTCTTGCCGTATGCGTTATGCGCGGATGTGGTTAAATTCATTGTGTGTGACTGGTACGGTAAATGTTGTCAAGGCGAAACGATTACACTGTCAAAAATTCTGCATTCTATATTTTTGACAATGTGTATTACCTTCATCTGTGATTATCATAATAATATTCAATAGTCTAATTTCTATGTATTAATTAATTTAAAAGTGTTTTGAAATAACATAATTTTTGGACTCTTGAGATATTATTAGTCTCTAAGTAAATTAGTAGAATGGTGGAACTGTTATTGGATCCAAAAATAAGATTATGGGTGTTCCTGCCTATTGTAGTTATTACTTTTTTGGTTGGTATTGTAAGGCATTATGTTTCGATAATACTTTCTTCACAAAAAAAAATAGAATTAATTCAGGTGCAGGATAGGTAAATATACATATATTACATTATTGTATATAATTAATAAAAATGTAAATGCATAACCTATTTCATGAATTTAGTCAAGTTATGATACGTGCACGGTTGCTGCGGGAAAATGGAAAGTACTTACCCCGTCAATCGTTTGCTATGAGGCGTCATTGGTTTAACAATGAAGATACTGGGTATTTTAAAGTACAGAAACGGACATCAAATGCTCAGGTAATTTGAAATACCTCCCAATCATTGACAACAGTTACCGATTGCTGGACTGCTGAATAGGTTTCGACTCCCAGTAATGTCAACATTTGTGTAATGAGCATAACAGACTATGGTCTGGGTTATGTTATATAAATATGTATGTATTTATAAAAAGTATTCATGTAAATTATGTTATCAGTTGTGTACTCAATATAAGCTGTAAAGCTTGTTTTGCCGCTAGCCGACTGTGTGTATAAATATATCCTTATAAAAATCAATAAATGAGTATTTATATCAAAAACAATGGTAGATTTTGTTAAATATTTTTGTTGGTATATATTATTCAAAGCCTCTATGCCTATGATGATATGATGATCATGGTTTCATGTTATTTTAAACTTGTGTTTTCTTTACTGTATTCCAGAACCCCATGACGGACCCTAGTATGATGACAGATATGTTAAAGGGCAATGTCACAAATGTTCTGCCTATGATTGTCATTGGTGGTTGGATTAATTGGATGTTCAGTGGTTTTCTTACAAGTTAGTTTTAATTTGATTTATAACCCTTGTAAATACTCTTTAAAATGTTGCCCTAACATAGTAAATGTGGAGTGAGCATGATGACATTATTTTTTGTAGTCTGTAATGTCAAGAATACTAGAAGAGAACCATATGTTTTTGTCAATTTCAGCTAAGGTTCCATTCCCACTGACCCTGCGATTCAAGCCAATGCTTCAGCGTGGTGTGGAATTAGCTTACCTAGATGCATCTTGGGTGTCATCAGCATCATGGTACTTTCTAAATGTATTTGGACTCCGAACCATCTATGCATTGGTTCTTGGAGAAAATAATGGTAAGTACTTATGATGTGAATATTTTAAGATTGATAACCATCTATTGTGTAATACTGTAAATATTACACCCTCAGGTTCTATGTAAAAAGGGAAAACAAAATAAAAAAGGATCAAATATAATATAGCTAGTCCTAATAAGAAACAGTAAATGATTAAGATTAATTACTCAATACTCTTTTTATGGGCTGCAGCAGTGGACACTTCAGCCATCCACAAGCTATTCTATAAAAAAATGTAATAATTTTCTATTGTTTCAGCTGCAGATCAATCTAAGGTAATGCAAGAGCAGATGTCAGGTGCTGCTATGGCTATGCCTCCAGACCCAAAGGCAGCATTCAAAGCAGAATGGGAAGCTTTAGAAATTACTGAACACCGTTGGGCTCTTGCAACAGCCGAAGCTGATTTGTTATCATAATTATTTTATTTATTAAGATATTAAGTTATAAGCAGGTGACTGTTTTATTTCTTTAATATTAATTTATGATGAATAAACATATAAGTATACAACATAAATTTTATTTAATATTTATATGCAGAGTAGTAATTAGTTTTAATATTATCTTATCCTTTTTGATTTGTTCACCATGTTTTATATTTCTTAATAATAAATGTGACGAAAATAAAAGATTTGTTTAAGAACATTATGTAATGCAAGTATATACAAGATGGTGTTTTTAAAATATATAAAATTAAAACACCAGACTATGCCACTGATTTCAAGCACTAAAATATTAAGTAGTAGGTCCATAAAACATTTCCAGGAATATTTAACTCTCTGAATATATAATTTTATATGCAAAGCTAATCAGAATAATATAATCA
Organism: Pontia daplidice; assembly: GCA_963693355.1. Taxonomy (NCBI): domain Eukaryota; kingdom Metazoa; phylum Arthropoda; class Insecta; order Lepidoptera; family Pieridae; genus Pontia; species Pontia daplidice. The sequence goes on from CAVNZL010000013.1 coordinate 2,109,003, forward strand.
GCGGCACAGTTGTTATATCATAATAAATTACTTTTATTGCTTTTAAGCATGCCAATGCACTATATGCACATGTCAAAAGTAGAATTGAATGTATGAAAACTAAACATTCCATAAAATTTATAAAGAAAATTAAGCATACATGTATAAGATAAAAATTTACAAAGTTTGCCACAATTACACTTTAAAGCTTCTCTTATTTTCTTTGAAAGCTTTTCTATATTATAAGCATATCTGTGAATTTGAAAATTATTTCTTTCCTTACAGTGACTCTCTGTAATCCTGTTTAGGGTCCAACCCCTAAACAGGTTTTGTGTTTTTTCTTCCTGTGCTTATAAGATTAAGGAGGAAGGATTGATTAAAAGCTAACAATATTTTTTCAGGTTCCAAATTAAAGAAAACTAACACAATATAACCTAAATTAAACAATATGAACATAGATAAATATAACAAACCAAATTGTGTCTGTTTGATTATACCAGTTGGATGTTTAATACTAATTAAACTATTCAACAAAAAAATATGTGAACCCATTATTTAATTTTATCATATTCTTAAATTACGATGAGAAAATTTCTGGTTTTTTGTATATAATTTATATGAGGAAAACACTATAGCGCAAAAGTTGTATGGTGAATATATGCTGTAGTAGTATGAAAGAAATATAATATTTATATTTGAATTATAGAATTCTTATCAGAAAACGATTCAATATAAAAAGTCAACAAATGCAGCATATTTCGGCCTTATTCTAACATGAAAATAAAAATCATAAAAAAGTAATACAGTACAATTTTACACCTTGTCTTATATTTTAAAATTTTTAGTAATTGCTTAACGTCTTGGCACGTAATTTGGGAAATAATACGTGGTATATACAAATATTTTATTACTTTTACTATTTCTTTAGCACAAAATGTATTTTTACATCACACATAACCTTGTGTATTTAATATATCCTACCTCTTCTATATATTAGAGTCTGGAAGAAATTGTTTCATAATAATAAGGCTGTGCTTCTTAATGACTTTCTCAATAAGAAATAATATAATTTGTCAAACTATAATACTGAATTTTAATGAAAATAAAAGATAAATGTACAGCATAACTTAAAACACCTTTGAATGATTGGCTGTTCTTTTTTTTTATTTAATTAAATAAGGTAAAAACGTGATTGCTGCATTGGGAATACAACACAAAAATTAGCATGAAAATATATTTAATGGCAATCCCCGGGTTCCCAAACTTACAGAGAGCAGTTGCATAATGTTACTTTTTGATAAGCTGTACAACATCCTCATCTTGAACAGTGTGGTGAATTCCAACGCGTTGGGGAGAATATTTAGTGCTGGTGCCCCAAACAAGCGCGTATTTCAGCTGTGCAGCCAGAGACCGATGTATAGAATGGCATACATGTTCTATTGTAACCCCCTGCAAAGCATTTTCTCTTTGTGAGTTTACAAAAGTTATAATACACAATACCACCACCAAACAACTTTGAGCATAACGAATTCACAAAAGTTATTAAAATTTCACACTTTTAAAGTCAATTTAAGTAGGTGTTTGGCAAAAAAGATATTTTGATATAATTATATTATATCATTCGTATAGCCAGCAATATGTTCCCGTTTTATTATAAAATAGGGGCAAGGATCTGATGCTAAGGTATACCGCCGACACTGTCAACTGTCGAGCATGGTTACAATTTGACCTAAATGTCGGATTGATATTTTTATTAATTCTATCTTTATTATGATTTGAGTTTTTAACATATTGTTTGTCCTGAATACGACATGTATGTCGTCATCCTTCATTATTTTCCATATTCTTGCAAGATACATCACTCATGTAGGACAAACTGGACTTATAACATTTTTTGACCTGCCTGGAAACTCATGACAAAAACTAACAACTCTTTTTTATTTTTGTATTTTAAAATGTTATTAACTGTTTTACAATCATTTACAGTCCGCGATTTGGTGCCCGTAAACTTTGAGGGCAACAATACAAAATTGCAAATGTAATAAACAAATAAAATACTGTTTATGTACCTTTCTCAAAATAAGGCCGTCGTCAAAGTCTGGTGGCTGTCCAGGTTTCTTGGTGTACACTCGGATGAGGGAGAGATATTCCCACAGTGTCTCCAAGAGAAAGTCCAAGTTCAGCTTCATGTTGCAACTGGAATACCATACAAATTAAATGAATAGAAGGTACAAAAAGGCCTGAGCCTCCAACAATTTTTAAAACAATGATTTATTCATATTAATTCAATTAATTCTTGAAAGCAACAGTAAAACACTTTTATCTTTTTCATATAAACTTAGAAATTTCTGCTTTGAGGGTATGTTATAATCATACCTGACAACTATAGAGTTAGGCTGCCTAGCTATTCTGTCAACCTCTTGTATGGATATCTGATCAATCTTGTTGTAGACGTATAGGCAGGGTAAGTACACTCGATTTGCGAGGATAACATCTATTAGTTCATCAGCTGTACAGTCTTCTCGAAATAGCACCTGGAAATAATAAACCATATTTTTTAAATTGTGTAATGGATTTATATCCTATTATTATGAAGTACTATTTATTTATTTATTACACGAAACACAACAAACACATCAATTTGTTACACACATACAGTAAAGATATACATATAGATGCGTTCTTCCAATCCGGTCAAGGACCAAAATATAGGGCAATTACCAGTGTTGGAGATGTTGAATGATAAAACTGTTAAACTGTTATACTGATATATTATCAAAAACTGTTATACTGTTATTAATGAATACTGTTCAATACTGTTAGTGAGTCTGTTTGCGCGTCGCGTGTTACTGTTATTATGATTTGTTGCAGACTGACTGAAATCTTAAAACTAACTCTTAATATTAATTCTCGGCGGCCGCTGAGTCAGCTGTTCGGAGTTCATTACCCGAACAAACGCGTTTCACAAATAAGTATGTGAATAATTAAAGCAGGACAAAAAACAAACAAAAAGAAATTAATGAATAAAAAGACATATATAGTACTTCATACTAATAGGATATATTTTATGTATTATACATATACATATTAATATTATTTTCATACTAAGTCACAAAATTGTGTCAGAAGATATTTTCTTTACCTCGGCATTGAATATTTTATATTCATGTAAAATCATTTGCACCATCTTTTCATCCACCTTGGTCAGTTGGCACGTCGAGTTAAAGGATAAACCACCACCTTTCTTTACCTATAACATAATACAACAACAAAATGAAAAATACCATAGTTTATATTTTCCATTAACTGGGAAAGTAAGTAATTTTGAAAGTGAGATATATCTGAAAGTTAAATTATGAGTTTAAGAATCTCTTAAAATACCTTGAAATAAATATTTGGTTTATTCTTATTCAACCGTATCCCAACACTCTCCAACTCTTTTTCAAGTAGCTGTCTATGCACATAAGGCTTTGTGGCATCTAACATCATGAGCACCAAGTCAGCTGTACGGGCCACTGCTATCACCTAAAGAATGCAAAAATATATCCTGAACACAAATTATTTTATAGCTTTATTAGGTATTCATAAGTGAATTATATGAACTTAATAAAGATTAGCAGTAATATCGAAATGTTAAATACATTTCATACCTGTCTACCTCTACCCTTGCCCTGGGCAGCACCTTCAATGATACCAGGCAAATCCAGCAACTGTATGTTAGCTCCCCTATACTCAATAACCCCAGGAATACATGTCAGGGTTGTGAATTCATAACTCGCTGCTTCCGAGTGAGTATGAGTTAGTGTTGATAGCAGTGTTGACTAAAACCAAAAATATTTTAATTAACTTTTTCTTTTAAACAACTAATTGTAAGAAATAATATGAGTGACTAAATTTTTTTGAATAAAATAGTAATTTCTATTTTCTATATTTTGCCTTCACTATTGACTTGGCAGTTAATAGGGTAAAAGTAGTAAGTAAGTAGGTGATTTTATAAAATTGATTTATGCAAAATAACAATTTATTACTAATGACACAGTCAACACTATATCTATAATTATTATTTTTGTTAACTTACCTTACCAACAGATGGGAAACCAATCAAAGCTACCCTAGCATCTCCTGACTTTAATACATCAAATCCTTCTCCCTTTTCACCACCTTTTTTGGAAGGCTCAAGCAATTGAGATCTATACTTTGCTAGTTTTGCTTTTAATAAACCCAAGTGGTATTCAGTAGCTATAAAGTGTTAAAAATAATCAATTAAAATTTACACATGTTTGATGTATTTTTTGTAAAATACAACTAGAATCTTTAAGTAAAACAAAATGATAGTATTAAATAAATCAGTTTTCCTATAAAGTGAATAGGCAAAGCCTAAATTAGTAGAAATTGATTAATGAAACAAAATAATCTTTAGTGGTAATAAGATGTTAGTAATATCTTTACCACCACTGCCATTCTCAAACCACCTAGTTAGTTCTATAAAATCAGATTTTAGCAAAGCATGTAGCTGATTTTATAGAACATTTTAACAAAACAAAAGTATTTTGTTATAAAGCAACATGTATAACATTATAACCTAAGCTATTTTAAGTAATATTTTGTAATTAGAAGGAAATATAAACACAATATTACCTTTATTCTTTTGTGTTCTTGCTATTTCCTTCTCAATTTCAGATATCTTTTCCAAGATACCCATTTTCTTACAAACTTAGCAACAAATTTAAAAACCGTGAATAACTTTAAAGCAATTAAGATATCTTAATTATTGTAGTATGGCGCATAGACGATTAATAATTAAGGCATAAAGTAGCATTAAAGGCGCTGTTTTTAATCTGATTTACCAGTAGAATTAGACAATTACTTTTAATTGGATATTTATTTGCAAATACACTGTACACGGCGAGTTAGGTTATCTTTTTGTTGACGGCTAATGCCATCTACGATCTTTCTGCCAAGTGCCACCGTTGTTAATTTTAATCTGGCATTTGATTTCTCGATGATGGTTATTATTTTTGGCAGCATAATGTTATCCATCGAAGATAGATTGTTTTGTAATGTCTTACATGAAGTAGGTAAGCGCTGTAAACGTTAGTTAAAGTAAAAAACCGGGTAAGTGTATGTCGGGCTGGCTCACAAAAAATAAAGCCCTCCTGCATAATTATTTTATTCTGAATTTTAGGTAAATCAAATACATTTGTAAAAATTTCAACACCCTATATGGTTCATGAAATAGAGTTAGGTGACAGACAGATTAGGAAGTATCAGCGATAAAATAAAGAAGGAGACAAGAGAAAATTATTTTTAGATAGAATTAAACGAGAGTGAAAAAATATACTTCACTCATCTATATGATACCTATATAAAAGAAATGAAAAAATTATAATAATAAATAGGTTATTTGACCAACTAGTTTCTCGTACTAGTTACACATGATACCTCGAAATCATGAAACTTGGACAAATACTGTTAATAAACACATATTTTGTTTGTCTCGTCAAATGTATTGAGCTACATACTAAGTCTATAGAAGAGTTGGAAATTGAATATGAAGATGAAAAAAATTCCATGATAGCAATAACAGAATCAGGTTTATAATAAGCACATCACGCGTAGCTTTAATATGTTTTGTCTTTACAATCATAACAGCTATCTTGTATTTATTATAATTTATTTAAATTTATTTTACCAAAGAAGCAGAAGTAGAGCAATATTTAAATATTCCATTGCAATTTCTTGAAATCCTTTTAGAATTCTTGTGGTACATTAGTACTTTATTTCAGATGAGTACATAAACGAAGATTTTTATGATGAATTAGATAATCGACTTAGAATGGGAAACTCTATGGACATGATATTTTTTGGCCCTCCAAACTCGTTTTTGCGACTGGACTCTGAAACCATATTACACATTTTAGCTCACACGAAAAAGCGGTTGATACCAATATCCAGAGCATTATTAGCCTGGGATGTTATCACTGGTGAAATATTTTTCAAACATACATTAAGTATAATAAAATTGCCTTTATGTCGGGTTGTTTAGTAACGTAATGGTTACGACAAAGCATAGAAAATAATATTGACATAGTTCTTCAAACGTTATTTTAAATTAATTATTTGTAAAAAAAAAATAATCACAGATGGAAAAACGGCGGCTTATTTACAAGGACGAGAATATTTAGCATTCGGCAGCTTATTGAACGTCGTTCCTGAAGAAGATCTATATTATGTTAACTTCGGCGATCCTTCCGTATTTAAATATTTTTCGAAAAATTATTTGAGGATAAGCAACCGTAAGGTGCATTTTGTTACGTGTACATATTCCTACGTACTTTCCTGCAATTCTTAACCATGTACTTTTAACTTATTTCCACAAGATTAATTTTTAACAAATATATTTTGCAAAAGGCTCATTATCACGCAATTCACCAGTATTATTTTTATTAAACCCCAATCAATACAATTTTATTTACATAGAAGTGAATTTCATTAGATTGAATTATTTTTACGCCACAGACTTGAGTTAAGGAAAAAAAATATTTCAGATAGGCGTTCTTGTCGCTGCCTATAGAAGGTACTATGGCAATATGTGGTATAGAAACGGATCTCATATAAATGAACTGGGATATTTGTTGTGCGGCTTTCCCGAATTTGATTTAGCCAAAATATCACCAACAACATTCAAAGAATTAACTATCGAAGTGCTGGGGAAATTGCAGCGATGTAGTGTCAAACAAATTAAGGCTTGTTTATATTTGCTCATCGATATACAATCCACCAATTAAAAAAGCTTGAATTTTAAGTAAAGAATCATATCGTGCAGCTAAATACGGGTCATAAATACAAACTTGATATAATATGTATCACTTTGCTTGATAGTATTAGGTACTTATTATTTTAAGTCATATAAAAGATAGACCCTAATCGTAAAGGTAAATTTAAAAAAAAACTATATATTAATTAACTAGGCAGCTAATATTTACGATTAGGAACATTTTATGGCTCATAATTTTTTTATTTTTTATTTCTTAAACACATTTACGTTAATTTATAAACACTGTTGACACTGTGGAAAATTAAAAAAAAAACTGCAAATATTAATCATTACGAACAATTAACAATTAAAGTTATTTTCTGTTTCATTTATGCTTGTATTGATATTAGCGTTTAGTTACATCGCTCTATCTACAAAATAGCGTGTTCAAAAACTAAATAAACTCTATAGCTTAATAATATTTGTATCTATACAATCGATATATTATGTCAAGGAAAGGTTTTATTTTCAGACACTTTACAGAATAGCTACTCACAAAGATGCATATGGCGAACCATACAAATGGTCCTCCCATGAACTTGGAAGGCTCAATTCGCTTTTCATCTGTACGGTTAATTTCTACAAGCATGTAATACTACTATTCCCGAAGACAAAGATTTGTCTAGATAAAGCTTTATTTCTAGGTATACCAAGACAAGAAATAAGTGCTATTCAGTTAGAAGCGATGACTGCTGTTACACCTTCGGTTATAAAATTAATGAATCAGAAGAAATTGGAATATTTTACCAAACAACAAATATTGAGAATGACACCTAAAACACGACGTATTTTTATATTACGTATGCAACTCAAAAATAGTCTCGATACAAGTAAGATAACAAAGAAGGGTTGCGGTTTTCTAAGTCCCTCTATTGCGCAAATGAGCTGGAGTTACATAGCATGCTTAATTCTCTATTTTTATTAAATTTTGTTCAATTTAATTTTAAATAAATCATTCTAGAAGATTTTTTACAATATCAAATATTGTCTAGATCGAAATATAAGAAATTTAACGATTTATTAATCGAAATATAAGTAATTTAAAATTTTAACGATTCTTTTTTATATAAATTGTTGATTTTGATTCTTATTGAAAAGGTAACGTAAAGTCATTTACGTTATAAATTAAAAACATAAATACATATGTATATGTGCAAAGAATTTCCAAACTCATTTCTATTTTTTTTTGTTAATTCTATATTTCAATTTAAATGTGAGAGTGATAATATCCGGTGATACTTTTAATTTTACATATTATTACCAAATCTAAACATTTTGTATAAATTGTTACAAAATAATTAAATATTTTTTATAATTTATTATATTTAATTGAGGTAGATAAATTGATCGAGACTTCTAACAATTTAGCAAACTAAAAAGTTTAATTTTGATTTTATTGTGTCAAGGTCATTCTTAAATTTACCACCATTTTGTTTACAATAGCTGCTCTAGCGCCATTTTTTTCACTAGTGATTGAATGTTCTAGAAATTCATTTTTTCTTTATACATCGGAGAGTTAGAACGTGAGGTGAAATATTGAATTTTATTTTAAGAATAAATTGATTAAAATCTACATCCATCGATATGCCGTCTAGTGAAGTAAATCAGTATGAATTAGCGTCGAGATTATTGTCCCTAACTGAAAATACATCCTATACATTGACGCAAATAAATGGGCAAAGAATTTACAGGAAAGCACCCCACGCATGGGTTGGTCCGGAACCTATTAGGAAGTGTGAGGTAAGAAACTGTAAACGTGTTTTCCTAGGTTTTCCATCTTATTTTTTACATTTTTAATGCACTTGCCTGGTGGCGCCATGACGGCGCCCTCCGAACTTGGTCTACAGACCTTGATTTCTTATAACCAATGAGTTCAATATTCATTGGAAAATGTTCCGAAGTCAATATTTTTATTACCGATTTATCTTTTCAACTCGATATTGATGTCGTAGAATCCGTTAATATGAATATTCCTGGTGTCTTGGGAAGTGGCGGGAGAAACACGACGCCTATGCTTAGCAAGCAAATGGCGCCTGGCGGGAAAGAATATTATTTTTCTATCTCGATTTCTCGTCGAGTTTTGAAATCCGCCTTGACTTTTTCGAAAATGATACAAAAATAATTTAGTAATAATTAATAAGTACATTTCAAATTATTTAATCCGTAGGGATTTAGGTGACCCTTTTTAAAGTGAAAAAGAAACCCAATAAAGCGTGATTTTTGTTTTATATTTTCAGGTTTTCATCGGTCGTATTCCACATGACTGCTTTGAAGACACTTTAGTGCCATTGTTCCAGCAGGCGGGTGAGCTATTTGAGTTCCGCCTAATGATAAATTTTTCTGGATGGAATAGGGGGTAATTTTACTTTGTTCCATAATAAACATTTCAAATCCTGTCATTAATTTTGAGCAATGTATATAATTGCATACATAGATTTTAAATTAGCTAGATTTAATGATTTAGATTGATTCTGATTGTTCATAAGTTTTATTCACCATTGCTCTGATTTGACTCAACCTTTCAAACATAAATTCTTTTTTCTGAAAATGCCTAATGCAGGATCAATGTTCTATTACTGATTTTCTTCCCAATTCCAAGTCCCGTTTCAAAGGAAGCATCTCATTTTTGATAGTTACTATATTAAAAAAAGTTTTGTTGCAGGTATGCTTTTGCTATGTACACTACTCCAGCAGCTGCTAACAATGCTATATGCATGTTTAACAATTATATGATCCGTCCATCCTGGCAACTTGGTATGCATCACTATAATTTTATTATTTTAGAAGATTGTTATGAAATTGTTGCAAAAATAACAGACTATATGAGAAAATAAAGCTGTAAATTTTAAATGTCTTAATAAAATAGGTATTCCATGCCTCAATTTCTCTAATTTGACTTATCAAAAAATGTGTACAGGTGTGTGCACATCAGTAAACAATTGTCGCATCTTCATATCTCGCATACCGTCGACCACTCCCTCGACGGAGATAGTTCGTTTACTGTATGCCCTCACGGAAGAGGTCCACGAGGTGCGCATTCGTCGCTCCAGTGGCGGCTGTGCTGCTATAGTGGAGTACAAGTCTCACCGCGGTGCAGCCATGGCAAGGAAGGCTTTAGTAGCGGCCGCATCTGCAGCCTGGGGCTCCGGCGCGCGTCCCGCCGTAGACTGGTCGCTGCCTCAATCTCCACATTTGCTGCGACAGTACCGTGAGGTATTTATGTTTTGGTAGATTTTATCACTAATATTTTTTATATGCATTTGGCAAACACGATGACAATATTTTTCTTAAATTCATGTAACATTTAATATTTTATTATATGTAGCATTTTCAGGATTTCATATGATTTCTTATAAGAATCTTAACAGAAAATCATAAATCATTAAGGTCAATCTAATTACATAGATTGTCCCGAAAATGTGAAATTTACTGCATCTCTTGTACCAGGTTGGGCGCTGGACGCCAGAGCGCGGCGTCGAACTCTACCAATTGCGTGATGAATCTGTCCCCGCGCCAACCACGTCGTACACTTTGGAGCGCTGGTCTCAAGCCAGGCGTCTCCTAATGATATACGAGGCTCAGCGTGCCAGGAACGCCCCAAACCCGGCCCCTGTTGACCATATTCCGACTCCCCAAAGACATACAAATAACATGTCACTCCAGAATGAAGTTCGGGGCCCGGAGATTCGTCAAAACTGTGCTCCCGTTAATGGGTATGTTGGAATCACACATTACTTAGTTTTATTAGCAATTCTTTATGGTTTATACAATATTAACATTCACAGCTGGTTGCATTCCATGGATAACATAACATACAATCTGGGGTCTTTAAATCTCAATAGACAGCCTAATTCTGTGGAGCAGACCCCGGAGTACAATCCTTGGACCACTCAGCATCCCCTGCGAGACCCTCGCGACGAGCAGCCACAGCAGGAGTGAATTGCTATGCACGGGTAACTGTGTAATACACGTCTAGCATGTCTAAAATTTTATGTTTTGCTGCTTGGCACTTAAATGCCCTTTTAGGGTTAATTTGCATGGATGGGTGATTTTCTTAATGGGTTATGAACTAATTATAGATCTAATTGAGTTTCAGTAAAGAATACTAAAACTCAATAAAGAACACCCAGAGTGCATGGCATTCTAAGTTTTAGAAAAAAAAACAAATTCTGTGGTCTATACAAAATGAATTTTTTATAATGTCCCATCTAAATAATCAAATAATTTAAATTTTTTGACATCAATTTGAATTTTATTGTAATTTTATAACAATCATTGTCGGAATATTGCATTCAAATGAATTTCTTTTTGTATTAGACAGTTACCCCTTTTGGCTAATTTTTGTTTTTTGTGCATGAATTCAATTTATTAGTTTTAAGGCCAATCCATACACTTTATTATTAAAATATATATATAGATTAAACCATTGCTTAAAAGTTATCTATTTAAGGTAACATAGGTAACATATACTAATCTCAACTATTATAGTTTTTAATTACATGATGAAAAAGTTAAATATTTAGGAAAAAACTTTAAGGAATAAAAAATAACTTTTTATTCCTTACCAATGGCTGGTGTATGGATTGGATTAGATAATAAGGCTTTTGTGGTGCGAGACATAACTAACAAACACTTGAAATTTTTTTGCCTGCAAAAATACACTAACTTACATGTTGACATAATGGCATTTCATAAAAAATGTAATACTAGATTATGGTAAAACACCATTTCAATTTTGTTTATTTAAACTTAATTGCATTACATCACCCTAGCATAATTAGGGTTTATGAGTATTTTAAGTCTACTAGATTTTCTAAAATAGAATTCAAACAGTAAATTATACCAGTGAAAAATGCATATGATTTTAGAAAATTACATGCGAATTTGGTAATTACCTGTTCTAAGTATTTCTTGCCCACATATTTTAAGCTTATAATTAATTTGAATTAAATGGTAGGAATCTCAATTAATTTATTAAATTTCAACATTTTATAATTCATCAATATATATTTTAAGACATATTTTAGAATGAATTAAGCACAGCGGACAATACGTCTAGTATGTATTTGCAAAACAATCTGCACATTTTTTGATGTTTTTTCAATACATTATAGTATACTATAAGTTTTAATCACGGCCGAATTGAATCAATTTCGAACATTTTCTTAGCCAGTTCAGCTTTATGAATTTGAGTTTAAGATGATTTTTTTATGAATGAAATTTGTCTTGCTGTGGTGGGAATGAATAGCATGATGATTATTGAAGAATTGATTAATAAATTTAAGTATAATATTTTGGCATTGGTGTTTTATTTGCTTTGAGTTGGTGTTTTTGCCTGCTTTTTTACTCTTAAGATATCTATGAGTTTCCAAAAAGCTAACTAGTATTTCGCCCGACAACTTTAGCTGAGAGCTGATATTTTCCCAGTTTGTCAAATAGTAGGTTAAAATTATTTTGCAGTTATGGTTGTAGTAACTGTTAATGTAACTAATTTTATGTATGTCTATATTATATAACGCCTGGCTGTGGTTTATATTTTTGTTTAACAATTCATAATAATGCACGCTTGATAGATAGTTAACAAGCTAACAATAACGCCTGTCGAGAAATTTCATCGGAATAATTATATAACTGTTGTAAGAGGGCTTTTTAATTCATTTCTCATTTGCTAGCTCTCAAAAATTTTTGGCACATGAATTGGGTGAATCGTTCCTCCAACGTTTTTCTTATATTCTTAAATTCATTTAAATTTCTCTACATATTTATGGCCTTTGACACTACTTATTCACGCTCATATAGTTTGTCTTGTTGGATCATTACAATTATACATTAGAACAAGCTTTGTCCTTCTAAATAGAGGATGTTACCGATGCGTGATTTATTGATGAAAACATGGTATTGACGATTGGTTCTACCTTAGAGGTAACTCAATGCCAGTCGGTATGCGTTGTGTTGCGCGCGCGCTTGTGTGGTGCAGTATCTTGTGAGTGACTTATGTGGTAGGGACCAGCGATGGCAGTCTTCGATAAGTGGGTCGCGCTCAAGATTATCGAGTTTGTAAGTACCTACTGATAGTGAACTTGCGTAATCTGATTAGCAAAAGCTTGTTTATTATGACATAGCTTGGAGGCGACAAGCTGTTTTAAATTGTTATTAAAATGATAAGTGTTAACTTTCGTTTTGATTTAGGCATGGAATTTCCTTTTTATAGAATATTATAAAGACAACATTGAGACATAGTTTTGGTCCACTTACAACTTATTTTTGTTTCTCTTTGCTTACATTTATAACATCTATAGATTTTTTAGTGACATTTCTTTTAAGTGTTTAGTTTAAAAGGTGTTTCAAAAATGTAAGTTAAATTTGTATATCGTAAAATAAGTGTTTTTATCTTATCTGAATGTTCTATGTAGGTGGTAGGTAATTATTCAAGAAAATAAAGGTGTCGACTACTTAAAATGGCACTAGCCTGCTTTTTCTATGTTTATGTTGAAAAGATAGTGGTAGATATATATTTAGTTTAGGTACTTTTTGATAGAGTACATTGTACTGCCGGGAAAATAATATATAGGTGAATATTATATTTTAATATTACCAATTTAATGTAGTTTTGTTTTAGTACAATGTTTTCAAAAATGTTCTATCCCTTTACTTTATTAAATAAGCTATTACAAATAAGTTCATTTTTAATAATAGACTAATTATAATAATTATTTTATTTTGATTCTATAATCGGAACTATAGTTTATATATATTCATAAAAATTTTATAATTTTAGTATGAATAAATTCAGATATTTTAAAATTATTATCTTAGAAATGTTCATAATAGTAAACCAAGATCGCATCGTAATAACGTTACATAGAACTGGATTTGTCGAGATGCCTAGGTTAGACAGGTTTTATTAGAAGAAGATAATAATTTAAATATATCATCGCGAACTTTTATATATATATAAGTATACATCTTAAGTACAGATAATAAATAATTAGTGGAGACTCAATTCTACAACTGTTTATATTACATAACTATGGCCCCTATGGATTACCCGGACTATGGGTAATCGTTGAAATCTCGTCTTATTTTTATGTTGGGGATATTCTGGTAGCGAAGTACTTTAATTTTTAAATTAACATTTGATCAAGAATATGTCAAAATTATAATAACACGCAAATATTTATACACCCATTATTCACTATATTATATATTTATCCACTATTATACATAGTACATTTACTAATAATAATTTAATTATATGTGGAGATCTTTATTTTAAAGTATTGTTGAACGTGACACATTAATTTACAATGTTAACACATGCAGTGCATTTATATGTATGTTTTGTACCTGCTTAGTTGAGGTCTGTCTTATATAAAATATAGTATAGATTTTTTGTTAATATATAATAGTAGTAATAATTGATACGTTATAAGTAGAACTATATGTTTTATAGACATACGTCTACGTACCAAAATAAACTATAAGAGTGTATCAATTCGTAAGGCCAAAAAACAATTCACATGCAAATATTATTACCGAGTTACCAATATTCTTCTTCGTTTTATTATTATTATTAACTTATATACTTTTTGAACTTACATAATTTATTAGATATTATGTATCACTAAGTCGTTATAATCGTAAAATTATTTGACTAATGATTACACTAACGCTTCATTGAACAAATTACCTTTTGAACTGTGACACGATTGGACAAATCGCCAATTAACACCACATTCAATTAGTCTGAACTAGAAATCGTTGTAAGGTGACGTTATTGTCTTAGCATATAATTATTGTAGCAGGTAGGTATTTAATGAGAGTTTCCTTTTATTTTATTAGACGAGGCCAATTCCATGTATTAATTACCTATACATGTAATAGTACCAAATCGGTTATTTAGGTACTCCAGAAACTGCTTTCGCATATTCAAAGTAGTAGATGTATATATGCTATATCAATTCAATTAGGTATATTGACTTTACAAAATAATAACCAGTAGACTATATCTAGTCAGAGGTGAACGACCAAAGGGTGCAATTTTTTATATTGGGAAGCTGTGTCTGATATTTTTATAAATATAGAGGCAACAGATAAAGCAACAGGGTTGCTTTATATAATAAAACGGATTTTTTGACCGAATTAGCAATTAAATCGCTTTTTAAGAAGTAGCTGGTTAACGTTGTATTTGGGAAAATATGTCATGTTATGTAACCGTTTGGACACTACGTGTTTGTTCAATGTCACTCTCACTGGCCCTTGCGCAACACGTATGCTGATGCGCTTAAACTATTACTTTAAAGTTAGGTTACTCTGTATATTTTACACATATACATTTCAAAAATGTATCCTTTTTATTCGTTAGAACTAGTACGAAACATTGAGGTTCTGTATAATTGATACCGATTCTAGTGATCATAACGCTTTTTAACCAAAGCTTTCGTGTACTTGTTGGCTTTCAGTATCTACACGGCAATATGGCAAATGAAACCATTGCCAATTCTTAAAGCTCAAACGGTCAAGTATTCTTGTTTATAATCAAGCAACGAATTCGTCAGCCATTGTATTCAAGCCTATTGTCTTCAACAAAATGATAGTGACATTTCCTTTCGGATTATAATTTGCTGTGTATCTTCTAATATCTACCATCATAAACGTGTGACATCTTTTCTACAAAATGGCTTTTGTTTGCGTGGAAATGGTCAGAACGAAAAAACATGTTCGGGCCTAAAACTCTATTAATTTGATCAGTTGGTTGTTGAGAACGAAGGAAATTACGAAATATCATATTAGTTTATTGTTATAGTTATTCTGCGTGGCGTGTCTGGTTGCAAAGCGCGTGTCAACTGACGACGAGGCAAGGCTGGCCTTATTGTTACAAAAGCTGTCTCGCGAATGGTCTCTGCTTAATTCCATAACATGGGACTCCTCAGGGAGTGCTTTCGCTGACGCTATATATGGCGGTAAGTAATAGAACATAAATATAACGGCAGCTATGTTTACAGTTTGTTACTCTTAAAGGGTTCAACTCACAAAAATAGACATTCATTGTCTTAGAGATTTCCTGACATTAAAACTTAAAGCTGAGATAAGTTATCGTGAAAAAATATAGACTTTATTTTCATTAGGTTATGTCATTATCACATTTGGACTTATCTTCGCTCGAGCTTTTCAAGAGATACCCCGAGGACGCCGCATATTGGAGGGAATTCTCCTTGGTTTTGGGCTACTGTTTTTCTTAGTTTTGGGTAAGCTTGACTCTACCTGTAAATGTTATGGAATATATTTAATTTTATATAAGGAATAATTTCAGATAATCAAATTATTTTAATCTTTTTATTAGGAGGTCTAGAGCTAGCTTCTCTAGACGCAATCCCAGATACTCTGACAGTAAATGCAGGAGTTCTTGGAGCTTTGTCTCTGGCGGTAGCGGCTCTCTTCCTTCTTGATTTGATGGGTCCAAGAGTAACCACAGCTACAAGGCCTTCACAGACTGACAAAACAGAGCCTCTTAAATCTCCTAAAAGTGAGAAAAAAGTTTCGATCCTATCCCAACCATCAACCAATGGTCATCTCCCAAACGACAAGCAGAATGGAAAAATTCCAGAACGACCAAAAGATCTAGATTTAGGTAAAGAGACTAAAAAAACAGATTCTCCCGTATTTGAATCTCCCAAAAGCGTTTTATCACAGCTTGATGATTTAGAAATTGACAATTTAGAAAAATCTAAATTCGGTTCGTTGAGAAATATTGAAGGTGGTAACTACGTTCGACTATCCGATCCTTTAGTAATTCCAGACAGGTTACATTATGAACAGGAGTTAGCCAAATTCAATGAGAAATACTTTAGAGATTATTTAGAGTACGCAGAGAGTTTAGAAGGAAAAGGAAAAGTGGTCAAAGAACAGTATTTGCCTGAGCTGCAAACACCTGTCCTTGCTAAGGTGAAGACTGGCCGATTAAAGGACCTGTATGATGAAATGTCACCGGTATATGAAAAGAAAAGACAGTCTAAATCACCGACTAGAGCTAAAACAGTGGCAACTCCCACTTTGCAGCAACTTGAAGACTACTTGAAAGGTTCTGGAAGGTTAGTTTATATGTAGAGCAACGACTCTTAGATTAAAATTCATAAAATTTTGAAAAAACTCATACGTTTCCTTGTCGGGTTTTATACTTAGAAGATATTACTTTACAAGGATTTTTAATTTTCATAGGTCACGACGTGCCGATACCCCAGCCATCTATCCTTTAGAGCGAATAGAAGAAAAAGAAGGGAATGATGAAGGAAGAGCCTCTGGAACTCCTACAGACCCAGGATATGTTCAATACACGGCGAATAGATGGCCAGATAAAAGGGAATTAAGAACTCCAAGACATAGCCCGACGCAATGAGAAATATTAATTAAAATATTCACATAGTTAAGCGATACATTTTCAAGTATATACGAATATTTTGCTGACTGAAACGTTTTCATTGATGTATTTTAATTCAAATCAAGGTTATTCAATCGTTAACTGTCCTCAAAGAATCCAATGATTGATACATATTTTACTTTTTATTACACTTTATTGATATACGATTTTAATATAGATTACACCCAAAATATTAAAGAACAGATTTGCGAGTTGGGATTGATTCTAAGCTTAAGCGTCATGTAAAATTCTTTTGTGATTTGCTTTGCAAAGCCGAATAATTATTTTCATACAACCAATTTGGTTGACATCCAAAGTAAGGTCGAGAACACAGTAATTATAATGACTTTGGTATTAGTCACTGACTCGATTAATTCTCTTGTGTGATAATTATCCGTCCAATGTCAGTTATAGTGCGTCACATAGAGTAACGAGGTAATATTATTTTAAGAAAACTTGTAAGATTTATTGTTTCTTGTAAAAACTATATGTCGAGAGCTTGCAAATGTTTTGGCATCTGCAAACTGTAACCTTTTTATTTTGAGGTCGAGTAAACGCAAAGAAAGCCCAAGTTGGTTCGAATGCTTGAAATAGATGTACATATGAATGATTGTAAAATATAAGAATTACGTTTTAAGGTATTTCACGGCTACGTAATTTGCAATGATTTATATTATAGTATATCTTGCGTGAACGTGATGTATCTAGTGGTAATAAAATATATCAATTTAAGTATAAGAACTAAAAATTAATGACATGATCAAGTTACAGCACTGTTTTGTGAGGTTTCGTAACTCTTTATGGGTGCAGCGTAACGTAATGACGTTTAAGGCCAGGTCGAAAGGACTTGTTGAAAGAAAAAGTATTGTTGCGCTGGAAATCAAACTTTTCACCACTTTTTTTCATTTCTATTTACGCCATTGTGCTATACCTGCACGAAGCTGAGGCGAGGAGGATGTTGCTTATAAAACTATTATTTATAATTTTAGACTAACTATCTTGGTTTATTATTTTTTAATTATAGGCTATTGATGTTACCAAAAGTATGACTTAGTTATTATTGTATTAATTATAAAGCGCTCAGTATTTCTCGTAAAAAAAAAGATGTTATATTGTGGCTTCAATGTGAAGTTCACACGATGTATTTATATTTACGCAAATTATGAAACCAACAATTGATAATTAGGAAATGTTTTAAATAAATGATTTTTTAAGATTTTTATTTTGTTTATGGGAAATCCCGCAGTTCAATGGTCGATAGATTAAATGGTTGGAGTAATTTGAAGATAATAAGATAATGACGACTTGAGGACACTGCATGGTCATAATACCTACATGTGAACAGAGGTTACATAGCGTGAGAATTTGCCACATTAATAGTTAACACAATGCTTAAAATATTTTAAATTTGCAATGTGTAAATATAAATATCGTAAACCGAATATTGCCTTTTTGATGACTATTGTCGTATATGACATAATTTATCCTAACATACGTCAGAAAATAACAGCCCTTTCATCATTTTTCTGTGCAAAATAGAAATTTAATAGAAAATTCAAGTCGTTTTATAGAACATTAGAATTCTGTACTATGTGTTTCTTACACCCACGTGTAACTTCAAAGAAAATTTCGCAATGTTCAGCGCAATGCTAACGTGTGCGCTAAATAATTGGTCCCTCAAATTTATCAATGAATACTTTGTTACTTCAAGATTCACTAGGTGCCTCAAATTAATATTTGTTAGTTTATGTTACCGCTCGCTTACTCGCTTCTCGTGTGGGTTGGTATATTAACTTACTAACTTATACCTATTTTATTCAAATTTTTACCTAATCTACTTAATATTTTGAGTATATTCAATTTCAAAGTGGTTTCAGACTGAGTCGAATTGTTTTCAAAACTTTGGAAGCACAGTTTAGAATATTATTTAGGAACAAAAATTCAATAATTAATTTTATCATCATCGCGGTGGTTGAGTTCTAAGAATTAGTTTTTGTGCACAATAAAACACAAATATAATAATAATGTGAGACATTTGATATGTGTTTCTCACGGTTGGGCCTTGTTCTTGGACACGTTGGTGATTACGCATTTAATAAAACACTTGGAATTAAAACTTAGAGACCAATTTTTACATGCCAGCATCAAACAAGGTTTAATAATCAATCGTAATGCGTTGGAGAAGTAGTAAATACTAACCTTCTAGTGAGGTGAAATTGTTGGAATATAGAAACCTCTTAATTGTTGGGGACACATTTGTACAGGTTGTATGGGGA
The DNA here is from genome assembly GCA_963693355.1 of Pontia daplidice. Classification (NCBI taxonomy): domain Eukaryota; kingdom Metazoa; phylum Arthropoda; class Insecta; order Lepidoptera; family Pieridae; genus Pontia; species Pontia daplidice. The sequence continues at coordinate 2,128,492 of CAVNZL010000013.1, forward strand.
TGCCCCATACAACCTGTATTTAAAATTAAGATAGAAATTAGTATTCAATTAAAAACGGTGCTTTTAATTAACAGTCCGCGTTTTACACCTATTAATTCGGACATATTATTTCATAGCCTAGATTTAATCGATAATGAAAAGAAATGAAATAAAATAAAATGAAAAGAATAAATATTTTTCCATAATTTTTAATTCGGCCTGATTGCTCCTGTGATTAGCTCCTTGAACAAAACTAAGTTTTCAACTGTATTTTAATCACTTTCATATGTAAGTCTACACAAACACAATGATCTTAGAATAAATGTATTGAAAGGTTTTTGAGCAACGACATCGAAATTGAAACAAAAGGTAATCTTGGATATTTGGGCCATCTTGGATAAAGTATTAGTTAAACAAAATTTAGACTTCATTACATCTCCTCATACAAACAGCCTTGTCAATTCAAACAAAGGACAGTTTTTACTTGCTCCGTGGGAACCGACTCTCGCTCATCGCTACCTTCAGCTACTTCCTTTTAGGGGACGGAAAATTTGTTTCTATTGAACCATGTCCTCGTGACAGAATTTAACACATTAGATCTTGTTGTTTACAAGTTACAAAATCAAACTTTTACTCGATTCATTTTTGCGACTGTTTTATTATATTGCTGAATTAAATAACCGTATACTTACTTATATACAAATTTGCTAAATATATAGGAATTTATGAATGTAGCACAGTGATGACCTAGTAGGTAAGGTTATAGCGATTCTCAATCCTAAGGCCGTGAGTTCTTTTGTGTACGATAGTCCAAGATAGTAGTTATTTGTCTAAGCTGGGAGAGATACCCACCTCGAGTCTGTTGCAATATGACATATAACATGAATAAGTTACAAAACCCTAATAGACCAATATGTAAGCAATCCGCGACAAAATCCCCGACACCGGAGCAACCTCAGGAAGTTGGAGTCATCCTAAGGTCCTGGTTTTTAATATCGGAATTATCAGAAGCCCCGATTCTCTTCTAGTCTATCTTACATTTTATGCTCTAAAATATCGAGTGGTGCAGCCTCCTTCATATAGATTAGTATGGGGGGGCAGTCTTGCCTCCTTTCTCTCCACCTTAAATTTAGACGTGTTACGTTCGTAAGTACATAGGTAGTAAATATTAATGAATTATTTCGAGTTTAAATTTATAAAACCATTGTCAATTGTTTAAAATTATATAGAATAAACATGACCCTATTTTTACACCTATATACATAATTATTACCTTTTTGTGTACCCTCATTTTTCACATTCTACACCAATAATCACTTCTATTTTAAGATATTCTTATATTGATAAAATTCTTGACCAAATCATAGTCCATATGTAGGAGTGTAATAAAATTTCCAATAAAATTGTATACCTTTATTGACATCTACAATATAAAATTTAATATAAAAATAAACATGACTCCGACCTATTCGGTCTTTTACACAAAATTTAGTCTCTGCTCATTATGCATTTCTTATGATCATTCGAATAAATATAAACTCTGGGTCATCGAACTTCGATCTATCGTATTAGCACCTTAAACTATCGATACATTTGTCGATGGAAAAAAACAATATTATACACGAATAATACGGTTTCCATAAACAAGTTATAAATTGTGACAATAGATATTTTTTGGTTATACTCTATAAATTATATAAAATATAATACAACGTAACTTGACTAAAATGAAAATAGAAGTTTAACTATTTTAATTATGTAATCCTATTCTCATTTTACTCTACTGAACCTCGCAACATATTGTGCAAATTTTGAGACATACATTTGAGGAAACTTAGCGGATAGGTTTCGTATTATAATCAATACTAATGATATTCTGTGAGAAAGAACTCTCCCAACAACCATTTTTGTATTATTTCATAAAAATTATAGCAAAGTCTAAGAAATAAAGTATAAAACAGCAAAACAAATTAGTGGATAATTAAATTTTTATATTAATATTCAAAATTCACACAATATAGTATGAAGAAAACTTAGGGATAAAATCAATCTATAGATCTTCTGGATCTGGACGGATTGAGGTATATGCAGTAGCTTAGTTTACTACTGACTGTTTAAATCTGTAAAGTTTGAAATAAAATTTTAATAATCGATGTTGGCCAGTGTCTTCAGCGGGTTCTCAATCCCTGTGATCGTTCGATTCCAATGGACTTTATCTATCTAGAGCTATCAAGAATCGTTTGTCCAGGGTTCAACATTAAATCAACGGAAACTAAAGTTCCAAAACGATTAATCAATTTATTATTAAATCTATTGGAAGAATTCTTATTGTTTTTACAACTTCTACCAATCAATTGCCTTGGTATAAGAGTTCATTTCCTATCTCTTTTTACCTGTATCGTGTCTCTCCCTCTGAAGCGCGATGTACTGTCGTATGAGACGAGCGATCTCATGCGCCTGTTCCGCTTGGAGCCGCGTGACTCTCTGCTGCAGCAGCGATCCACACTTCACGTCCAAGAATAGGGTGCCGTCTTCGGAACGCACCTGGAGGATGGACGAAAGACTTACTTCCACGAATTGAAATGATAAATAGATGTGGTACAATTATTTTGTTGGCTGAATAGTTGAATCAATTACACTGAACACTAAATAGCGCTTAATGCTCTGGCAATGGAGCTTGGAAGTGACTTGAGTGTTTGACTTGAAGATCCTCCTGATAGGATAGAGCCCTCTTTCCAATAAAACTTTTTAAAGCACACGGTTATAACTTAAACTCCAAAACATCTTCTGGTGATAGTACAACGGGCCTTGATGTTCAAAATTGCATGCGTACATAATAACTTCATAAAGAATGTTCGGAAAAATGACCTAATAGAGTAATTCTCTGCAATAATGCCTTTTCTATTATCTTAATAGAGCGTAGCATAGACTAAAGAGGTCCTGTGTTTACACGTTCAATCTTCAACACGATCAGTGGATCGCGATGTTGATTTCAAAAGTATAGATATTTTGTGATCATATATCATCACTCCGTCAATCTATTCCATACATTTTCATTCTGAATGCGATCAACATTAGCTCACGGTAGTATAAGCTATACTGCAATCGCACGATTTGCAAACATCTTTAGCCACGCTGAAATACTTGTCCTTACCTAACGCGGGTTAAGAGATCTTTAAATATTACCTTTCTGGTGGAAATGAGCTCGGAATGCGGCCAATGCGTGTCCGTGTCGTGCGTGTGCGGGTGCAGCAGGTGTACGCCGCGCCGGTTCAACGCGAGCACGAACTCGCGCCACTCGCCCCCCGCCCCACCCCCGCCCACGCGCCGCACGGCGAAGAACGAAGAGCCGAACAGGGCCCAGCGGGACAGCACCTGCAATTGTCAGTGTCACTTTGACTATGGCTAACATAATCTGTGGCAGATTGTTCTATTTTCAAATACAATAAGTCACAAGCTCAACTTGAGCATGACGATCCCAAGCTTCACATAGCAAAAATGATTGAACAGCCCTTGAAACTAGATTTAAGTATTGGACGATTTGGAATAGTATTACCGTCAAAATCAAGGATATTTAGTCTATTACAATAAAAGTATGTGGATATATTTTACATACGGACGGTTTATAGCTTTATAGCTTGTATTTTGGGTTCTAACTTAACTGGTAAGGGAAGATAAACTCAACATAACACAGCCCACAGATGCTTATCACATAAATGTTGACGTACCGGAGATACTCCAACAATGGCCCAACTGTTTTAAAAAATTAGACATACCTGGAGTACTTTGGATTTGGCAGCCTGTGGCGATAGCGCTCTAGCTTGAGGCCATTCCGCAGCTACCCAGGAGGCCCATTTGTTCGGTCTAGGGTCTCGTAGCGCTAGTAAGGGCTTGGGCAGGAGGAATTTCAGGTCTCTCGGATGCGGCGGTTCAGCTAGGCCCGCAGCTCTGTGGAGTAGGGCAGCTACGGAGGCTGCGTCTCGGATGACATTGGCTGCGGGGGGCCCACCCCCGGGGAGCACCAGGAGGAGACCTTCCAGGTAGTCTGGCGCCACCTGCCGATTGTATTTATTTCATGATTCTTGGATCCATTTGTGAAATGTAAACAGATTGGTATATATAATAATATTTATTTTTTATTTCTTTAAAAAGCCATGACAACAAGGACACACATAAGATAAGCGAAACAGAAACAAATTACATACTAACAGCTAAGTGCGGACTCTATAAAGGTGCGGACGGCATGTAAATTTTATATTTATTAATATTTTCATTGTTGCACACATTTTTATACGAAAGCTGAGCTACTTACCAAAGCCAGCATTTATTGTCGTACCAGGGATCAAACCTGGGACCCTGTGTTCGGCAGTCTGACCCAACTATGTCACTACAGTATAAACCAAGACCTACCTGGTTGAAAAGCACTTCAGTATAGAGCGGTGGTGCGTCAGTTCTCAGAGGGTGGTGCCACACTGACCGGCAGAAGATCAGGTAGAAGGGATGGTGGGCTCGCTGTAGCTCAGTGGTCACGTCTAGGACGTACTCGTCACTGGCCAGAGGCATCGTCAGGGCGTCACCAGACACGATGCAATATAACGAGAATTCAGCTCGTTCAGCTTCGCTACGGACGCCAATCTGTTGATGTAAATTTGGGTAAGTGAAAGTCGTTGAGATTTTAGAACTGTATTGCTACAGACTAGCATTTAAAATTATCTAGCGAAACGTATTGTTTTATATATATATATAAAAATTTCCAATGAGTCTTTTATGGAACTAAACTTGGTTAAAATTTTGAATGTAATGACTGCGAAATGTCCATGAGACAGACACAGATTTGCCATAAAGCAGTATTAAGACAATTAATGGTTAAAAATTTTATCATCTAGAGTCGAACCGATAAACTTGTGACTCTTGGAAGCTTGCTCTTTATACCTTAGCATCTAACCTTTTGTACTTCGCATTACCTTTACCATGAATCTTGACTTGAGTCTCTATACTAGGGTACTATTGAGGTATAAATAGAAACAATACTTTGGTCTTTTCTAACTACTATTGTCCCTTATCAGCAAGATACTAGGTAAATGGTTACAGGACTATCAGGACTCACCAATTCCGTAAGCTCATCAACAATATCCTGAACGGTGGTAGCGCAGCGGGTGTTGACGACTCGTTCTGCCCCACCCGGCAGTCGGTACAGCTGGCGACGAGCTGACCGACCCGCTGACACTGCTGTCACCTATAGACAGGAAGAATATAAATAAAGCAAAATATTTGGAAAAAATATTACAAAAGTCTCAAGTATTCTAAAAACAAATTAACAATTGGTGGATTTAAAACGAAATAAAAATATCATGTGTACTTTTTATGTAATGTATTATAATTTAGAATCTTATATATAAAATTCTCGTATCACAGTTTTCGTTCCTATATTCCTCCGAAACGGCTTGACCGATTCTCATGAAACTTTGTGAGTGTATTAAATCGGCTAACATCTATTATTCATCTCCCTAAGTGCAAGGGTAGTCCACCCCTAAATTTTATTATTTATTTTTTACACAAAATTTTTAGTTAGTTACTTTAGTTTTAGACACATATATGGCAAAACAACGTTTGCTGGGTCAGCTAGTATTTATATAATAGTGAATTTTAGTGTTAGCATTTTAAACACGTTAAATAGTAAAAATAATTCAAATTCAGTAAGAATGTTTATATACCTCTTCAATGCTGGGTACGTTCTTGCGTCCGCCACATCGGATCGTTTTTCTAAAGTTGGCGAGACAAACTGCTGCTGTTCCTTGGCAGGGCCTTCGTCTATCAGCTGCTGCCGCTGACAAATATTCAACTAGGAATGGTCTAAAACAATACGAAATAAAATATTTATTAGGTATCAATATATAATTAGACATTATATAATTCAGATTATATAATTCAGACATTGTACACCATTATAACATAAAACCCTCACTATGGTTATACCAGAAAAGCATTCCGCAGTAAAAAATAGCTGTTAAAATATGAAAATTATTTTCTTAAAATATATGTCTAATATCCTTTGGATTTCTACTACGTATATTAAATTTTAACGCAACTATGAATTTAGTTTATTTACATGCTCAGTATTTTTTAACAGCATTCACAAATTGACAGGAAGACACTAAACATACATTTAGAGTAGTGTAATTGGAGTGCATTACTTTTACGAATACCCTCAACCTACATGTCTCTGAGACCTATCATTTCAGGACGAGACACGATAGGACTTCACAGAACATACAGTCTCACACAAAACCAATAAAATTACATCTGCCTACATTTTATAACTAATAATAAAGCTTTCAAACTCAGCCTAAGTATAACAAAATACGTCCACCTCAACAGAAACCTTATTTAAACAACTGTTAAGATCAACCCATTCATGTACGTTCCTGCGAATATTAATTATAAAAATCCTACTTTACCTGAGCGTGTCCGAGCAAGTGAAGTATGCAGCAAGAATGGACATGAGCCTCCAGGCGCGCTGGCATGAATCTGGAGTAGCGGAGCGGTTCGACGTTGTTTGTTTCATTAGCTGACAGTAGACTTCATCACGGAGCTCAGGGACTGAGTGACAATGCTGAAAGTTTTAAATATAACGTTTTCGAGACGGTAAAGGATAAATATTATCTCCATATTTTCTCAAAGAATCAATTGAATTACGACTATTTAGTTTCGACTTCTATTACGCAACAGTTATTACGTCTAATATTAAAATTATTTATGTAAGTCTTAAAAACTGTTTGATGTAGCTCCTCACTATAATGCGACCTAGTTGTACTAATTAACTTATTGTGCAATATTATTACGTGTTCTAGCTGAGCCCTTTTGACATATCTAATATGCAAACGTACCATAAGAACGGTGTAGACACACTTGACTTCTGTCAAGTCCTGATGCATGGCTCGCTCGGGTGGTTGCAGGTCTCCACAGTAAGCACGTATGCATGTAAAGCATTCTAAAGCTGGTGGTGCTAGGGCAGCTGGAAGACGGAGTAATGGGGCGCGGAGTGGCGTGGCTTGCCATTTGACAACATCTGTTTGGGCCTTCCATGTCCACTCGTTGCGTTTGGCTTTGCTCTTGAGGGACGAGTCGGCTTTCAAAACTTCCAATCTACGAAAAGTAAATTAAAATTTAATTTTCATAATTAGATGCGGTAGAGTTTTGAAATATATCTATTGTAATATAGTAAAAGTTAAAAGGGGAAAAGGGTGACTACTAATCCATCGCCAAATTTACAAGACAGTTGGAAATGTTAAAGTAATAACAAAATTCGGGTTCATAGAAGTATTTAAAACAAATATTACACTTTCGAATTAACACATTCTGCAAATCATCACCATTCGAGATTCAATAAGTATCTTATCTGTTTGTTGCTTTTCAATATGCAATATGCTGAATAATTCTGTCAACTTGTAATTGTGCAATTTGTACAAATATCACCGCTTTCTGTCAGAAAAACATTCATAACTATTGAAATTACGAAACCTTACTCATTTAAATATTAGTGTTTGGTAATCCAAACTTTGCAGAAAGAACATTTTATATTTGTAGCCACACGAATATATATAAATATAATATTATATAATATATATAATAAACGATTCATTCTGCCACATGGTCAAAATATAATTGTCAAAATTATATAGTGCTAGAAAAATCGCATTGTCGTTAATTTTAGCTTCAACTTTTATTTACAGTATGTATTTTCTCCACACACGATCTACAATTATGATGTTACGCGTAAAACAGATATGCTGAGTTAATTTTTGAAATTCAATCAATGTCAAGAAAACGGAAGCATAATATGTTCGGTTATAAATACTTACATAATATCGTACGTCAATTAAGGTATGAATATTTTAGGTGGAAAGTTATGATAAATTATTCACATAATATTTAATTCTCTAATATAGTTGTATACTTATGCCACCTAAACACTTATTAGACTTATCATTTTTAAATTTTCTCTCATTTTTGACACACAAACAGTTTATTAGTTTGCATGTTGTTAGTCGCAAAAAATTTTTGTTTTTTTAGTTTTATAGCAGCTTTTTATCAAATACTCATCCCGAGAAATTGTATACAAAACCACGGGAAAGTCATAACTCGCAATTCAATAGGTTCTTCGCATACGTTATTTAACTAATAACGAACAATGCGCAAACGCAAGAAAGTTGAAACGATCCGCATTCCCTACAGTAGGAAGGTAGGAACATGTTGTTTATCTACCGTAACCAATTGTATTTAACGCTTTTTACATAATACTAATGAATATTCAAGTGAATTTAAATAAATGTAGAACATTAAAAATATAGGCCTACACGCCTATAACAGCTTTATTTATTAGGGTATTTCAAGCACACAATAAGTTGTTAAGGATACAAGGAAAACCCCAAAATACTTTCTTATTACAATTTATTACAACAGAGCACTGCGCACTACAATTATCTATTTTTCTATCTCGAACGCCTATTTGTTTTAATGAGCAAAACTATTTAGACACGTTTTGGCTAAACATAAGTAAAAACAATTCAGGTGGTAAAAAATGCGTGGTAGCTCCATTGTGTATTTGAAACATACATTTGTTACATAAATTTTAGGTGAAATTTAAAAATTTATACAATAGAACCTTTATATGTAACGCAAGCTGGTTGTATTACGTTTTATAAATTAAATCTCAAGTCATGTAAGTTAATTAATAGGTACTATATCGACGTACTCTTACATAAGGTTTAATGTGTTAAACACCAGTGATTTAAAGTAGATAAAACTCTTTTAGACAGTCTATGGTGTAGCAAAAGGAAAGGTATTATATTTTACTCAATAAAAAAATATCACCAATAAATACAATTACATTTAACACTTTATAAACAACCATAAACAACACAAGAGAGGCTAGTTAGGGTTTATACACAATTAGGCTATTGTGATGAGCATAAATCTAACAAAATAATGCGAAGCACGAGTCGTGGAAATTACTTCAAAACGTGTGTGAGGCTTAGCTAATATTGGAATTAATCTAGGGAAAATATTAGGCATGTAATAAAACTAATGGAACCAAACTCCGATTTCTAAATCCTTCAAGTATCGTATCATATAATGATAACATTCATATAAGAATTTGTCTTAATCTAAAATGACACAACAAAGAGTTTAATAAATATAGGAGAGCAAATCACAGTTACTTGAATGGGCTTTGAGTTTTAATCGTCAATGTTTAAAAAAAATCTCTATAACCGGCGACACGTGCGTTGAAAATTTTATGAGATCGCGGAACTGTTTCCGCTCTTTAAACGTGATCTAAGAAAGCCGCGGCATTTTTTGTATCCATTGTTTACTGTGGGTTCATTATCTATATATTTTTGTATGATATATGGATACATCAAACAGTATCATTAATATGATTATGATACAATACATACACACATACATACAATAAGAATATTGATTAGTTCACCGAAACAAATAAATTTCGTATCAACAACATGCTTAAAAACAAGCGTTTTACCGCCTATTTATTGTACGATTTTAACAAATTTCCCGGATTAGAACAAATCTTTTTAATATAATCGCTACTTGAATTAGGAAAACATATTTTTGAACTAATGAAGTATTATGTTTGACTCTGTAGTTGATAAATTAGTCCAATTCCTGCAAGTATTGATTTAGTTTTGAAAGCCTGTTTGGAAGCTGCAACTGTGCTATATCTTAGTAGGCTGTTTTACAACTTTCCATTCCAATCATAAATGACCTTTAAGCTAGTTTTAGAATTATGAAATATATAATCTAGGCATATGTTTTGAATTTTAAATTAGTCTGAATATTATATTGTAAGTTACAAGTCAAACAAATCAATATGCATCAGGTTATAGATTTAGGTGTCACGTACGCAAATACTAAAGAACCAATCGTTACGATCCCACTGTGTTTAATATCAAACTGAGGGGGACCTCCCTTTTTTGCAAGCAGAAACATGGTAAATGTTGTTAATATTATTAAACTAACTAAAACCAAATTTTAACCTTTTATTTAAATTAAAATTGATTAAAACATATTTTATTTTCTTGCAAACATATCATTTAAAAACAGAATTAATATAATGAATAAGTTTAAGGGTTTCATAGGCACTTTGCTTCAGTTAAGTTTTTTTATTTTATTTTATTGACTTAGACATCTAAGTGTTATAAATTGTTATATACGGTAATGATAAATAGATCCTCACAAGATATTGTGTTCATCGTCTTTGTCATCTCCAGCACACGATAGGCTGTCTCCCGACATCTCAGCAAGATCCTCTTTAATCGACATTATAACACAACACTATACGAATAAAATAATTTATACCATTACGTCACTCAATCTGCTGATTGCAATTTTAAAATTAACTAAAGTTCACTGCTCCTTCAATCCTTTAAATTTTGTTGATAATTTTCAAAACCGTTATTTGACCTAAGTGAAGTGTATAATTATTCAGTTTTTATGTTAGAATTAATAGACACATGAATTGTAAAAATTAAATGCGATTCGGGAAATCGATGTTAAAACCGGCGCGTTCGACCGATGACCGGTAACTGAGGTGCGCGCACGCATTCGGGCGAAAGTGTTTGAACGGACCTAATCAATTACTTTGCATTTCATTCGACCGTTTAGTGTTTGTTTCTACGGGGTAATTTGTAATTACTTTAATTCTTACTTAATTATACCCATTGAAAATTAACATTTTGTCATTGATTACGTCTGAAGACTATGTTTCCGCCTCCAATCGATATAAACTACGATTGTATAATTTTATGTGTATCATATTTGTGTAATAAACTCATTCATACTTATATACAACGTTATAGTCCCGAATTGGATACTGACACAGATAATTTGAACGCTTTTATAAAATAAAGGAATTAAGAGAAATAAATATAATTAATAGAATCAGGCGTTACTTTGCGGAAGTCCATAAAACAAAACATATATTATTTTTTTGGGAAGTATTGCTGGTCTGTTAGAGTTTTGTTAGAAATAAATATGATTATCGTGCGTCCTTTTTTTTAAACTTAAACCCGCAGGAGTATGTAGTATTTCTACGCGTTTTGACCGAGTGTGACAGCCCTACCTGTTACATAGGCGCTTGTGAAGTTTATAATTACAAGGAAGTAATTTCACATGGCAATATTGAATGTTCTTATAAAATATGCGAGCTCACTTATTGGAAGACACTTAATTGCTTTATGAATATGCACGCAGTGTGAAGAAATTTACCCACACGTAATATTTGATAAGCAACACTTACTGAGTAACAAATCTAATATGATATTATTTTTATTTTTTATTTTTTATTTTGAAACTCCAACGGAGATAACACACAACATATATTTAGGACTACACATTTATCATACCGCGTGCATCTCCAATTATAGGAGAGTACAGCTTGCAATTATCCAAGTGCTAAATCACTTTTGAATATTCGTTGTGATTTTGTTTCTTCACTATAGGCAAACCGAAACACGGAGAAGATTATTGAAAATTATAAGTGAATCTAATAAACTTTTTAGAAGACCATACCTTTTAACATTTACAGTTATATATTAAAAATAAACAATTGGGAAGCGTTTTATTGCATTAGATTTTGCTACTGGGTAAAATTACCGAGACAAACCTTATTACACGCATATACACAAAGTATTTTCACAATCTTATCGTGCGTATTTCTATCAATAACAAACTAACTATTAATACAACAACAAACTACATATGAAACTGTAGGATTTGACAGTTCATTGAAATACTTGCATGCTATGTAGCAGCCGCGCCACCGACGCCACGCACGGCATATTGTAACCAGCCGGTGCACGATGTCAACTGTCAAATGCGTTACGCGCGAACGATGCTCATCACAAGACTAACTAGGGCTCCGCAGTTTTTCCCAAGAGTTTACGGATCATTGTTTCACGGCCTTGGCCTAAGCTTTTACCGAATTGGACAGATTATGCGAAAATAGAGCTTTTCGAATGTTTGGATATTGTAAACATGATATGGACTCATCGAACTGTAACTATTACCACAGAATTAACGTAGGACACACTCCCTTAATATTACCTGTTTACATGACATACAGGAAACTTGACAATTTGCACATGAAAGAATGACACGGCGTATGGTATAATCAACGAGAAATCAATTTAAAAGGATTAGGAGTTTTTACCTCATTCATTTTTATTATATTCTTGTAACAGAGGACAAAAACTTTACGGCGTAAAATTTAAATATATTTGTATAAAAGTATGGAAAATTACAAAGTTATTGTATTTGTGTCACGGAATTGTTAAATAAATTGGTTAAATTACTCATTTGACATTCCACAAAATAGAATCTGTATAGTACATGTAAGATTGATGGTTTTGTAATAGTAAATAATAGAAATGATAAAGATACGCTAACATTATTCAAATATTATTATGTCTTCTGCTATAAGTCAAGCTTTTATTTAATAACTCAAGTCTTGTCCACAAAAACTCCTATAAAGTTAAAATAAGAATAGCGAAATTTTTGTAATAGTACAACTAATTAAACGACGTGGAATTTCGCAACATTTTGTATGATGTTTGTGTTATAACATTTGAAATTATGTAAACTAAGCAGAAATGTTTGATGCACAACACAATGCAAGCTATACGCCATTGTGTCGTGGAAATTAGGTCGTAATTTGTTTATTCTTTGCGTTGACATCAGCAATACAAGACCTTGTAAGTTCTGGTTAATTTACTTTGAGTGATATTTGAATATTGCAAAAATAAATTACTAAAATATTGAGAAAAGTTTTTTGGTAAATTTAATGAGGAGTATCCAAATCTCACTCTGAAATAAAAATCAATTTACTCTCGTAATATAGATTGCAGATGTTTTTTTTTTAATCTGTTTTTTTTTATGTATCTATATAATTGGAATGGAAAAAATCGTTTGAATAATAGCAAAGCAAAGCATCAGCCCTAGGCATAAATGATAGCAGTATTGAATGTAAATGGAGACACCCACGACTTTCCTTGGGAACCATACAAAGTTGACACAGATTTAATGACAATATGTCATTGAAAAAGTGTTCTTTATTAAAAACAATGACGTGACTAAATTTTCTATTAAAACTAAAGGATATTTTCCAAAACAATATCTGTAGTGGGAAAATACTATAGAATATAATAAATATTTTAAGACATTGGGATGATTTTTAATAAAGATTCTATAAATTAGAGATTTTTTTGTAATTATACCCTCAATGGTAATCTGAATTTCTAAACAATAATGTGGAACAAACTCACGCGTTATTACACTTTATAATCCATTGTTAGTATTACGTATTTTGATATTATCTCGCATTAATTGCGAGTCGAATGAACTTTAATGTATAATATAATTTTACAGAAATGGCGTATTGCGATAGCACTGCACCAGCGATCGATGGAAAGATATATGCGGAGATATACTGTTGTATTTTCATAAAATATAAGAGTCATGTCACTTCAAGGTATTATTTTTAATTTTAAATTTGCCGATGCGTTGGCGGTTCTTTTTAGGCTCTCTTATCGAAGTGATGATGTGCTGTTGTCTTGAATACCTATCTTCACTCCTACTATTGGGAAGTGGGAAGTGGACATAAGGAAAGAATAGTGTGTGAGTATTTCCACTTCATAAGTTATTCTAAGAATACAAATCCTAAAAAGAGCGCATTTATTTACTTCCACTTATTCACTCTGAATTCTTCTTTTTCGCAAAATCAATTTGAAATTATGTTACATCAAATTATACCCACGAGCCGAGAGATTTAAAAGATATACCTAACATTCTTTAAGCCAACTCGACCATGTGTGTGCAGAGACACGGACTCAAGTCTCTGTTCCTCTTTATCCTAGTTAGACTGTATCCTGGGATTGGACGCATAGGAAATAGATTAGTCGGGATTGCTAATTTTAATAAAGGTTAGTACTCACTCAGGGCTCTGTCTAAAATGATCAACCGCGAACTGCAGCAGTGGGTGTCTGCCATCGTGTTGCTGCTCCCGTCTCTCCTCGCGTATCTCCCTCTCTCTTTCCCTCTCACGCGGTGGGCTGGTTCTTCTATCTAGCTCCTCTTCCCGGCTCTCACGGGCAGCTCTGATTTCACGCGATTCCCTCGACTCCCGTGACTCTCTGGATTCTCGGGACTCCCGGGAATCTCTTGTCTCGCGTTCGCGCGTCTCTCGCTCCGGTAGCCTGTCTTTTACGTTGCTCGTTCCATTGGTGGTAGGTTTCGGTTGTATCTGTAAAAAAATATATTTTCAGCGTTATTCGCGATGAAAATATTGTTGATTCTAAAATAAAATAATGCTATAACAACACGTATTTTTATTTATTTGTTTAAATTTATGTACGTTTACCTTTTCGATGATAGAAAATACAACTAGTAAATATTATAAATTACCAATATGTTATGTCTAAAACAATAATTAACGGGCAAAGCGATTTCATTTACTAACCAACATGTGTTGTGTAGCAAGAAATATTATTCATGCAGATCGCTCGCGAAAGCGTGAACGAATTATGAACATGTCAATCTCAACGTTGCAAAATTTACGTACGTAAACCTATTTTACTAATTACACTCAAGCTGTGGATTTATCACCACAATTGTCTCTTATAACGGGAGTATCACAAAATAAAATAAAATATTTTGTAAAAGATAGAAACATATTTATAACTATTATTACCAATACATTTATTCCTATTACAACTATTGATCATATTTATTATATTACTTTTGTCTCGCCGTCGGTTGCTGAGAAACATCCGAAATGTAAATTTAATTCGTTACACGTTAAACTTAAATAAGCTTCGTTTTTTATACGCCAAGTAGATACCTATGTACTCGTATTAGCATATGTTAGAAGTAAAGATAATAATAATAATAATAATAATAATAATAATAATAATAATAATAACAACAATAATAATAATAAAAAAAAAAAAAAAAAAAAGAGGGAGAAAACACGTTTTACCATTTCTATTTTCAAACAGCTATATAAATTTATATTTATGAAAGCAAGACGTTGTAACAAGAAACTTTCAGAATAAAATTAATAGTTCATTGGTCTGGTCGGTAACTGTAATTTATGAAAAAGAATATACGTTTCTTTGTGAAGAAATAGGGCGTATAGATCTGAGAGTCGGTTTTATTAAGGAATGAGTGTAATTATCAGTAATGAGATTTGCGCACGCGATGGAAGCGTCACACACGGCGTCAGGTCGCGTAGGGCCCCATTGCAAAGCCTCATACTTAATTATAAGGCTATATTAATCATGTCTTTTAATTTAGTAATGCTTTTAATTTATAGGGCAATTTATATTAAATAAAAGTAATTTTATCTATTTAACAATGTTGTCACATTACTAGTAAAGCATTGATTAATTAACGTTCGTTTTTTGATGATGAATATGAATATCACTTTTGCATTTAATTTGAGTAATTAATAGAGTTAATTTTACTATGTAGTAGCGGGGAATATAATGTTAAAGTTAGATCAGAGGTCCAAAACGGGGCCCTTAATGCCGTTCTGTAACAGTACACAAATGCTGTCCCTGTATTTGTTAGCCTAAGATACCGGCTTCACTACTTTTGAAATAGTCACATTATGTAAGGGACGGGTACATCGTAACTGATTGATTGCGAGTTATTGCACTTTTAATGAGTAGATATTGGCTTCAGTATTGTTTATTTGCAATATTTAATTACGTAGAATCAAAATAATTAATATATCTAATAATTAAAGCTAATATTAATTTAAAATTATTAATGCGGTAAGTCAAGTAATGTAATAAAAATACAAGTCGTATAGTCAAACCATACGTTTGAGTTTTCTGACGTCCGGTCCGGTTAAATCACTAAACCACATAATTTCTGATATATTTTTATGCAATATCAATGAAGAATTTCAAAATTATTTAGATGATATAAGAAAATGAAAATAGGACAGAATAGATAGGAAACATTACCTGAGAGGGTTTCTTTTTCAGCGCTTTCCTACTTAAAGTACGTATAACACCGTAAAAGCTTTCCATATTGAGAAAAACACAAATCACACACAACGCATTTTATAAAAAATATTTGTAACGGTGGAAATATATTGAGATTTCGAGTTGCACGAACGAAGTGCAACGACGGTATGCAGCCGATCGAGGCGCATCGCAAATTATTTTTTAATAAATATTAATGTATTCTCATTTTGTCGCTCCGATAAATCGCTACTTTTTTAATTGCCATTTCGTGTCTACGTGTCTTCGTGTCTGTTCGGGGCACGGGATTCAAATCACAACAATATATTAATTTGATAATTAAGAACATCATTACTAAAACATTACTATTTTTCACCCCCCTAAATGATAAGGGTAGGGCGCCCTTAAATTTTTCACTTTATTTTTTAGACAAAATTTTTAGTTTCTATTTTTTTTATGATACAACACACGAAAATACATACAATCGTAAATTTTCACTACTTCTTCTATCAACCCTTATTTTTTATTTATTAATTGAAAATTGAAATCACATGTATGGCAAAACAACGTTTGCCGGATCAGATAGTAGTTGTCTATTATAGTATGTTTTCGTCTGCCTCATGCGTTACTTCAATAATATTGGGAGAGTCCCCGTGATAATTTAAAACTTAAGTTTATGACGCACAACGCGGACATTATCTAAGTCGTGATCACTAAACATGAACAACAAATCATTGTTAAATATAGTTTAGTAGCACGGACATGCTGACCGGTTGTCACAGCTCCGAGAAACGCATAGAGAACTCTGGGAAATGGGAACTGTCTCTACAGTTGGTTTACACACACATAAGGAATTTGTTTTTTATCTGTGAAATAACAATTGACATCTTATTTACATAGCAAATGTTTATTAATTTCTCAAACTTAATTCTTAAACGTTTCATATTGCATTTTGTCCGATTTTTATAAGTATGTCTTTCGTAATTTGAAGCTTGTTTTTAAGCGAGTTTTTTTTTCAATTGGGAGGCGCTTTGTGATATTTATTTTCTTTTGTTGAACAATATTTTTCTTATTCCCAATATCGTCCTAGTTCACCATTGAACCATAAATTAAGTATATTACTTTTTGAGAGGAGTGTCCACGCCTAGTTAGTATTCTCAACATTAACTTTAAACAATAACTTATTTACTTAACGTAGATTTTCATAAATTCTATGTCAATTCGTAACGTTCATTCATTTAAGTGCCTATTAGTGCCAAATAGTTTTATCAGTATGATTGGGCGTACAACAAATACGATAGGACTGTAGAGCTATTTTATAACCTAAAATAAAAAATTGAGCGTTTTTTGATTATTTGAGAACTGAATAACTAAATTAAAAATAGCATCAACCACTACAGTAGCTATGACTATGTGTTTTGGTTTTTCACAAGATACGTTTATAAAAACATGACTGTCATATTAAGACGTATGTATACAACACAGACACATCGTGAAAGTGTATCAGTGAGTGCATTTAATGATTGGAAGTGTGCGCGGCTCACGCTTGACCGATTTCATGCAAATTAGGCTTGTAGGTTCATGTTTGCTACTGCGAACATGCTACTACTACACATGCTACCGAACGGAAGCTATAATATATGATGGCCGAGAGTAGTCGATTAAATATCGCTCACATTAGCATGATATAACTGTAAATCTGTGGCGATGGTGAAAACGATGAATGTTGGATCTATGTCATCTTTAAATAATACATATTTCATTGTAGAAGAAGCGAAAGAGGTGTGTGTTTGGATCATAGTAGGTGGCAATCTGTGGTCTCTGTTTACCCCAGTGGGAAATAGGCGTGAGTTTATGTATGTGTGTATGTATGTATTATTTAACCTTAATGGAACCAGCTTGAGTTTAAAAGTACTTAGTGGTACGAAGGCTCAGTGTGAACATTACCGGGCCATGGCATAACAAAGTTTGGGAAACAACGCACTACACATTCGTATCCCACCAAAAAAATATTGTGATGAATATTTTCACGAAACGATGCACCACACTCCTTTCACTTTACTAGTACTAATTAATACTCAATTCCTGATATATATTATAAGTTCACTTAATAAAATACGGATAGAGCGTAGTAGAAAAATCTATTACGGAAAACGTCGCGCCTACTTATAAGATTTACTATACTGGTTAGTTATAAATTATCGTGTTCACCTTGCTTCTAAGTGATGCATTTGGAATAAGTACACGGATATTACTTTTGTATAGGTATATCTATACATTTCTCTTTCATATACGAGTATACGTCAATATGAGCGTATGAGGAATGAAGCTCTGTGCTCTTTCCCATTAAAATTAACATATAAAATACAAAAAACTGATAGAATTTCGTCCCGACCTTGATAGAATACGACAAATCTGGGCCTCAGTTAATCATTTGCACTATTTGAGTAAAGCCTTTTGTTTTTGTCGAAACTTTTACTGTGATGTAAATTAATGAATTGATTCTAATGTAAGAGTACCTACTGCAGAATTCCAAAAATTTGAACATAAAAAATGAAAAATTGCTTCAAGTCCCAATTATTCTCGCATTAGTGATACACAATAGATTTTTACTAAGTTAATTGGATTCATAGACCATTGCATTGGAAAGGGTTGCAGTGTGTGTGATGAAAGTGGTCATAATTGGCCAGTCCACCCGTGGATGGTGTCTGGAAAGTGCGCACGCTCTGATTCAGACGACATAGTGCGTAGGGGCATCTACTTTCCTTCAATTCATATTAAAAACGCAATAAAAAATTCTTGTATAATGTAAATTTTATATTTACGGAGATAAAGTGCGCCAAGTCGAAGCAAATAGTTTAAAATAATAGTATTTTTATTCCACCTGCCTATAAAAACAACATAGTCTTTGTCATAGGATGTGTCTTTGTCAAAGGTCACAGGATGTCTAGACAATTGGTAATGAAAAGTAGAAAATTTTTATAACAAAATAAATATATAAATGATACACAATGAGCTGACAGGATTTACAGTTCGGCGCGCACGACGTTATTGTTAACATACTCATCAAATAAATTGAGCCTTATCTATTCAAAATCCTATATAATGTAGGTTACAATACAAAAAGGTATTATACTTCACCTGTTTATAGTGAATGAAAAATTATTTGATTGACATTGTATGCGCTAGTAAAGTTACTGATAGTATAAATTATTTAGAGAATTTAACCGCTTTTTCGTTATTTACGTAGTAATGTTGATCAAAGACGTACACGAGAAGTCTCTGAGAGAGAGCTACAAAGCTTTATTAAATGAAGAAAATGAAGAAGTTTTATTAAATGACAGGCCTTTAAAAAGTTTTGAGTCTATAAAGACTTTTTAATTTTATTGGTAAAAAAACCATATTCAGTAGAAATATATTTATTATATGATTACTATGATTTTTTCTTGCTCTGTTTTAGTAGGTTAGCGTCAAGCGTTGTTTCGACTTGGTATTTATAAAAAGCTACATAAAAAAATAAGTATCACTCATACTGATGTCGGATAAATCGGTCGCATTTTGGTATATTCTTTCACCTGTAGGTATTATTTAATAAATAATAAATAGGACGAAATTTGGACTTGGTTGGAACGAGGCTAAGAGTGCAGCCGAAGATAGGCGGAAGTGGCGGTCATTAGTGGAGACCCTCTCACCTCTCGGGTGTCATTGGACGACGCGACGAAACAGGACGAAATAAAATTATGATACCCTTTTCCAAATGAGGAGCATACTTAGCAGGTTATCCGTTAAATTTTCACACGCGATGACGTCAATGTTGAGTGGTCACGCGAAGTAGGAAAGGGAAGCGCGGTTCGCTAACCACGCAATTGTCACAAGAGTACACAAAGGTTATATGTTCCTAATTGTATTAGTTCTGGTTATAATCGATCATACAATTTACATCTACCAAATTACTAAACTCAGTGGGTTTTGATTTGAAGAAAAATAAATTTATTTATATTCTATATTCATACTCAAAATCACTTTTTCAAATTTCGAATGTGCCACAGATTAAACAATGTTATTTGTGATTAAAATTGTCAGAATGTTATTATCTATACAAGGCAAAGCTGGCATCAGCAATATTAAAATAATGTCATGAATATTTAGATATACTTTCACTGCACATTGTTAATGTTACTTGACGTGTTTTTATTAGGAAATAGCTTCCTTTATCCATTGTTAAGAAACTCTTGGAAATGAGTGAGATGGGAAATGCATTTTGTGACATCATTATGCAAGATTCGGAGAATATTGCTTTTACCTCTTGCAATTCCTATGTTATAATAATTAATAAGTATTATGTTTATGGGCTAGGTGCCATTTATGACTGCTAGTCGCCCTCCCATTTACCTAATATTAACGTATGTATGTTGGTGAACATTGTGAAGTAGACCCCTTTCCAATAAAATGAGGGCAAGTGTTAACTACGAGGTAATTTCCGTTATAACAACTGTTTCATATTTTTTTGTTATACTCATGAGAAGGCATTCTTTCATTTCGAAGGAAATTAGAATGATTCATTTCTTTATTTCTGACAAACTTACAATCAAGGAATGATTTCCTGAATAAGCCCAGATAATCCTGATCATTCTTCTCATAATCGTAAAATGTTTACTCTTATTGACAGATCCACCACTACAAATTACGTTTAGATTTAAATTACTATTTTTACTACTAAATTTACTCACACTCTTGACATCACATGAAATATGGTATACATAAATAATAATAGGCATTGTCAATTTGAATTTTTTTGCTCTTTAAATGGGCGTAAATACCATTTTTTAGGCTTGATTTCTATCGTTAATTAATGAAAAGTTATTTCATGGTTTAGAATTAAAACTACGACGAATTAATTGTTTAAATGAATTACTTTCCAAGTTATATGCTTTTGACCAGATTAAGGGTGTTGAAGTATTCTCAAGTAATTAGTAATATATAGGAGGAATATAATTGTACTATAATTTGTTATATTAATTATTACTTGAGTCATTTGTTTGTCTCAGTATGTAAGACGTTGACATATAATAGCTAAAGACCTAATAAAAGCTGTTGTTTGGAAATACAGAATTTCTATTTTTTTTCTCTTTTTGGATGTTTAATCAAAATGTAACTAAAAAAATACACCTACATTTTCGTGGTCAGCAAACATATTTTAATTTATATAATATGATTGATTGATCATCGAAAAAAAAAAGAATTGCGAAAGCGAAGTAGCGTTAACAATGGAGAGTTGATTGCCCTTTCTGTTGTGTTAATTTACGTTTACGGTGCAAATACAGATATTCAGATACGTTATGATTTATCTGACCAAATATTTATATATCCACCTCAAATAACCAATGCATTCGTTTCAAACATTTATAAAAGTTTTTGTAAACGTATTTGACCTCGTTTTTTACGTAATATTGCCGTCACGAATTTACATATTTTTTACTTTGATAAATCACAGCTCATAAACTTCAATAATCCCGTGCCACGAGTGTTCTTAACATTTCAGATTCCAAACCTGACGTAGAATATTTGTTACTTTATATGCGTACCTGAAGAAAATCCGTTTTTTCTGTTAAATTCTCGAATCTTGCAAGTATTTCTTTCACAGACACTTTGGGCTCTGTTGTCTCCTCGTGTATTGTTTCCATGTGACCACTGGAGGAGGACGAGTAACTTTGTGGGCACCTTTTCCTCCTAGGTTCAGGATCTCGCGTATCGGCACCTGAGTCTGAATCGTCAGCTGATGCATCAAGGCTGGAGGCTTCCGAGGAATTGATAAGGGAATCCAAGCTTGGTGCACGTTTGATGACATCGTCGTCAAACTCGCGTTGCAATTGCCGCCAATTATCGCGCATCGCTGTATTAAGGCGAGGTCGGTGCATGGTGCGCACGCAGGCGCGGTCGCCGGGTGACTGCGCGTGCGCAGGTATGCTTAGTAGTCAGGTTTGCGCTAATATTGTGTGACCGGACATAAATTTTGTATGTTTACTTACAAATGTCAATAGATCTGCTAATATTCGTTTTATAGTATGTGTAGTTTTCATATATGCGCCAAAAACATGATCAAACCATTTGAGTTTTTTCCGCGTAACAATTAATGTAATTTGTGGGAAATAATAAAATTGTTTTAACAATAGGCTATTTAGCATAATATATCATTCAAGCTCTGAGTATTATAAAATTTGTAGGTAACAAAATCAAGAGATTTATTTTATAGATTGGTGGAAAATGGACAGTTTTTCATTAAAAGAAAACAAAAAGATGTGTCTACAGATATGTAAAAAAATCAGTGGTATTACGAATTCAAAAGTTTAAAATAAGTCGACATTATATTAAAACTAATAAAATTACATGATACATTTTTTTAGGTGCTAAGTTTCGTATACATAAAGTGAAAAATTATGAATGCGTATGTCCGAGAAATCAAAACGATCCAATTTCGCAGTGAAAGTATTATACTTTTGAGTCCGGTTTCAATTTACGACAAACCCTTTGTTTATTAATGTTTATGTCATCATAAAGCGATATAAAAATAAGTATTAAAAATATTACGCACGTTTATAATTACATAACTGGATTAATATAACTTATTTGTGTTAAGCTACAGTTTAAAGGCACCGCAGTTTTTTAACTTCCCTGTATCTATATGAGGTATAACAAGAATGGTATGATGCTAACAAAAAAAGCTAACGTAACGTAACGTAACGTAACGTATACGTAGTTCGTTGAGCCACGTAATATTCATGGGACTATTATTGCAAATTTCCAATCGTGGAAATCGATGTTTGTTTTCGATTCGTATGGCTTTTTTATTACGTCTTACCGTATAATCATATTATTCTAATCTTCCCATTTATTACCTATTTCACAAAAAGTATTAAGTAGTATAGTGTATACCCAGTTTCATCTCTATACTAAGCGAACTCCTACGGCAAACTGATGCTTATTTTTTTATATAAAGATTAATGATTAGTGGACAGTTGTAACAACGCGGGGGATAGTTGTAAGCGGATGAGTCGGTTACGTCGGACCGGTCAGTAACGGACTCTTCTAACGGGAGAGATTCTGATCTTTAATACACTTCTTATTGCTTCTAAACATATTGTCATGGTCGAATTTCAGATATATAAACCTGTAGACGTGTAGCAAAGAAGGGTAGTGTATTTGCAAGGGTATTCTATTTCGATTGCAATTGGTGGACACTTAACAGCTTAATTCTTTGAAGACGTGAAGAGGTGGATTTTTTGTGGCTTTACAAATTAATGGATTTCACTATGGTCACCGAGATACAAATATTTGAAGAAAAGAAGTTATAGTTCAGCGGCAATTGGAGAAAACACGCAATGTTATATAGGTTTGGAGTTGCATGTTTTTGTTGATACGTTTCAAATAAAACGTATTATATGAAACACTCCATCTTGAGGCTGGCCGTTGCAAACATTGACGCGATTATAACTGTATCAATTACTAGGTGATCGTAATGCTCAGATCGTTGAACCGCTGGGTAATTTCAGAAATAATAGATGATTTTCATTCGTTTAACGTATAATAGGATTGCTATGTTTCTACCATTGATTTTACTACAAATACCATATATATGTGATTATTGTATACCAACTGTCCTCTGCGATTTCACCAGCATTTTTCAAAATACATTCGATTATTTCAGTGACTTAGTAAAGATTCAGGTTTCTATAGAATAGAATATTTTTTTGGAGGCGGTCCAGTAGTTTTTAAGCATATTCATAAAGAAACAAACAAATTTAATGACGGGGAATTTAATGGTTTTCGCAACGTTTATAATAATCGTTAAAACATTTTTTTAATAATAATCTATGAATAAGTTATCTGTGCATGTTGTGTAAGCTGCAGGCGTTCCATATTTAAATATGTAAATAAATAAATCAAATCTTTCCTTCCTTATATATAAAATATTGGTATGTGGCATCGACTATTATGAACATAAATGAACATTATTTTTACTTTATTTAATTAAATTCAAAGATCTATACCAATTGTATAACCACTGTCACGGTACTTAGAGTATCTTTAAACTTAAAGCTATTTATTATGAAATATGAATCGTCAAACTTTAGAAAAATTTTCAACAACAATTCATTTGTTGACATGACCGAGACGCGAGTTTTGAGTAATTAGAACTTAGCGCAGTATTGAAATAAAAATATAAACTCGTGGTAAATATTAAAATGTATTAGGTAATATTAAAATATCATCTTGAGTTCACAATTTGAGGTCAGACTCTCAATCAGTATGTTGCATAATTTAAACTGATCTGTCAAAGGAAGTAGGAAGCGCAAGCTTTACATCATTGGGAAAGTGTTACTGCTGTTATTAACAAAGATTTGATCTTTCGTCATTATACATTTATTGTAATAAGCACTTTAGTTCATGATAGCACAAAGAAAATCTCAAGCAAGACGTGCGACCGAAACTAAGCAACGATAAATTTTAATTTACCAGAATTTAAATATGGTCTGTGAATTAAGGGCAGTTGTCATCCGCTCTGCGAATTGCATATGTCGTAAAAATATTAGGTATTTTCCTCAGAATCTGTTGATACAATCTAGTCGTTCAGTAAAGTGATATTAACTTCACAAAATATACCTAAAATCATTGTGATACGTGTAGATTTTTTTTTGTATTTATTTGTACTGTACCCACGAGACGTAACTCTTTAATTTTACGATGTAAAATATAAAAATATTCCACATAATAGATTATTAATAATAATTAAAATTAACAAAATATTGTCTTTTAATATAAAATGACAACAATCAGTATTATTGTAACATCACTAAGCAGATAATGAATAACGATTTAATTGGAACTCTTATTTTAGAAAGAAGTCAACGATTTACATCACCAGAAGTTGCTGTCGAAGAGTATGAAAAACATATTTCTAAAGTCGAGTGGGGGAGTGTCACAAAAGTTTCCAATTTTTTTTTTACCTTAAATACTATTTTTTTCTTATACATTCTGAGAACTCTCCGAACCCCGTTAAAAATTACTACGTTCGTAATATTAATCGTTTTGTTTAAAACGCAAAAGCGTAGAGCACACATATTAAAAAAAATCAAACCTGTGAGTACTGAAGCGCGAATTCAGCGATGAGCGAGTGCGCACTATGTGCGAGAGGGACGTGTAGAGTAATAGGGGCATCGCGCGACGGCGACAACTGCAATGTACCAGGCGCAGGCGATGAAGCGCGTAGACCGGATAATGATAAGGACCGGCGGACTATGAGACCGCCAGGGCCTGAAAACAATTTTTTTTTAAAGAAATGGAAGTTTGGGGTGCACTCTCGCAATTTTTCCAATACAAATATTGGATATAATTACAAAGATCTTTACAGCTGATAACATCAAGGAAATAAAGAAAAATGGTACTCATAGTGATCAGTATAAGGATTACATAGGTCCTTGTAAATATTTTTATCATGTGTTACAAACTAAAGGCTTAATTATTCTGAAGTATAATCTCAAAAAAGTCTATACACATACAAAGTTTCTTAGGATGTCAACAATTACTCTTACCTTTAACACCAATAGTTACTTCGCTATGCGACACAGCCAGCACCGCATTCTCTCCCGGTTGTATCCTGGCAGAATATAGTCTAGCAAAGTAGAAAGGCCATTCTCGAGCCATTTCAACAGCCTGACATTTGGTGGCTGCTCTTACTGGCCCGTTTTGTGATCGTAGCCAAGTGTTACCAGCTCGCCGCTCAGCTGTACTGATCCGTAGAGATGGCAAAGTCGATGTTATGTCGCTTACAATCTAAAATAGGAAAAGATTTGTGAAAAACAGACAACGATGTAAAATTGTTCTATTATTTTAACGTAACGGGACTAAAATTTGGTTGACCACTAAAAAAGGTTTAACTTTTTTATATCTTTTTTTACAGACTTAAGAGATGAAATATACGATTCGATGTGTACGTTGTTATTTAGTTCAAATTAAAAACCAATTTTAATCTTTATGATAAATAATTATAGGTATATCAATTTATACTCGAAATGATAGGTATACTAACCTGAGCATATAATAAATCTAATATGGCGGGGTCGCTATATGTCTCCAATGGGGAAAACACTTCCTTGCGTACGCGCAGCTTCCACGGCACCCGATGGTATGTCAGAAAACTGCGATCGGATGCTGGTAGGAAAGCAGCAGGAGCTGGTACATCTAAGCAAGGATTAAGAATGGATTATAATGGTGCCAGTTGTTAGCTGCGAAAAAAAACCTTTGACAACTTACTTTCTAGATGTTCAGTTTTATCTGTAACATGTGTTGATACGGACTGCCTTCGCTCAGCTTCTAGTTTTCGGTCTCTTTCCTTCTGTGCCATGTGGGTTTTAAACGTAGGCCGATCGTTGCGCTTCAATGTGTCATTATCAGACGGGAAAACCGCATCTCTCCTCGGGCTCTCCCTTGATCGACCCATCAACATGTCACGTGAATTTTTCCTACCATCGAACCTTTCGAAATCGTCGAACATAGCGCGATCGAATGTGTCTCCCTTTCTTTCCGCTCGCATTGGTGACATTTCGTATATTTCTGACGCGTCTCGTCCGGAGAAGTTATCTTGGTTTCTATGTCTATCGTTAATTTCAGAGTCCCATTCGTCACGACCTTTACCATCGTAGCTTCTAGTTTCCGATTCATCGCCCCAATCATCACGACGTTTTTCTCGTCTATCTGCTGTTAAAAAGCGTGATGCCAAGTCATCAGTCTGAGATTCGTCGTCATCTTTTCTACGTGAGTTCCAGTTGGCTAAAAAGTTATGACGGTCATCCACTTCCCTGTTCTGATGGACGCCAAACGTGTCTCTGTCGCGCCTTAGTTGAGCAAATGTAGATGACGTGTCAGTCACAGATGGCGGTGGTGGGGCTGGCTTATCGGGTGGCGACGGGGGAGATTTAGGTGGAGGAGGTGCGGGGCCAGGAGGGGCAGGGGGCAATGGCGGTGGAGGAGCATCCCACCGAGCTCCACCTCCTAACTGCCTCTCTAGCATTAATTTTCTGGTGTCTTCCAATTTGTTAACAGTTCGGGGTGTTTCTGCAGCTGAAGATGAGCTTCGCACCGAATGGTTAGCAGTGACCCGCTCCAACCGTTGTCGCATTTCTGAGCTGAGCTTTAATTTCCCAACGCTACCTGGTGAAGGTCTTTGTGCACCAATTTCAAAGCTACGCCTCGCCGTTCTTTGTGACGGTGGTTCTCTGGTAGACGGTGGTTGTCCGTCAACTTCAAATTCTTCCCAGTCAATGCTAGGTGAAGCCTCTGATCTTGATCTACCTCTGGGTGGCTCAAGATGATGCTCACCGTTAGTCTGTGCCTGAGGAGTATGTCTTCTTTGAATTTGACGCATTTTAAATTTCGTAAAATCCTGTGTAGTATCTTGCGGAACTCCATCTTTAGGCGGTGGCCATCTCCATTTACCAATTCGTACTGTTTTAGCACGACCATAAGGGTCCAAAAATGGACGAGCTTCAGAAGGATCCATTTCATGTAGTGGGGGTGGCATGGGCGGTGGTGGGGGCGGAGGAGCTCCACCAGATCCGCTTTCGTTTGATTCACGCCTGGCTTTCATAGAAGTCCTTGGCGGCGAGTGTACTTGAGCATGCACAACCGTGGAAGACCTAACCGGTGATGTCGGACCAGATTCGGACTCGACTACTTGTCCAGCTAGCAATGTTTGTAAAGCTTGATTTTGAGCAAGTAATTGCTGTTGAATCTGTAAATTTTGAGCCATGGCATTTTGAAGGAATGCCCTTTGTAAATTTTGATGATACGCATTAATATCTACCGTTCCCGGGGGAGGTAGATGAAGACCAAGTGCCGCGGCCAACGCTTCAGGAGTTGCTGGCATTGAAGGCATTGAAGGGGGCATGGACATTGACCCGTAACTAAGGGCTGACGTATTAGCCGAAGCAGATCTTGGTGTGGCTCCACCACCTTTAATAGCTCCCGATAAACTTTCTCCATCATTAAGTCTTTTTAAGCTATCATTTAAAAATATAGGGTCGAAAAGGTTGGTTATATAATCATCGACAGATTCGACGTTCGATTCTTTTCTGCTCGGTTGCTTTTCTTCCTTTCCACCACCTTTAATGGCCCGCTCTAGTTTTTCTTCTGAATTAAGAATAACTAATTGTTCATGATAGGAGCAATTAAGAATGTCGTCTATGAAATTGTCATAATCTTTTCCTCCTTTGATGCTTGCAGCAAGTGATCTAAAACAAAACGTGATTTTTAACACATAGTTTGAATTAATTTATGTTATAGCTTAATGTAGTTGCTAAACAAAAATATTTAAAAAAAATGTGTTACTGCAGGTCATAATTTACTTAAAATTACAGTTATGAGGACTAATTAAATTAAATTTAGTCTTACATTAGTATGCGATACTTGAAATCACTCAAGGAGATTAGTCAAAGTTTAGTTCTGTCTTAGTTTAGGGAGATGAATTTTACATCAATATCAGATAGTGTCTATATTAATCTAGTAATAATAGTATAGAATTTAAATGCTACAACTAAAGCCAAAATAGGGTTACAATATATAAAAAATGCTAAATAGTTATACAAAAAAATAAGTACAAAAACATGGAAGTGAAGTGTCATCTGAGTGTGTGTGGTGTGAATGTGAAAGTGGGTTGGTAGTGTGCCCAAATTTATATTTATACTTATGTGTTTATGATTCCATCATATCAAATATTTGTTATTTTTTGATAGCTAATAAAGTGGATAAATCAATTTTTAATTGAAGTTAAAAAATTTAAAAGCAAAACTTCGAAATACTTCCCTGTAGGTAAAACGTCATTTTCTAGTGAAACTTACTAACATATATATATGACCCTATGTACAAGAGTTTCACAAATTAAAATAAGGTAAGATATAGCTAACCTGGCATCCGATAATTCATCAATGTTAGGGTCGAGTACAGGCGAGAAGAGATCGTCGAGGAACTGGTCAACATCTGACGCCTGACTGGGCACGCGGACTCGACGCACGTGAGAAGCTAAGCTCGGCGCTTCTGATGTGTCGGACATTGCTGAAGATCTGTTAATATCATTTATTAATTTAAACTTTTAAATGGAAAAATAAATTGTATTGGTGAGTCAAGAGTTGTTCTACGAATCACAGCTGAGTTTTAAATATTTTTTCGCAATACGACTTATGACCTAATTTATTATAAAAATAAAATCTAAACATAAAGGGGTTTGTGATAAAAACCAGTGAAATTACAAAAAATACTTTATGTTAAGTGATTTCTACCAATTATACTTAATTGCGTTATCTAAGCCTATTTGTTTTAGTTCAAAGTGTAAGAAAAAAATGTACTTACCGGACACCACCAAACTCCGAGCTCTTTTCAATATACGCACGACTCGACTGCGAGCCAGCGGGCGCCCTCTTCCCCGCATATTGTGACTTAATATACCGAGAGGGCAACACTCGCGAGCCCGTTCCATAATCATCTCCCCCTTTACTGCTTGCAACACTTGGGGCTCCCAGTCTCTCCACTGAGTGGTATCTGTCATTTAACCGGGATTGGGACAAACCCAAATCTGTCAGCTTGGACGGCGGAGGGGCCGGGTTGTCTCCTAACAAATTATCCAGGGACCTACTGCGTACTTTATCGGATTGTTGTTCGAAGTAGCGCTCATTAAGTGCCGATTCTCGTGACAGAATATCGTGGGATACTTTTCTGGAATATTCGTTATGTTTGCGTGGTTCTTCCATTTTCCAGTTATATTCTGAGATGTTCTCCTCAATGGACTCTTGAAGGATTCGTTGTATACTCGGTGAACGAGATTTTGGTGGTTCTGGAGGTGGCACCTATTAAATTTTTAAGTACAATTTTACTGGCGAGTTTAATAGTATTCATATACTAAATTAATATAAATATGGATTTCAGTGTAAGACAAAAATTTAAATTATAAATTATTTTTTGTCAATTTTATAACAATAGAACCAAAATCATCGTTTAAATCATCTAAGATGTTTAATGATTCCTTAATTACCTAGCCATCACGAATTAATCATCTATCTAGTCATCTGGACTATGACTTGGACAGTCGTCTAATACAACATTTTTTTCTAAATAATATAGAATATTAATAGTATTTTTTTATTATAGAAACTTACTTGTGGTCGGTGTTGCCTCTCAGTATCGATAGAAGACGCTCTAGGGGGTGGGGCAGGTGGCGTCTGACGTGGGATAGTAAGCGTTCGTTCCCGCGAGGATTCTGGCGTACGCGTACGGGTAAGAGTATGTAGTTGCGTGTGAGCATGCGAGGGTGGGTTCGACGGTGTACTCGCTCGTAATGGGGAGGATCTGCCAGCACAGAGCGAGGAAAATGTCTCCATCTCACCCACTGCGTCTAGCACGTATTCGCATCCCGCCCATTCTAAAGGGTGAACATTCATTAATGCTATTGGATTATCGATTAAAGGTATTCTAATAGGAGTTGAACAAATCTATTGTTATATTATTAGCAAAATTCTAATTTCCTCATTTTTAGTGACAGACATATCATCAAACTTTTAGAAAAATACGTGAATAATTGAAGTGAAATTAACCAAAGCAAGGCTCAATTTTCTGAGTTTTCAAAGTTCATCAATATAAACCAGCGTTTTATTAAGAAAACCACCTCACCAGTAAGTTGCCCGTTATGTTCCATGGTGAGTGACCATCCAGTGGCATCGTGAGCTACGCCCGCTGCTGCAAGAGCATTGGCCGCTGCCCGCTCACACGTCGTCCACGCCTCTACGCATACCTTCTCTACGCGATCTTAGAACAGAAAATTAATATATATTGGGGAAGCATCTATGACTTCATCAATAAATCGGCAGATACAGATGCACAAGTATTTCCAAGACCAGTCACATCACAAGAAAAAAGTGAATATCTCGTCCAGCGAAGTACATAAGAGCTATATATATATAATTACATCTATATATAGTACATTTATAATTTGAAACTAACCAGTCGGCAGATGCAAAGCTAAGGCTGGTCTGGCCTGCTCGCTGGCTGCCTTCCACTCGAGCAGAGTAGGCGGAGCGCGTCGAGCAAGTCCACTTGCCCGGGCTGAGTTGGCTTCACTTCCACAAGCTAGCCGCAGCACACGCGCCTTATCTGGCCCTTCCCAATGCTCTGATATGAAGCGAACCAGGTATCTGTAACAATTAATACAACATGATTTCTATTTTATGCTGATGAAACTTATTTCAATAACACCCCTGAATTTTTACATTAGTTTTGATTGCATACATTCTGCTGACTACAAATGATACACATATGTCTAAATAATGTATAGAGCAGACAGAAGCATACTTATGAAGCGCAGCTCCCGGTTGAAAAGCAGCAAGACAATGCGCTAGTAATGGTAATACTCGTGCGCTTCCGTTGCGATCGGTTGCTTGGTTACATAGCTGTACTAGCACCTCGTCACGCAGGCCTCGAGAGCTGATTCCGCGGGAAGCTATATAGTCAGCGATCATCTGAAGTTTTTAAAAATTATTATTATATTATATTATTATATTAATTTAGAATATTATTTAACCATGAGCATGTGTCGGCTTTATAAAAATCAACATTAACTAATGAATATTCTAATTATATACCTTTTGCCTTGTTTCATTGCCAGAGTTAGATTCGTCACACCATCTTAAAATCAATTTGAATACAGCTACAGCGTCGTTGAAATCTTGATCTCTGAAAAAAAAAAATAGTTTAATAAAGTTTAGTAAAAATATTCTCCATATTGCAAGATAAAGCATATTGGTGTTGCACTAATGATGACTACTGATGGTGGTAATTATATAATAATCTCATGAAGGTATAAAAATAAAATATAACCAATTTTGACGTACACTGCTTAATATAATAATATATAATAAATATTTATTACTAGACGAAAAAACTTATAGTACTCTAAAAATTATAATTTTTTAGTATGTAGAATATAAACTGTATAAAGCATAAATCATGAATACTTTTTTTAGTATTTTTCATTTTAAAACTACACACCTTACTGCGGCTTTAGATAAGAACGGCTTGGTGATAGGTTGCTTTCTGGGGCTGAGTTGGCCACCGTCCGCGAAATATACGGAACTGAACTTTGAGAACGCAAATTGTTGAAGATCCTTGGGCAACTGGATGCGTTCTTCTTCGCAGAACACGTCGGATATCTAAAATTATAATTTTTATCATTATTTAAGTATTGCGGTAATTATATTGTAATTCACTAGCATAATGAGTATTTTTTAAAAAGTATGTATTTTATGTTAGTTCATAAAGCACAATACATATTTAACAATACATTATATAGCGTTATGAGGCACTGTATTTAATTTTAATGTAATTCTATGTACCTTGGTAATATTCCTGTCGGAATGCGGCGGCTGCCACTCGTCAATCTTGGAGAGAATAAAGGCTAATTCAGCTGGCACCTCCAGCACTTGCAGGCTTTCAGCCTTTGCCTTTTGCTCCGCAGCACGTCGTCTACATAAACGCAAAATACATAAGGTACATTGTAAATCCTTAAAAAACTGAACTATAGAAGAAAGAGTAAATTATTTCAAACTTGCCAACATTTTAGATCGAATTCATGGATATGTACAGAAATAATGCAAGTCTTACTTAGCAGCGGCTTGTTGGGCCTCCAACCTCCGTCGCATCTGCTCCTTCATGGCCGTGACTCGTTTTCTCGCCTGCCGACCTCTGACTAGGGCCTGAGCCTTCACGACTCCACGGCGTGCTACAAGGAAAGCTCGCCGATCTCGGGAACCCTTCCACCACGACTGAATGCGGACAGCCGAGTGAAGTAGTTGGTAGTAGCGTTTCCTGTAAGATAATTAATGTAAAAAACGAGGAAATTCTGCTAGATTCTACTGGATCTTTTAGGTCAACAGGTGTATACGCCAATAGAGAATATTACAAATTCCTTAAAATAATATAAATCGAGGTATATACCTGGCAAGGAACCCTCTAATATGTGCCTGCAGGATAGTAGCGGCGGCGCGCAATTTGTCAGCCCGAGCGCGTTCTAATGCGCGGTGAAGAGCTTCGCGTATAAACACACGCGCCGCGCCCAATTGAAAGTCTGCACCCACTACAAACAAACAATACAATACCGTCAAACTTCTTACTTACAGTTAAGTAATATACAACCGTTCAGGTAGGCGTAATTCAAATATAAACAGAAATATAAAACGAAAGAAATGGATTTCTGTGGAAGATTATTTCAGAATACAGTGCACGATTCGATAAACAACGATTAAACAATCATACACTGTTTATATTAATTAAACTCACATAAAACCATAGCTTTATAATTGTTCGTTTTTTTCTTGACGTTTTTCCTAATTACTTTTAAGAAATGATTTTTTTCATCTTCAATGACTGTTCCATTATCTTTTACTTTCAAAGCTTCTGTTTGGCTAAGAACTTCTGATTTCGTTTCAGTCTTAGTTATAACTCCAGTTGAACTCCCAGAAGATGAATCACTTCTGGATTTTTTTCCTAGTATTTTTACAACCCTTCTCCAGTTGATATTGTGGTTACTCGTTTCTTTAATTTTAATTATTTTTATTTTCTCCACAAATTTTAATTGCCACGTAGATTTTTTTTCGTGTTTTTTTTGTTCAACTATTTCCAAGTCCTGTTTTACTATTGACATTACATCACTCATTACTTCTTGAGTCTCACATTGAATTTCTATCTTCTGATCCCTCGAACCAGTATCCCAATCTTCATCATTAATTTCTTCACCTGCTTCTTGTTGTTCATCCATTCTTTCATAAATTTCATCATCGATTTCATCCATTCTGTAGGCAGCGTCACACTACTCAATCCGACAGCATTGCATATTTGATGAAAGTTGATAATTAGGAACGCAATTAAATTCAAATTATACTTAACTGTGCATGAGTTAGATAATACATAACGGCGATCTATAATATTATGCACCTGATAATTGCTCCATGTATGTTATACATTCAACAAATGAGTTGATTCGCTTTCTATACTTTCTTCGTTTAAAATCATTTTGCATATTGCGATTAAATACATATTGTATATCTGTTACTTCTTAGTGAATGAAATATTTTGTTAACAATATTTTGTTTTTGTTAGAGGCTATAGCGAACATCATGGTGTCTGAATAATGTTGAAAACACGCGAGACAGTTTTATTCGAGAGCAATCGCAACTTAACACAACCTCTCTGCAGCTGTGTACACTGTGTATTTTGTCTATAAACACCTTTTGTCTTCAGTCTACCGTGACCACGCACGCTGTAAAGTACGCGAAGCATCGGGACAATTTAAAATAATGTAATATACTTCAATTTTGTAAAAATACATAACTTAATCCGTTTACACAGTGTTTTTCATTAAAAGACAATATTACAATCGTAACTTTATAATTAATTTACCTGCACCGGTGGGGGGCATCTCGGCGAGAATGGAATTACAGATCTCGCGGTAGGGCGTTGCACGAGTCGGCATTGATTTTAATAAGTACCTGCGGGAATAAAAAGAATTTGTTGGTATAAAAAAATTACATCAAAAATAGTTCTCAGAATAGACAACAATAAATTTCAATAAATGATCCATCATATTAAACTCTTTTTAAGTGAGAGTCATTTTTTATTTTATGTACAGCGTTGGTTAAGATTCCATGTTATTTATTAATTTAAATTAATTCCACAGTTAGAAATGAAGTTACATAGCTGAATTACATATTTTAACATTACATAACTCTTACTTTCGACAGCTTTTCAGCAGGTGCGGTTAAATGTAATTTTTGTATGTTTATAATTTACAAATCAAATTTTTATCGAAGTTAAAGATAAAAATAAATTTGTTTTGAAAGACACGACGGGTAAACTAACCATTATTATATGCGGTGTGCGGCGGAATTTAATTTAAAGGTAACGCGTGAACGACCTTGGCACAATATTAATTAATTAGTAAAGCGCAGTAAAAACTATTATTTACTTCTTAAAACAAGTCTTAAAGTGTTTATATTATAACGTAATTCACCTATATCGTTCCACGAATAGTTGGAAAGGAATGCGTATGGGGTATCCCATCTGCCTGATTTTGATGGTATCCAGCATGCCTGTATACCGGAGCTGAGCGAGCACGCAAGGCATGTCAAATTTCATTGGCGACTTCTCGGAGTTAGGCTTGATGCAGCGCACGAACCAGGGGTTGCAGCGCGACATGGACTCTAGTAGTTGCTGGAGACTGTCTGAAAATCTAATAGAACAGTTTTTAGCACCTATTGCAATGTGAAATAGTTAATCAGAGCAATATAAATAAATACACTAGCGAAGTGTTCACATTAATTGTGATCTGTTTTTAGAAGGTGTAATTAATAAACCTTAACCGATTTTTAATTATATTGATTTACGTAGATTACCTAGCAGCAACAGTAGGTGTCCTGGGCTTCATAGTCACAAATCTTCCATTAGCTCCGCGTGGGAGAGTTTTATTGGCGTCGTGGTGCGCCCTCAGCTGGGCTGACATTTCGGCCACAAGCGGCACCTCGCTTGTGCACAGAAGTTCTAAGACGTCACTACGAAGAGCATCCCGGTTTTTGTCTAGGAACCCATCCACGTTATACCAAACTTGTCCCGCGTAATGCTTGACCTGGAATGGAGCGTGAGCCATTAAAATAGCTCAAAACATCCCAAAAGAGAGAAGGATGGAGACTCTTGGAGGAGGCCTTCATCCTCCATTGAGGGTTCATGCATAAATAATGATAAAAATGTCATATAGATAAATATTTCGAATTGTCAGTAGTAAATGCTATTTAATTTTTAAATATAATTAACATTATATATATTTAATTTAATAAACCATATGACATTATAAACCTTCATTGTAACTGTAATTTTGCATAAAATAAAAGGTACTTTTTATTTTAGTTATTTATGTATTACAATAATAGTTTAAATCGATCATGTAATAATGTTGCATAATAAAATACTTACTCCAAATTCGTTTGCTCCTAAACGCGGACGAGAGTAGAGCTCGTTCAATGCATGATTGTAATGGCACTTCTCAAGGAAGGACACGTCTGACGCCCGAGGGAAATTACTTTCATCATCCAGCAGGTGCAAAATACCTACTGGTTTTTTGCTCAGCAGTTGGATAACTGTAAACAAATTAGGAAGATTAACAAAAAAGTATTTATTTATTTCAAAGTTACTTTCATATAAATAAACCATTATTAAGTACTTGCCTGGTGAATTATCATTCCATGTGAGATGGGACCATTCAAGCCTTTCCTTTTGGTACTCTTGCTGTTCCAGTTTAAATATATGCTTATTGAAGTAATGTTGCAGCGTTTCATTAGCATAATTTATACAAAGTTGTTCAAACGAATTCTCTTCCAGGTCCTCGAACCCGAAGATATCAAGGATTGATATTCGGTGAGCATCATGCAACCCCCCTCTGTGGACTATTGAATTAATTCTCATTACAAGCCAATTAAATAATGACGAGTAAAGAGCTTTAGCGAAGGCATCTCTTGCGTCCAATGCTTGGTCTATTGGCAGCGGCGATCTCATCCTCTCCGCTCGAGCCGCAGTAACTCTAGTAGTTAACGCTCTGGCTAATTCTTCTGCGGGGAGCTTCAGTAAGTGCGCCGCCCATCGCACTTCCGCACCACCCCCTAATTGCACCCCTTCCTGGCCATGTCGAAGTTGTCGTCTATGAAAGTAAACATTTCCCAGATGTAACACAGCAGCTAGTACTTTTATGATATCTTCACGCTCTGCATCGCCTATACCCAATACTTGCATGGCACCACAAAGGGCGGACCAGTCAGCCCCCGCCCCTGCCCCTGCCGAATCACCACCTTGGTTTAAATAGAAATAATGCTCTGCTGTCAAAAGACCTCTAGATCGCCTTTGTTCTTCGTCCAACCCAGCGAGAAGTTCGTAAAATACATGATAATTACGTTCACCAGGCGACTGTGTGACTATTCTGGACTTTTCTAATAGATAATGAGCAACTCTGGCGCCCGCTAAGGCACCATCCTTAAAGTATAATTCAAGCAATTTTCCAAAGCGACTAGAGTTGTGATTTTTTGGTGTGCGTGCGTTGCCAAAGGCTTCGAGCAATGGCGCGGCTTCTAATATCTGTTCAGACACGGGTGCTCTTCCCAGGGGCGCTGGGGCGACTGCTGCGAGAAACTGAACAGCTAATTTGGTTGACTCGGTTTTGCCCGCTCCTGACTCTCCGGATATCAATATGGCTTGAGGCTGAGGTAGAGACGCACGCGCAGCCGCAGCAATGGCGAACAAATGCGGTGGTAAATCACCCAGCGCTTCAGCTGCGTGGTATCTGAAATAAATAGTTGTTAATAATTGAACAACGTGAATGGCAATGTTAATGCAAATACTTTATTAAACTTAATTAAATTATATAACTAAACATAGTGAATATGTTTCATATAATTTCGGTAAGTACCTAATCATAAAATACGAATAAAAGTTTGCAGAATTGCTAATTTTAGCTAAGCTTAAGATACATTTTCATATTTTCATTCTCTAGGCACTTACAGTTGGTCGCCATACAAACATGTATAATGTATGTACCTAATATTATCTACGCTTACTTCGGCGTTAAGTAATATTACAATTTGATATACACACGCAATGATTATGATCTGATTAATTCCAACGCGATTATCAAATCATTTACATTATCATAGAACTATAATTTCATGTTAAACTTATGCAAATGTGTTGAATTTGATTGAATTATGTTGTTCCATCGAAAGTCTCAAATTCGATCGCATTGGAATTTTAAGAAGTTAATGTATTACCAACTCAATGGATTTATATAATATGATTAAAGTAAATTTATATAAAGTCATTTTAAGTGCTTCATATTTGTTTTTAATATGTCTGGTAATGGGAAATATCCAAAATTTTCACACCTTCTAGCCGTCTGCAAGCCATATAATGCATCCACCGGTCGATATGGGTTTACGGCAACTAAAATGGAGCCGGCGTATGTATATATCAGTCCCTGCTCATATCTCAGCTTCAGGTTCCATAGCAGGGCAGCTTCGTGTAAGTCATGAAGGCGGGTCATATCGTCGACACCTGTGGGACCGAGTTCCTCCCTCGGCCATACTGGATCACCCTCCTCTTCGCCATTGCTCATTTGCAGGGCGAATGTTTGAGCCTGGAATGAGAGTTGAAAAAATATCAGTAAGATAAAATATAATATAAAATGTTATATAAAAAACAAAAATGAAAAATAGTTGTGTTTTTAATAGGAGGAGGTACACTCACAAATCTGATCCATCCCCATTACAGGTACTAAGATTTTACTAATTTCTCTCTCTCTTCTTCTTCTCTTTCTCTTTTATTACTTAGCCAATATCTACAACGAGCCACCGCTAAATGCTACATACAATTTTTCATATATACTTTATAGTGTATGTGGGGTGCGCGTGATCAGCGGGGTGGAACTGACGTCACGTAATTATCTGACATAACTCGCATAACAATGATATCTACCGATCTGTAGCTGTGACCTGCAGATTCGCTATCGAGATCACTCCGATTTTGCATTTCACTGCTGGCTGGCCGTTAAATACTAAAAAAATACTATAGTACAAGAACAGTTAAAATAATTGCAGCTGTATATACATTTTATCGTATACATATGTTTCGTTCAGTTTTTTTACGCGTTTTTTACAACGTGTTCAAATGGCGACGTGTTGCCAGCTCGAAATAACAAAGCGTTGCATTTCGTATAATAAATAAAATTTAGTATTCCATAATTTTCTTCAATAATGTCCTTGTTATATCTGGTAGTTTATTTATGTGCTTCTACTGCATAATACGCAAGTAGTTTTTACTTAGTATCCTAGTATTTGCCCGCGATTGAACCCAAAACTTTGAGGCCAGACGAAGCCTTAAACATAAAGACATGGAGGTAACATCAAAATGCTGAATAGAAGATTTGCAAACGTGTTTCTAAATAATAGAGGCACCCGTTCTACTACATAATTTGCAAACCAGAAAGACAAGACTGGCCAGCGTGCTATGATTATTTCAATACTGTTAAGTGACCTCCATTTATTCAAGCATACGTTCATTATAGGCTCCTGTTGAATAGCCAGTTATTCTGATAATCTATTGGCTATTACGTAACGTGTAATATAACAATTATCAGAAAGGCACATCTAATCCAATTTTTTAAATTTTCTGGGTGTTTTCATATTGCTTACTGCTTCATAACTAACCCTAGTTCGATAAACAAAGTCAATCTGGATTGGTTGGGATCACAAACATAATTGTGTTTGAAAACGAAGTCGTTACAAGTAGCTGCATTGCGCATCGGTAAATAAAGTTATTTTGTATACACTAAGGCTTGATAATCAGACAAAATGGGCAGGACCACATAAATTTTAACAATTTAAAAATGGAACTAAGAAATGCATATTTTCAGCCTTATAATTGTTTCGATGAATTGTCTACGTTTCCCATTCATAACTATCACTCGTTATATAATATAAGCAATTGTTAGAGATTACACGCACTTTAAATTTTTGTATTGCGCATGACGCGGTGAAAATCTCTCACTAAGTACTTGAAATGTTAGATAACTTATTAAAGTATCACAGACAAGGTGAGAAAAGTGTTAGCATAGTGGTTAAGCTAGGTGTTATTAGTCCAGTGTACGAGCAGTGATTATATAAAAACTTGAGGTATCCATCGTCCGGACTATAGATTCTAGTCTGTTACACTCATCTAACAATTTCAAAACTATTTTCATATAAGCTATTGAAAATAGAGGTAAGCTGAGCTTCGAGGTTGAGGTGTACACTAAAATTGTATGCTGCGCATAAATAAATCTTGTAATGCTAAATAACATACATTGTGAACAAACATTCTTTTGTATTTAAACATTCAAAAATTGCTATTTTTTATTGAATATTAATATGTTTATAAAATCTATCTAATTTAGACAAATATTGAAATTCAATTTCATATTAAATATTGAGGTAATAGGAAAGGGCCATCCGTAGCAATAAAAATTCCATAAAATCGCTGTCTGCATATAAATAGCTAATCAACGATGAGTCTTCATTCATTTGATACTTGTGTCAACATCAGCCACTCTATCGGCATTCCAAAGCCTGATTCGCCAGTCTTTGTAATTGTTCCTCTTTAAAAAACTTCAATTGTTCTTGCTTCCCTAGGTATTATTTTTATATTCTTTAAGATATTTGTATCTTTACCTGTCCATTGACGATAGCGCTGACGAGCAGGACGCGGGCAGCCCGGTGGATCTCTATCAGCTCACCGGGCAATGGAGCAGAGGCCCCTGGTGGCTGGAACCACACCGCAGCGCCCTCGCTCCACTCCGTCCCCCCGGAGCCCGCCATGCTGCAACCACAACAGTTCATTGAACATCATGATAACTATTTCAAAAGAACAACACTTAACTAAACCAACACTCTCCGAACTCTTAAATCAAGATTTGACCATTACATTTTATACATGTATAGATATTACTAATGAAATAGTGTTAGAGAATTATAGTTACGTTGAAATGCCTATTTACTTTTGTACAAATAAAGGCAAGCACCTTTAAAAGTTCCTTTTTTTAAATAATTTTAGTGGCGTAAGTAACCTTTGACAGCTAATAAACGACTCAGATAAACTAAACCTTGGGTTGGTTATTATGAGTATTATTTAACACATAATTATGTGTTGTAATGATAATGTTTTATTAATGCAATTTTAAAGCCCAGCAATTTGAATCGTATTAATGTCAATTAATTAATGTAATCTTCAGATTAAATTCTTATACTTATGTGGATTGGTTTTCGTGTACTCATTTGTGTTATGAATTAATAGTGTATGATAATTATGTCACTTAGATACTTAGAATAAAATAATATTCGTATTACTAAATGTTTATGACATGAATTCCAATAAAAATAACGAAATGATGTATTAATAATTTATATTTACGCTTTTACAATTCTTAAATAACAGATTTTTGTTGATGTAACTTATAAGTATATAGGCGTCGGTTGCGCAGATGAGGGCAAACCGCACGAGCATGGTGGTGCAGACTGGAAACAGATAGGTGATGGTGGAGGTGGTTGCAGGCAGAAAGGCTCTAATGGTGGTGGTTGAATACACATGGGTGGTGGCGATGGTGGTTGAACGCAGATCGGGGGCAGAGGAGGCGGCTGCACATTGATAGGACAAGGAGATGGCGGCTGCACATACATCGGCTCCGGTGGAGGAGGTTGAAATGTTATCGGAGCCGGCGGTGGTGGTTGCACACATATCGGAGGCGGGGTTGGTGGTGTAATCATCATTGGCGGTGGCGGCGGCGGTTGCACGGGCATGGGTGGCAACGGAGGTGGCTGAACCATCACAGGGGGCAAAGGTGGGGGTTGCACTACGATCGGTGGAGGAGCAGGAAGCTCAATAACAATTGGAGGCGGAAGTGGTAGTTCCAGGAAGATTGGCGGCGGAATTGGTGGACTGACAAAAACTGGAGGTTGCTGAGGTGGAGTAACACACATGGGTGGTAGTGGTGGGGGATTGATTGTTAATGGGGGGGATGGAGGTGGATTTATCGTTATAGGGGGGGATGCAGGTGGAGTAATGCACATTGGCGGCGCTGGGGGTGGTGTTATAGTTAACGGTGGAGGCATTGGTAGTTCGATGAGCATTGGTGGGAGAGGCGGTGGTGTGACTGTAAGGGGAGCAGGGGCGGGAAGGGTCACATAGATAGGGGGTGAAGGAGGTGCTGGTAGAGCGACTGGTGGTGAGCAGCAACTGCA
The DNA here is from genome assembly GCA_963693355.1 of Pontia daplidice. Classification (NCBI taxonomy): domain Eukaryota; kingdom Metazoa; phylum Arthropoda; class Insecta; order Lepidoptera; family Pieridae; genus Pontia; species Pontia daplidice. Next base: position 2,170,421 of record CAVNZL010000013.1, read on the forward strand.
GCCGTAAGACGGTGATTGAACCATATATGGCGAAGCATAGTATTGGCAATTCACTTGTGCCTGAAAATAAATATATCATATAGTTGAACAGAAAGATTTAGTACCAATAAATAAATAATTTTTAAAATCATTCATGAAGTAATCAAATATTTTAATTTAACAACATTGACGATAGATGTAATATTAAAGTTTACTTACATATATTATAATTGTTATAAACAGTAGAATCATGGTGGCCACTTGTTAAGTGACTTGTCGAAATGACTTCATACCCTATATTTATATACAGAACATTGCGGTAACAGTTGACAAATATTATCGGAATCATTCGTTGCATTTATCGTAATTGCAATTCTATGAAGTTCAATGATAACACACGTATAACTTTGACAACAACACATGTTTGGTTATTCATTTTTCTATTTCAATAACTTTGTTCTGTAACCATTCGAAAACTTTACGAATAACTAAATACTTTGTTGTACAAATTAATAGAAACCCCACGTAAATGCAAAAAATAATACGGCACCTGATACCATTTGGTTTTGTTTTGTTAAGTTTATCGCGGTTTTGGCATTACGCTAGTACCTACGTTACTAGTGATCTCTCGTTTAATATTTAGTACCCGTTTATTCAACTATACGTTCAATAAAAAAAAATACAGACTAACAGCGAATAAATAATCGCATAGCCTATTATAATGTATATTTTAATATTAAAATGTATACTTAAATAAGTATTATTAGATATATTGAAAGTACCAATTCAAGAAGATTCTTTAATAAAAATTAGTAAAACATTATAGTGTACTTTGCACAGTGCGATGTCTTTGCTCAATTTTAGTTCACCTTCTTGTTAAAGGCAAATTAAAATATACGTTTTGTTATCCAATATTGGGAATAAAACTAAACTGTATTGATGAAAAATACTGTTCACAAATCAATGTTCTCAATTTTCACATTAGTTAACAGAGTAGACTTCTGTTCAGTGAAGAGAAATCAATGTTTTCCAATGAAATTTACAATTTGTGATAATTAGCGTACATAATTTCCGATGTACTAAAAACGTTACAATAATAATTTATTACTAGAAGCTATCGAGAGATATACAGCGATTTAAATTTATCAATCGCGGTCTATAATTCGCGGGATTTTTTGAAAATGTCTATTAGATTGAATTTGTTTTGTATGGGTAACTAATATTATAACAATACCAGTATTATATAATGGAAACATCGATTTATTGTCAACCCACATAGAGTTCATTGAATCCGGTAAACAATGACACTTCCGCCGAAGATGTGGAAGCAGCCACTTCGAATACAAATTCATAACCTCCGAGTGAAATGTGATTGTCTGTTAAAGTTGCTGGCCGTTAGCATGCGGCCGGCTTGTCAAGGTGTTTTTGTATGCACGACCTCAACTACTTTCTAAGCTTATACGGCCTGTCTGTTGGGATTAATGTACGCAATCGAGTTATTTAAATATGATATCTACGCTTGTCTACTACAATTACAACCGAATCTATTTAAACGCTTGTCCACTAGTGACAGCTTTAGGTTTTTAAATATTCAGTTACATTGCATATGAATGCAAAAGTGTGTTCGTTTAGCTTTGAAACAGCCAAACTCATGTCTGTAATATTAATAGTAATTAATTGGGGTGCTTTCTAACACCAAACCATGCTTGAAGGTGGTCAAAGCTACAAAGCATTTATCAGCTTGTAACATTAATGTTTAGTCTTCATATCGGAAGTAAATTTGAGTGTCAATTGTATTTGAAAGGTCAATAAGCAGATAATAGACACAAAAACACCGTGATAAAACGATTACAGTTTCACCAATCACGCGTAACGCCTAACCCATACAATACTAGCAAATGTTTTGAATTTCGATGATATATATTCAATTCATTAATTACTTCTGAAAGAGAAAAACAGATTAACATTGACAGAACTCTTATTAAACAACAATTACATAAATTAACATTTATACAACATACAGAATACGGCATCAAACTATTTATTTATATTTCGCTGTATGGCTCAGCTTTGTGCGTGAATGTTGTTTTAAAAATAAAATAGATTTTCCAAGTTTATTAAACGTATAGTCTGCGTTAAATTAAATAAAAAATACTAGTAATAACTGCTAGTAGATTGTAAAACTACCAATATGCTGCAAACTAAAATTATATTAATTTTTATAACAGTTCACAGTCGTTGTCAATAATTGAGTCAGATTTTACACGTAAACGTATTACTTTTTGTGTCTAAAAGAGTCTTAATATATTTTTTACAGATACAACGGTTTTTATATTCTTTTACGTATTGCCAATCTCGACTTTAAGCGGCGTGTGATCGATATTCGTGTGACCAAGACGATCAAAATTGATTACATTTTTGAAAGTACATCCTGATCAAAATGTACAAAATCCACATACAAATTATGTTTTATTCATTATTAATAACATTATGTTTTCCAGACTATTTATGTATTTTTATATGTATGTTCCGAGAGTAAATCCCGAGTCAATTAAATCGGATACACCTATTAATAGAAATAGCTTACGTAAAGCGACATCTATGATTGTTCGTGTAAATGTTAGGGAAAGTGAAACAATGACCAATTACATATCTCGAATTTCTCGTTAATTTCACTTCGGGTGCGGCCAGCATTACGAAATAGCCTTGACCGTGCATCCGCTAGATTATGCATTCAAGTAATTCGACCTTTTTAAAGTTTAAGAACAGACAGGCTCATAAATCATTGTGGTTTAAAGTTTATGGTCGACCTCGTTGAACAGGTAGGTATAATCTTCGTTTATTGTTAGTACATATTCGGTATGTCAGAAATATGTTTGTGTATATAGCTTTAGGCGAAGTAGCAGAATAAAACAATTATAAATAATTCTTATCCATACCGTATGTATATGAAGTGAAAATACATTTTAACAATTCCTGTATGTCTACGAGTCCTATTCAGAATCCTGATTGCCCTTTAAAACGCCATGGTTACTGTCAACAAGTATTATGGCACTCGAAATGAATGTTGCAGGTTTTATAGATACTCAACTTGATGCAACATAACATGAGAAAATTCTATGATGAAGAGAAAGTACTAAAACATTCTAATTATAACACCCGATGTATCCAGTAATATCATAAAACCCAAGTATTTCAGCTTAACAGTAAATCTAAAATAGTAATGGCATTTAGTAAAAGGCAGTAAATATGCCAACAGCTGAGGAACCGGTTGCAATACATCTTTTTGCTTTAAGGCTCCATTATGACATAGTTGAGTGGCAAAACCAATGGCTCAATAATTTCTTTAGTAATTATTAATGTGCAGTATTACGTAAGTGTCTGGGATCTAGGCTGGCGGTTCTGGGGCATCGGAACAATGTTTTAAAGTGCAGATTTATATGTTCTAAGTGGCCTGATTATAAAGAGACATTATGTTATGAGAACTGTCTCTTAATATATATTTTTTAATATTTCTCGATTCCTTCTTGTAGAAATATTTACGTATTGACGAATAAAACTGTACATATAAATATTTTTGAACGATTTAATGAATTTTTAACAGCTTTCTAAGAATACTAAGAGATTGAAAAATTTTGTAATATGAGTTACGACACACAGATTTGTAATTAGTAGAAATCTCTTATTATACGAATAGTGTTTAATGTAAAATCGTAATAGCCTCGAAGGTTACCCAATATCCTGAGCTACTTCCTTTGATTAAGTATTAAATGAGAAGAATTTAATGAGAATTTCCGTCACAATTCACAACATACATAGAAACGAAAGGAAAGATACACTAAGTAGTCTTTAACAATAATGTATTACGAATACGAATAAATAAATAATTATTGGTATTTTGTTATATCAGGTGATTTTGTTGTAAAACTGGGTTTGTGATACGCCTGTATCGTAAATTTACGCACAACAAAATATAATCTATTCAATTGTTAAGGCGTGTTTAACATTCTAATAACTTAGTTCAATCTAAACTTCCCATAGTTTTACTTCTTTAGATAAACAAATCTAGGCAAAACAATAGCAATGAGATTTTTTTTTAATTTTTAATACTAATAAAGTATTATAAACATGGATAAGATACTGATAAAATACACTTAAATACAATAAACAAAGAAAGATCAAATTAATTATGAAAAATGAATTTAAGGAGCCGACCAATCACATTCTAGGCTTTAAAAAAAGCTGTTAGTTACATTTAAGCCTTAAGCGTCAATCGCGATGGTTCATACCACTTACAATTCGTTAATCTAAAATAAAAGCCAATTAAACACTTTACCGCATGTATACAAATATGATTAATAAAGTAATTGTAGCACAATGGCGGTGTAAGGAGCGTAAAATTGTATAGCGTGAACAATTTTCAGGTGAAACAGACGAAAGTGAGTTCCGCTCTGCTTCTATTCGTTATAATTTAATGTTTATTACCTAATATTAAGATTCATTTATTCCTAGACGATATATTATTTATGATGGTGGTGTATAAACTCTCAGTAATACGTACAGGCACAGTTATTAAAATAAATTTGCCGTTCTTATTCAAGTTTGTAATGAGCAAATTTGTGTTATATAACCGTGTCTTAGATGTATTTTTTAAACTTAATCCATAGATACTATTCCACCAATTTAATGTAAGGTAATTTACTATATTTACACAGGCATTAATTATAAGTTAATAATAAGTTTTATATATATAAAGATAGGTTTCTTTGTGTTATGTGTACAATAAAGTTTAAGAAAAAATATTCAATCTTATTTCGTCCATAATGGTAGCCCGTAAGTTAAGATCGTAGTCATAGCTTATTAAACAACAAATTATGTTGGCATTGTGGTCTGGAATTTGAGCAAGCCGCCGTCAAATATCGTAATCATAGTTATCAATAAATTGCTCATATTTCATAAGAGTAATGTCAATGTGACCAGACTACTTGCAACATCGCCTCATTAATTGACTAAGTCACTTAGATTGGCACGTGAAGGCATTTGGTTATTTTTATTTATTTATTTATTAACATCGGACTATCGGGGTTCGTTTAGTGTGTTTATGGTAACAATTTCAAATTATCCAGTTTGCGCAAAAAAACTTTGCGCTGTTCTGTGGTTGTCAAAAATAAATAAGTCATAATAATAATGTAAAGAGATATGTCATACATTTTCTTTTTCTTTGTTTGGGTATAACTGACTTTGGTAAGTATTTTTACGTTACATTTATTAATCAATGTTTTATGAATTGTATTTTGAAAAATAATCCTATTAGGCCAAGGTGAAAAACGACATATTTTCACTCACGCTGAATTAATTTTGCGTAGGTCCTAAACAATGGGTGTGGGTGACTTAATCATATCAAATAAAATAGCCCTTAAGGCGAAGGCTTAAAGCCTAAATTATATATTATGGTACTGATGGTATTATGATTGACAGTTGAGGTCACAAAATAAATTGATGGGAATTTGCATCAACAACGTTTCAATAATAATATATTAATTTGACTTGACCGTTATTCGAAACTTACTATTGAGATAGACGACGTTGTTTCCCGCCTATATTTCTGTTTCGCTTTGCTTTACCTGTGGTTTTCGTATATCTATCCCCCTCTTACATTGCGTCATTCCACCACCAGGGTGGGGAGGCATCCTCAAGAGTGCCTTTCCATTCCTTGTTCATTGGCGTCTTGTTTCCCGCCGTGAACACACTAGTCACACGGACTTAGTGTTAATATTAGTATAATTTTTTGTGTTATATATAATACTGTGTATAGTACAAAGCATATAAGTGTCTGTGGTTGGTGTCGAGATATAGTCAGCACAGGGTGCTGCAAACTATTGCCAAAATTAGTAAGCCGTAATAATGGAAAAATTTTAAAATAACGGTGAGTGTTAGTCAGTTACTGCGTTGGTTATCCTCGACCTACGTTAATATCGGGATCAAGTAATGATTAATAATTACCTGCTATATTGTATTTCTTGATAAAATTATTGCAAATATTAAAACCGTTAAAATCTTACTTCAATAAGTTTACCGTTCGAAATAAGTTCGTTATTTTATTCGTTATTGTTTTTATTCTCAATATGAACGAATTCAATGAATATTGTTAGAAGAGGTGCAGTATCGTTATATTTATAAATTTTTTGTGCTATTATGTTTTTGGATATTTAGTACGAATTTGTGCCCTTTTAGTTGAAAATATTGATCTTATTTTAGTTGTAATCAATAAGGTTATAAATACTGTAATTTAGTATGGAAAAGGCATAGAGATGTTTTTTCGGAAAATTCGGAGGCAATGCCCGGGCCTTCTCAATCAAAAAGTGGTCATCGGAAAAAATCTGAGACAGTTCCAGTCATCGTCTTCTCATTCATTTCGGATGGTGGTTCGAAACGAAGGCGCTTCTAAAAAAAAGGGGGGGCAAAATCACTTTACGATAAGAAGTTTGATTTTTTAGCAAGTCTGTAGATGAGCTTCAAATATATAATTGGAAAAATCCTAGAACATCCCGATGATCATGATCCATTTCACTATTATCTCACAAAGTGATTATTGCGATAATTCATGTCAACGTGGTGATGGACTTTAGAGGTTCAAAAACATGATTTTACCTTTAATTTAGAAAAAATTAAAGGAGCCTAGTGTTCCCAAAGCTTCGGAATATTTTTTGAATTTATTATCAAACGTTCATAAAATAATATCATGGAATGATATTAGGTATTCCGATACCCAAAAGTTATACACATATTCTCCAGGTTTCAGGGACTTAGAGATTAATGACGAGGCCAAGGCATTTGGATCCCCTCGTCACTTGATTTTTTCTGATAAAGCTTTTGCGTCCTTAACAATGTGTGCATTACAACAAAAGGAAGCTCTTCAAACTGCTCTTCGTAGTTTATTGTCTTGGGCAAAAGATATTGATACTGTAACATTCAATGACCTCAATAACAAAATACTTGAACTGTTTTCGTCAGGTAATTTTCAGAAAACTTCTTTGACCTTGCAATTAATATGTGGTCACCGAGCGGAAGTATTACAGATGCGACGAGAGTATATTTTGAAATACTAAGGGACCCGTAGTGAAATCTACATTAAGGAAGATTCCACCCACATGTTCTTTTCTGTTTGAGAATGAACAATTTTCAGCTACAATTACAAAAGCCGGAGGTTTCAACAAATGCTTTTGGCCCTTGGCTAAACCAACTAGAGGTGCTCCTGCCTCGCAGGCAAACCGTGCCTTGATCCCCTCGGAGGGACTTATTACTCAGACAAGCTTCTAGAAAGTTTCAGTCTTCTAATCAACATGACTCGTTTGTTACACCCGCACAGGGTGGTTTTAGTTCAAACTACCATAAAGAACGTGACAATAATTCTCGATCGGAGTTTCGAAGATACAACAACTCCTTTCGCAGACAACAGTCCGGATGTAAGAACCTTAAAAATCAACAACAAAAGAAATGTGTCCCAAGCTACTGCCCAAAAACTATAATAACAAGCGGCGTAAATTGTGACTCGGTGTTCAAAGCCGGTCGTCTACTTATTATATTCACCAATGCGTCAGTTCAAAGCACCAGTTCATATCTTGAACATTTTAACAGGGTATCGGATACCCTTTTATCGCAGACCGCCTTTAAAGTACCCCAATGTACACCAAAGTATTGTACCTGTGGTAGAATCAAACGAAATGACGCGAATAATACAGAAGTTGATGGACCAAGGAGTTCTTCAGCGAGCTGCGCTGTCTCCAAGTTTTCTCTCTTCAATTTTTCTTGTTCCAAAAAGCGACGGTTCTCTCCGTCCTATCTTCAACCTCAAAAATCTGAACAATTACATTCACACTCAAAGGTTCAAGTTAATCAATGTAAACAAGGTCCAAGACTTCCTGCAACCACGAGACTGGATGTGCAAAATAGATTTATCGGAAGCATACTTTCATGTTCCAATTGCAAAAAACCATCGGAGGTTTTTGAGACTGATATATCGCGGAGAATTGCTCGAAATGGTTTGTCTCCCTTTCGGACTCAGTACCGCCCCAAAAGTTTTTGCGACCTTGACGAATTGGGTTGCTCAAATTCTACGGCTAGAAAAGATACGGATCTTAGTTTATCTAGACGATTTCCTAGTTGTAAGTCAAAACAAGGAGCTTCTAACGAAGCAAATTTCTCGGGTAATCAATGTGCTAGAATCACTGGGCTGGATTCTAAATTACAAGAAATCGGTAGTGACTCCAGTAAAATCCCTGGCATACCTCGGTATTCAGTGGGATCCTTGGTCAAACCAAAAAATGCTTCCGGAAGTAAAGATTTTGACTCTAAAAATGAAGTTAAAAATTGGCAAGGAAAAGAAGTGTCACGCTAAGAGAATACAAAGTTTAGTGGGAACATTAAACTTTGCGAGTTTTTGTGTTCCCAGAGGAAGACTAAATTATCGAAACCTCCTAAAGTTTCTGAACAAGTTTTTAAGACAAAAGAAATTAAAGGATTATGTAAGTGTCGATGTAAAACAAGAAATAAACTGGTGGATTCGGAATTGCCATCAACCGTCTCTCATTCATATCCCACCACCGTCACATTTTCTGACAACAGATGCGTCAGACACTGCGTGGGGAGCTCGCCTAAACAACGCCTCAATTTGCGGCGTTTGGTCACACATAGAGAAACACCTGCATTGCAATCAAAAAGAAATGCTGGCAATCTTAAAAGTTTTGAAAATACATGGTCATCTCTTATGCGGATGCACTCTGTTAATTCAGAGCGACAACAAAACAGTCGTAGCATATCTTCGTCCGAAGGAGGACAAGTCGATCGCTCTAATGAACATTGCCATGGACATTTTTCAAATTCTGGATCAGTTCAAGTATTCATAAAAATTTATATCTTCCGGGAATTACAATTCCCATCCATATCTTTCCCGACTACAGAAAATCCCAGAATGGCACCTTCTTGCGGAGTGTACCGAAAAAGTTTTTGCGAAATGGGGCGTTCCTGTTGTAGATCTATTTGCTTCGAATCAAGCACACGTGGTTCCAAATTACGTCTCACTAATCAGAAAGACAAGCAACGCTATTTCACACGCATTTTCACAAATTTGGAATTACCAACTGCGTGGGTATTCCCTCCACCGTTTCTCATACCGAAGGTTTTGAGCCATCTAAATCAAGCCAGGGAACGTACCTGGTTGTAGTACCTCGTTGGGAACGAGTTTTCTGGCGTGGAGACCTGAAGTTAAGAGCATTAGCGCCACCGTTGACACTGAACCACCTGGAGAAATACTTGATAGACACATCCACGGGAATTCCACCACTGAAAGTAAATCAAATGGTAATCGAAGTGTGGAAATGTGGGGGTGGTCAGATAAATTGAACTCCTGGTCGGATGAGCAAATTGCACTTCTTGGTAAATCTTGGAGGACGTCAACAAAAAAGACTTATAAGAGCGCCTGGTCCAAATGGATTGAATGGTGTAATAAATATAATGTGTCCTTTTCTAAGCCCAATGGAAGTGAAGTGGCTAGATTTTTAGCCGACTTGTATTTGGTAAATAAACTTTCAATAATTCTATTCTTGTGACAAATAGTGGTCATCTCGTATCGATCCAGATTTTTCAGTCGATTTGGGATCACATGTCTTCATCAAGCACATTTTAAATCAATTTTAGCTCAGGATAAGAACGTGAAAAGCAATAAGCCCCCAATATGGAATATTGATTGCCTATCAATTAATGAAAGAGTACACTATCGATTTAATAACCCGTTTCAAGTTCAAAGACACACTGCTGCTCTTCTACTTCTATGCTCGGGTCGTCGAGTGCATGATTTACGCTGCTTCATGTCGATCTAATCATTGTTAAAGGTGTCGAATCGATAATTTTTTGGCCTGTTTTTGGCTCCAAGACTGATTCTTCGGACCATAGACAGTCTGGATGGAAGATTTTTAAAAATAATAATGATCAGAATTTAGATCCAGTTTTTTGGATTAATCATGTGATTACGTTACTTAATGATCGTAGATTAAAATGTGATTCTAATAGTTTGTTTATAAATATACGGGGAATTCCGAAGCCCGCTTCTCGGACGGTCATAGGCTCCTGGGTCAAGACCTTACTTAGAGAAGCCGGGATTTCAGGAACACCAGGAACTTTTCGCTCAGCTGTTGCGTCAAAAAATTGGTTTAATAATTATTCAATGGACGATATTTTGGCCCGAGGTAACTGGAAATCTAGTAATACTTTTTGCAAATTTTATAGGAAGGAAATATTTAACCCTGCAGTGGAATTCTCCTTATCCGAATTATTCAATGCCATTGAATGATATTTTTCCAAATAGCTACTCTAATGTGATTGTCTGTAATAAAGAACGATTTTTTGAAATAACTTCTTTCATTCGTGAATATTCGAAGGAATTAGAAAATACCTAAGTACATTGGCGCCTCCACACCAGCGATAACAAACACGTCTCAATAGTAAGTTTCGAATAACGGTCAAGTCAAATTAATAGAAGCTTTTACCTACCAATAAAAGCATATTAATTTACTTACCTTATTCGAAACTTAGATACAAGCTCTGCCTGGTGAATAGACTCAATGAACAAGGAATGGAAAGGCACTCTTGAGGATGCCTCCCCACCTGGTGGTGGAATCGCAAAAGAGGGGGAAGATATACGAAAACCACAGGTAAAGCAAAGCGAAACAGAAATTAGGCGGGAAGTCGTCTATTCAAGTAGTTTCGAATAAGGTAAGTAAATTAATATGCGTTTTATTGGTAGGTAAAACGCTTCTATTATCTATAGTCTGTGTTTAATATTACTTTTTAGACATTAATTCTACCATATTCCTTCTATCTCCTATAATTACCAATTTTTTAAAGTTACAAACTATATATATATAAATCATAAATCATTTATTCGTTTGCGAATATGGGTACAAGAAAAACAAGGTCTTAGCAAAGCTATAACAGAGTACATAAACCATATTCACATATTCACAAGGCATGCAAACTACGAGTACACTACTAGTATTACATTACATTTAAATTTATAAACAAACTATAAATAATAAACAATAAATAATAACCAATTACAATGCCTAAATATAAGTATTATTTAAATTTATTACAATTAAAATAATTTCATTATGCTTAAGTAATAAAATCAAAATGGCCGTGTTCAATTGAAAAACATAAGCGGTTGACTCATACCTAGACAGAAGTCTATTACTCGCTGAGGCTCGACTCGGAATCGATGTTCGATCGAAGGGCGAAATATATAATATACAGAGATAAATACTTTTTTATTTAAAATGGATTAAATATGGTTCGGCGTAATAGATTAAGTCAATGGCCGGAAAGTGTCTTGAAACAATTGAACAAACTAATAGACGAAACGGCTGATTACACAAACCTTTCACACTTATTGTCTTTGGTGCGCACGCGTTTCCCCTATAGACTTACATATGCAGCGTTTTAATATTAAATAACCCTACAACTATGCGGAAGTAAACCAACCTATAAAATATTACTTTCGTAGAGGTTTACAAAGCTTAAAACTGTTATATGACGTGATGTGCAAATCAAATTAATTAGTATTATTTTATGTGTCTGTCTTCAGAAAACACAATGTATTCTGTTCATCTTTTGTCAAGCTGTCATTGTATTACTAAACCTTATCCCCTAAAGATATACTCAAGAAGTTTGTCACTTGGCAGTGTATTGACACAAGTGGTATGGGCAAAACATTTACTACACTTTTGTTTATGCTCTATTTTAGTGAAGGAAGATCAATTAAGTTTTTGTATAAAGTACACAGGTAAGGTAAGGTAACAACTGAACACAGTTGATAGTTATTTTAAGGTATACTTTAGGGGCCGCGCAACACCAGTTAAACCTGAGAATTGCTCGGTTTTTACAAGGCTGGCTCAACCCTCTGGCTTCTGTTCATACATAAACACTCAAACAAATACTGTATGTTTCGGTATGCAGACCCAAGCTTAGCCTCCCGATGCTACAATAAATATTTGACACCCTGAATACTTGAAAGCTTCTACCAGTACATGGTCTCGGTCGCACTTCAGTTATAAGCTCGACTTGCAGTTTCTTTATTTATTTAGCGGAAAACTAAATTGTATATTAATACCTTCAATTATAGAATTCTAACACCCATGCTATGTAAGATAGGATGTTGCAAAACAGCACTGTGATATATTATGAACGATAAAAAATATTATACATTTTTATTTCAAGCACACATGAATAGTTTTAAAACGGTCATCAAAGCAAGGTCCTTCGATTCGCAACGTCTACAACGTTATTTTCTCGTTAACACATTCTCACAGGAGACCCTGACCTATAAGGTGTATTGAAACTACGTTATGCAAGGAGCTTGCATAAATAGCTAGTTCATATTACGAGTAAACAGTATCCAATTTCAACTACTACAGATAATATTTTAATGAATTTTTGTCTCAGATTGCACCCTTTTTATCAATTATAGTAGCCCAAACATATTAAATTCAAACCAAGTCTCTTTAGTTTATGCACCAAACAATTTACCACAGATAATAAAAAATTGCCTCCTATAAATTAAATCGTTAAGACTCCACAGATAATACAAAGACTTTCTCAACAAGTTACTTCTACTGTAGGTGAAAATATGACAAATATGTGCTAATGTTCTTGTCACTTTTATGTAACAGTACGAAGATGGTTCACATAACTTCCGCTCCTATAATATAGCTGCGACTTTACCTTATTTATATCTTTACTGATTTTCTCTTCTTATATATAAACATTAGATAAGGAAAAATAAGAAGAATCTTACAAAAAGATACAGAGATCCAATTCTATGATAAATGAAGTATTTTATATCCGGCAGGTTTATAAGGTCATGAAGCTGTCAAGAATAAAATATTTTCGAGTAACTACAACGATTTGTATTCAATCATTTTGCATAATAATTGCTCAATGAGATATCTTCAAGTACCTATACCTACTTCACTGTATAACAAGTACATCGTAAGTTTCATCGTTTCCAAGAACTACGTAACTTGTAGAGTTGGAAAGTTGTTTAACTATCTCTTGTAATATACGATTGTATACTTTTTAATTATCCCCGTCTGGTTTAGGATTGACCAAATTTACAGTCATTTGAACACGTGTGGAATATGTAAAGCTGCCTCCCGGTCTAATCACGTGTCTAGCGGTCATTGCAAATATATGTGCTTCCGCATCATCAAATGTTTAAAACTTTCGCACCGTAGATTACACATTCACAGTCGGATGATTTCATATAAGTAATCATGTTGTTTGCCGGATAATCTACACGTACGTAAAATAAATAACTTTGAAAAATCAGATTACCTACATATTTTTTTAATTTGAAAAAATATCGGGTATACGCGAATTGAACAACATTATAAATCGAAAATTAAGACAAGCAAACCGTACAACAATATATAGGCAACTAATTTAGATAACAATATATTCCCTATTTCTCTAATGTTGTATGATTCACAGATTTCCATTAGATCTTTTGTCTACAAGTCGGTCAGATTAGAAAATAGCGTGCTTTCTAACAAGTGTCCGAGTGCGTGAGTGTTTTTCTTACTGATTCTGTAACTCTTAACATTGTGCGTAATACTCTTATGTGTCAATCTCGTTTAAAATAACCAATATATTATTTATTCATGTAGGTAATTGTACAGCTCTGAAAATAAAACAGGAACTACATTTTTGACATTTGTCAAATCAAATGCTTGGAACAAAGTAATTTACAAGATATTTGAAAAATTGGAATTATTTATAATTATGAATAACTATAAAAACAAAGATAATTGTGGTTTAATTTTTATAAAATACTGTTTATAACTAAATAAAACAGGAAGTCCAAATTTTGTACTGGGAATTAAAAGTTGATAAGGGTTAAGGTACCTCATGTATCGTGAATAGATTAAAAATCCATTTCTAGTTTTCTAGCATAACTTACACTTAACTGTTTAGCAGGACATGACTCTTAAGACAGATTACTTAATATTGCACAACAAACAAAACTTAATCGTTTTACTATATATAATATGAGAAAAAAATCATTAATAATGAAACTGTAATATTTCTAAACTTAGTAATATTTTTAAACTATGACTCTTCCCCTAAAGTTCCCACGGGTGAATCTGATAGTTTACCGGTCAGTGATCAGTGCAATGACCGCGAATACTGTGTTTATAGTATTCATTTCGATGTCATCGCTACGTCTCAATTAGTGCAAAGGCAGGTGTTGGGTTACGGTATCAAATATTATAAATGCACATCAAACTTTTTTCTACTAGTCAAACAGTTTAATAGCTTATTCTGCACTTTATGTTTTGAGATCAACTGTTTAGAATTTACACAATTATGGAAATAAATTATGTAATACTAAGCGCTTTACAAACGTTTTTGCATGGCCTGGCAGTTTTATTTAAATATTTTAATGTGTATCTAAGCGTTGCCAATGTCTTATAAAAATTTACTCAAATACATTTTTACGCACACATATAGTGTATAACTCTACGGTTGCCAGGTTAACATCTTTACTACACGAGACAAAAAGTACATCAATGTGTAAACGTAAAGTGGGACATCCCTCAATGGAGATCGGAGGCTGAGAAAGTCTCATTGACATTTCGTGTGGGCGCGGCGTTGACATGATTGATTCTGATGGCATTCCAAGATATTACGATACCTACATTTTTAGCTCACTGCCAATTTGGTGTCTATAAAATTACTTTTTTAGAACCTCATTTTTCAGAACTGTTATTTCATCACATGACAGTGTATATATTTCAAATATGTACATTGTTATATTTTTCATATTATTTCCAATTTGATGAAAATATTTACAATGAATGTTGAGAAACTAACAAATACAATTATATTTGACAAGCGTTGTAATGAAACCAAGACTATTTATTTACTATGCATTATTCGTGAAAGTGTCAGAAACGGGTGTCGAATGTTAATACTGACCCGTGATGGGCGCTTCCGAGGTACTGGTACACTTTTGGCGAGACAGACGTGAAGGCATTCAGGTAGATAAAGTTTTTTCGCACAATAAGGCCATTGACTGATTTCCGCTTTGATTTAATAAGTAACGATTATAAGAAAATAAATCTCACTTAAAACTTTGCTAAGTAATTTTGGCATTTGAAGTAGGGAGAGAATTATTACTTAAGACAGAAGTTGTAAAGATAAGATTAGTATTAACTATTTACTTAATTCCGTTAAAGAACTCACGACTAAAATAAATTAGCATATAAATAACTCGGTATACGAGCCAAATTACTGGTAATGATTTAGGAATGTAGAGTCGAAGTAGGCCTGCATGCACACCCACATTTTGTCGAGTCTTATATGCTAGTTTTCATGTTATAAATACTTATTTGTTTTAATTAACAGAAATGTCATCTATGTATGAGTCTATAAAATTGACAGGCATAGTGGCGATATTGTCAATGCTCAGTTGCATTATTTCAAATTAAATTCTTAACTCAACAAACAAATCTATTGACCAAGACGCTATAGTAACGCAGAGGCTATTCGGTTGACGAATATATGGGAACGTAACAAAATACTACCAATGATTTATAAATGGCATCCGCTACGAGAAAAGAGGATTGTTTTAATTTAATAGTAATTGATTGAAGAGACGAAGATAGTAATTAAAATAACTGAGTGCCGTGTTATCTAACAAGACAGTAAATCTCGCGTTGATCGGTTAGAAAGCGATTTCACCGATGCGTAGTGTTCAATTGATTCCCGCGTACATCTTCAGAATGTTGGCATATCTAAATTCTAGGTAGGTCATTTTGATCTTATTTATTAATATTTTTTTATATAACGTAAATATATACGTAATTTTACGATTTATATAGCTAAAAAATACATATATAATTTTACACATCAAATGTCTAAATATTAAATAATTATATTAAAAAATATAACCGTAAAAATATAAAACATTAAACGTTTTAATTGAATAATATATAAAAAAAAATTAAGTTTGTATCCTCTATAAGTGAAAAACTGACTAGAATTGAAAGAATTATTTTTTTTAGTTATTCAAAAGTGAAAAACTGTGAATAGTATTAGCTACTTAATAAAATGATGATTATGATAACATCCTATAATGTCGATATACTTTTGTTTTTACATATTTGATGTATTAATTTGTCCATTGTTCGGTCCGAAACGCACGTACAAAGTTCTGCGGCCAAAATTGTGTTATTTTTTCGAAAATCTGGCATAAATAATATTGCTTGCCCTTGTATTAGTTAGAATAAAAAATCTACTTACTATCATGGATAGCATTTAATACGCATCGAAAACAATACGACCACGAAAATGTGTATATTGAAATTAAAAAAAATAGTTTATTCTTAATTATAGATATACTTTAAATTTTCCTCGAAAATTGTATTTATCCTAAATAAACATTTACTTATCTTAACGTCTATCTCTGCCTAGATTTAAAAAAAGTCAACTATTTAATTATTTATTTCTAATTCTGATTGTTCGCATTGTTTTTGCTGTATTCGTTATGCACTAACGTTATCATTCGTGATCCCTATACAAGAATCAAATTTCCTCTATATATTTTATTTTAAGCGAATAGAGCTATATATTTGTATATCGAGTGATCGAAGACGAAGACGAATCCCATTAAGAATCCATTTAACACGATATTAGTTAAATATTTTAAAGATAACAACATCTTCATCAACTAGGCATATACATTAAATTTCGCAGAACATTATAATGTGCAATTTAATACCTACATATATCCTCCATAATGTACTTCTCGCAGCACCATAATACTGAATCATAAAAAGTTATTGCTAACTTTACAAGGGAGGAAGGGAATATACATTAATAAGCTGGTTCAGGGCGATGACGCTTTTAACGAGAAAACTTTGTATATATACGATTGTAAATGAACCTCTAAAGAATAAACCAATAACATATGCATATACTTATTATTTAAATTTAAAATTCCTTGACTTTAACAAGTAAAGGGCAGTTTACTTTCAAACAAGAATACTCTTTATAAAGTCTTAAATTAAAATAATAAAAACGTTTTGTCATAATGTTATAGGTGACGTAAGCTTAATTAAAATGCCAAAGTTGCAAAATTATTATTGTTGCAACTTCAACTTCACAGAATAAATAGACAATTATAGAAATGTTTCATAACTATTTTAAAACTAAAATTTGGACTAGTTTGGAAACAATTAACGAAAATTTAGAATAAAAATTCTTCATTTTATATACGTACAAGCCTGATATTCTCAAGGATCTCACTAAAATACATATCGGTATTCAATATATTATTCATATATTAATAAGAGATTAATAAATTTCTTTGCTAACCGCTAGTGAAAAATCTGCAAGGTCTAAGATATAACAGAGTAAAAGGTGTGTTTTTTGTGTAGATATTATATAGATTTTATAGAGGTGGCATAGCTTTATATAGCTGTACATTTAAAGCGATTTTTGATATCATCAATCTTATAATAGCTAAGAAATGGCAGGACTCACAAGAAAAGTGTAAAAATTAACTGCATTATACCAAAAATAATTCACAATTAATTCATTTATTTAATAACATTCTAATTAAGGGCGTATTTTAAGAAGTGGTTCTTCTAATACATTCTACTAACAAAATACGAAACTATCAATATTAGATATATATATTATTCAGGGGATTCAACTAATGTAATTTATAGTGTTTCCCAATACTTATTTCTTTGCAAGCTAAGGATCGCGATGCAAACACGTCATCATATCGTATAATAATGTACTTACAGGTAAATAAATCTCGTCTACGACACTTCCTCAACTATATCATAACACTGCACTTCACAATCGTCACTATCAAACACTTATCAACACTTTTTTATCAAAATTTCACACATATTTTCGTAATAAAGTTAGGCTGTGTGCAGCGGCGGAATGAAACCTCAACTAGTTGAATCGGAGGTTGCGCGAGCGACTCGCATTCCACTACCTCACGTAAATTATGCCTTTCTCTGTCTTGCATTGGTAATTTGATTGTGAAAGAAAGAGATATATTAAGTTTAAACCTGTATGGGTTAGCCCGTTATGCACACAGGTAGACTTTATGACCAATATTCTATTAAAAAAGAAAATAATATGTAATATATAAACATACAAATAGATAGTTGGTTAAATATTAATTCAAAGCAGTATATATCTTGAAGAGAGGTCATTTGAAGGGAGTTTCAAATAAATGTTGTATGTTATCGCACTTTTTTTAAGGTCAGGAGGTCAAATACGTTTTAATTGATTTAGCCTCCATGTATATATTTATTTTTTAGTTAGAACTACGCGTTTTAAATATATTCTCAAAACTTTGCTAACAACCTCGTTTTATATATTGTTATTACTTGACATTATACCAAAAACAAGACTTTCACGTAAAAGTTGTAATATTCTTAAATATTTTGTTAGAACCAGGTACAACTAATACCAATAAAAATGTTGTATGTGACCTTTACTGTTCGACACAGATTGTTGGAAAAAAATACCTTATTACCGATTTGTCCATTCTTATTGTTTCGTATTTTTTAAGAGCAAAGGACTCTTTATTTTTAAAGTTTTCGATATTACTATTTCATTTCATGATTGCAATAAATCTAAAGCCAAAGGTAGATATTACTACCGAGTTGTATACAACTTACGTACCTTCTTAACTAAGACTTCTTCAAATATGTGATAAAACTAACAGCGTAGTTCAAAGTTGAATGTTTCTCAGCTTATTTTTCATATCGGACTTCTGAAATAAGAAGTCTAAAACATTTCAGCGGAAACTCGAAATTCCTTTAAAAATTAAACTACTTACGTCATCTCTGCAGATCAATTGTTTAAACATCTGGTTAAAAAGCGCTAAATCACAATTTGTATGAATTACCTAATACATATAATTAATTTGTACCCTAAGGCTAATTAATTAAGTAAGTCTATAAACAATTTTTTAACAAAGTTCGCTGCTATAAAAAATATGTTTTCGCTTTCGATTAAATATGATATTTGATGTTGCTTTTATCTAATATATTAAAGAATTTTAACGATATAATATTTTCTTGAAATACAAAAATCTTGAAAAAAATTATCTTTTTTTATATATTCATATATGTAGTTGAAATACGCGGGGCGCACTAAGTTTTCGGAATTAACAGAAAATAAATACTATGTAATTTAGAAAAAAACACAAGATGCCAGGTCGCATCTGAATGCAGGATCACTGATAACTTATCAGGGATGAATGCTACGTTTTTCTCTTTCATCAATTCATTTGTCTGCCTAGTTTTGTGTGAACATCTAAAAGAGGAACTACTACAGCTGTCCTCCTGTTCTTGTCACTGAGTTATTTTCATAGAACTAGATTCCAATTGAAAATGGCGCAAAAATATGAAACAAACTGCAAACTGTAGTCAAACATTCCGGAAACGTTTAGTATGCCTTTTTATGAAACCCAAAGGAGGAGGCTAATACTACAACCTTGATACAAATCAATCTGTAAAAACTAATTTTTAAAATATATTTCGGAGTCAGTTGTATTTATTTAAAAAATATATTAATCTGATTATTTGAAACTTGGAACTACCACAGGCTAAATAAGCCCAAAGACTTAAACTGAGACTCATATTCTGTGCCATCATAATAGACATAGATCATAGATTGATCATTGAAGAATTGAATTAAGAGTGTCCTAGTCTGTTGCGTGCTTAACAACATATCAGTAAATGCGTTTCAAACTTAATAATTCATGTTATTAAACATTAAATTATAAAAATCACATCAGATTGACAGAAACCTCATTGCTGTTTAGTTTAGTTTATATTTATTGTACTACGAAATTATACTCTTCACTTGGGATTAAAGTAAGGTAGGTAACCTTAAGCAAGCCAAAGTTATAATATGTCTTGGTCTTTGAAGCATCATTCAACAAAATATTTTTTTCATAAAATGAACTTAATATACAATTAATAATAAAGTAGAAACTTGACATTGCAGTATAAACTCAGTAACGAGGGATGCCGAAAGTACGTCGAAGTCGAAAACCCCCACCAGAAGGTTGGGAACTTATTGAACCAACATTAGAGGAGCTGGAGCAAAAAATGAGAGAAGGTGTGTTATTCAGCTCATGTCAATTTGGCCCATATTTGTATATTAACATACTTTTTGTTGTATATGTCATATAAACAAGTAAAAGTTGATCACTATTATATGACAGCTGTAAATTTTGCATCATTATTTGATTGTTGATCCAAATTTACTTGTTTCAGCGGAAACTGAACCTCATGAAGGAAAACGCAAACAAGAATCACTTTGGCCTATATTCAAAATACATCATCAGAAATCTCGATACATTTATGATTTGTTCTACAGAAGAAAAGCTATCAGCAGAGAGCTTTATCAGTACTGTTTAAATGAGAAGATTGCAGATGCCAATCTTATAGCAAAATGGAAAAAAACAGGTTATGAAAATCTTTGCTGTTTGAGATGTATTCAGACTAGAGATACAAATTTTGCTACTAATTGTATATGTAGGGTACCCAAAAGCAAATTAGAAGAAGGTAGAATTGTAGAATGTGTTCATTGTGGTTGTAGAGGGTGTTCTGGATAGTAAACAAAATTTGAAATTATAATAACTATGAGAATCTTTTTTATAAAACAATTGAGAACATGCTTGGGATTTGGAAGAACAAGATTTGACTTTTCAAGTTTTTCAATTATTTGTCAACACATTTTATGGCCATGAGCTAAGTAATTTTCTACTAAAAATGTTGTAGCAGAAAATACTTAATGGAATTGTTCTTATTGTGTCTAATTCACACCACAACTATGTTTGGTTCCAAATAATGGAATCATAAAATAAATTTACATTTAAAAGTTGTTTTTTTCTTTTCATAATTGAAGCTGTTAAGGTTCTTATAAAATACCTTAAATAATGATAAATAATAAATCAAATAGAAAATAAGTTTTAATTGTAAACTAAATTACCATTTACACATGTAATCTTAAAACAAATTTCAAACAAAACAATCAAAGTTTATTAACTCAAAAATGCTAAAATAAAACAAGTTTTGGTTCTAATTTATTTAAGCAATTTAATAATTAAATATTCAATAATACTTTTGTGCAATTTAGTTTTCTTTAAATTTGACAAAACAGATTTTTCTGTTTTCTTTTTATTAATACTATTCAATCTTCTATTATAACGTAAAACAATCTTATGAGATCAATACACCAAGAAACTTATAGTTAAAAAAAATATATACTCTGCTAAACAAAACTTATTTTTTTTCTAATCAGTATAATTAAATAATTTCTTTAGGCCTATAAAGCTTACCTTACACATGAAATCAACTAAGCTACTTTTGGTAACATGTATTATATCCTATGTTAGAATTATTTAACCCTGTAATAATTGAGGTACTTCTTTGGAATGTTATTATATTAAAAAAAGCAAGAAAAACTAAACCATATGAGACCTACTTTCTAAGTCCTTAGAAAGTTCTATGATTAAGTCTTTGTATATAATAGGATTCATATTTTTGCCAAGCATATACAACAGGAACCAATCACCGAAGCTGAAACGTTTAACTATTTTTAAGACTACCTTATATTTCACATATCTTACTTGACCCATTATTAAATAAACACGAAGGGGTGGCAGTGATAACACAAGGATTCGAAAAATTACAGCTGCAATTGACAATGCAGCCAAAAATATAAGCCAAAACCATAATATTACAAAAATTTTCTCATTCACAATGTTTAATGGTAAAACACAAAGCCTATCTTTGACTTGTATAGTCCCAGAAGGGCCATACATTCTCATAAAGCATTTAGTTACTTTAGGAAAAAATGCATCCATTGGATTAACAGATTCATAATCCAAAAAGTTAGATGGCACTTTAGGTACATGAGTGAATGCTGCGACGCCTGCGCCATAGTCCCGGAAGGCACCACCAAGAAAAACATCCAAAAGAAAAACTTGTCCAACCTATGTTCAAAAAAAATTAATGAATATTTGTATAATTTTTAGACTTATGAATTGAAATACCAATGACAATATAGAAGCAAAAGAATCAGTACAAAACTACTGTGCCTTCTCAAAAACATAGAGCAAAATCTTGTTGAGTGAGTTGTTCTGTACTACAGTAAAAAAGATACTAGAGAAAATCTAAAATTAATAACTTACAACATTAGCCAGGTTGAGTACTTCACAAAAAGCATAGCGCAGTGCATACATGTTATGTGTATAGACATGTGTGTATGTGAGGTAACCAACAAGTTCTCCACGGCGAAACTCTGACCAATCTTTGGTCATCATTGGACTGGCTGAAAAATATTAAACTGTTCTTGACCACTTGAAACATAGTAACATTGTTACATTGGTAAGTTGTATTACCAATGTTACTGGATCGCATGAGAGCATTTAATACAGCTAGTTCATTATAGTATGGTAGTCCAATAACTGAGATTATATTAATGTTTATAATTTAATCACCTAAATCAGATGCCAGTGCCTTCAAACGACCACCTTCCCAGATCTTCCAGAGATATCTTGGTGTGTAGAACATCATAGCCTGCCCAAGTAGAACAAAACAGACCCATTGATAATATGTGTGCTTTAACTGCTCATTCTGCTCACCTTTTTCAGGCCCCACACCAGTATAAGCCATGTCTCTACCTTCAACACCTTAAAACATGAATACATCTTTTAACTGCGACTAGATTTTAACAAATACTTATTGGAATCTTACAAGATTTTTTATAAGTATGATAGAATGTGTGGAAACTGTAAAACTGAGGAACTATTGCATATTATTATGTGAAGGCGCAACTTTACGCAGGTGGAGAGTACAAGTCGTTTTTGTTACTTCGATAGAAAGTTTAATGTAATATTTTATAGTGTTGGTGGTGCATTGCAAAATAATTCTTATGTTTTAGGCATTACATTATTCGTTTTAAGTTAATAAGTAATGGGACGGAGCCTCGGGTATATACCTAAAAAGCGACTCTTCAGGGTGTAAGTTCCATAAATCCAGCAGTAATTGTTGATAGCCTCTTTATTATCGTCACCCTTATCTTGCGTCATGCAATGAATAGGTTCACCAAAAAATTGCTTCGATGTCACCAATAGAGTAAATATAAGCAACATAATGACCGTAGCTTTATAATGCATGCGAAACACATTATTATCGGTACACACACTGCCGAACTTGAAAAATGATCGAATAGGTAAAAATACGTCTATCATTGCGATTTATTTTAGATTTCACTTAAGTAAGTTCAACCGTCTTTAGCACGTGTTACAATAATGCAGTTACACCTTCCTCTTGGAAGCTGAAATGAAATGGCTGAAAGAAAATAGACTACTTCACGTAACATAAACGCGGTATGTATGTAGTAACGTGGTTATTTAGTTTATGTACTGGAAAAAAATAAATATTGCTGTAATTATACGCGGTGAAACTTAAAATTGAAGATGTCGTTGTCGTTAAGAAATTGGGAACTTTGAAAAAAGTTTTACAACGGCGCAAACGCTTGAAAATTGACATTATTGACAACCGATTTATATAATTTGATTTCCTATTTACTCTGTGATTTGTTAATATAGACAATACAATTCTCTTTTCTTCCGTTTTGAAAAAACAGAAAAGCACATTGCGTCGAGAATATTCTTTGAAAACAGTGTTTTATTTGTAGGAATCAGAGGTCAAATAAAGCTTACGTATACGTTTTAACGATTTATACGTAAATATACCATTAACATGTTCTTCCTTTTCCATTCTCGTCAATCGTCATACAAGCAGTGCAAGCACCATTTACTGGACAGACGATGGCAGCATGGCGAGTGTTTAAGTTATGTATAGTGTCAGTCAGTAGTTTGACCTCAGTATACATATTAGATAGTAAATTCAACATATGAGCTAAATCCAAGGTTTATTGAAAATAATTACATTTTTGTAAATTTACATTTATATACATAAAATCAGGTACTATGCTATTCTTTTCCCGACAGGCAGTACCTATCTATCTAAAGATATCTCTCACATCTTGAATGAGTTGTTTCAGCACAGGATGGTCAGGCCCGTAACCCGCTGCCCGCATGTGACGTGATATACTCCATATACACTAAATAAAAAAGATACAATTAAATTCTTAGTACAAAAAGAAATACAAAACAAATAGAATAACAATAATATAGTTAGAAAACCACAATTTGCAAAATCCTTAGAAACGAGAGCATTTTAATTGAGTAGAACAATAAACATGAATAATTTTCTTCCTTCAGGAAAAATGCGGGCTTAAGGGGGGGCTGCAGGAAGTACCAGTTGCCCCCCTTTCACATGACCATACTTTATTTTCTTCAAGGTACCTAAGACATATTGGTTTGGAAATATCTCTACTGGTTCCACTTAGAGGTGGAAAAATGAGTATTCATTAAACAAACATTTATTAAACATACCTTATCCAAATAACCAACTCCAGTGTGTGGGCATTCCTCTTTGGATAAATCAATACTATGTTCTGTTCGCTCAACATCTTTTAAGAGCTCTTTCAAACTTCGAACATATTCTGGTAGATTTTCTATTGTTAGGTCTGCAACTAACTTCACTTCTAGTTGATATCCTACTGGTGTATCCTTGTCTTCTGAGTCTTCTACACGGAAACATCTGAAAACAAACATTATCAACACAATTATACCCATTTTAATTTTAGATACAAATCCACTTTTTGGGTAGCTTTATTCTGTATTTCTTATAGGGGTGAATTAAAAAAATCTAATTTTATCTGTTATTTTTGTATCATGCTTTAAGCATTTTAAGTCATAAAATCAAACAAAAGATTTTGTGTGAAAAGTAACCTTCCATACATATAAACATTTTGTGAATATATTACTGTGACATTTATAAATATTTTTTGACACATGACACATTAAAATTATTTTTTTCATGCATTTGTCAAATATTGGCTAAACTTATATTAAAAATCTTAAGATATAGAAATTAACGAAAATACTGCAATAAATGCAACAAAAATTGTTTGAATTCTTGGTCAAATTCTTCAAATGTTTTTTAGGTCAGTTAGGCTTACCCGAAATGCGGTGCTGGCTCCGGTGACGTCACTAAGGCTAAAAAAGGCAAACGCCACTCAAGTGCATCCTGCAACGAGCGCTGCGTACTAAGATCTCGTTTTGAGGGCATCGCAGGAAATTGTGGATGGGAGTGATGCCATCCACAGACTGACAGACCCTGGGCTGTGAGATATTCGCCGGCTGCTGCCTGTGATACTGAGACAGACAATATCAGTAAATGGATTACACATATTCTATTTTAGCATTAGTTAAATTATAAAAGAACAATTATATGCTCACCAGGATCCATATCACAATGTGTACTATTAGAAGCAGCCCTAGCCACTACGTACGCGCAAAGCAACAGCCCTGACGTCACTTGTCGACCCCCTAAAAGACCCATCACTTCAGCCCGCGATGTATGAGCATGGATATCCATACTTAGCAATACAGATACATGTAGTTGTACTTCACATGGTGCCTTTAGGAATTAAAAATAAGTAATAATTATTTAAAATAAACTATATACATACAATATACAGCTATTAAAATAAATCTACTCACTGGTTTATCAGTGCCATATTTCTTGCATTGGATGAGT
This sequence comes from Pontia daplidice, assembly GCA_963693355.1. Lineage (NCBI taxonomy): Eukaryota > Metazoa > Arthropoda > Insecta > Lepidoptera > Pieridae > Pontia > Pontia daplidice. The sequence continues at coordinate 2,196,178 of CAVNZL010000013.1, forward strand.
TGAACCGTTGGTTTTCGAGGTTGTCTTTCCTTACGCGGCTCTGAGCTTACTTCATATAAATCTCCCGCTTCGGTGTGCATAATACGATAACCTCCACCTCCATTCTGAAAACATATTAAGAAATTCTTATTAAATTTATTCGAATTAAGTTATGCCACCTATTCTTGCTTGTATGCATACACTTTTTACACAAAATTTAAATGTCTCTTTAATTTATTACAATATCATCCAGACAGTAATAAAGGAGTTTTTTAAAAGAGTTCAATTACACTGATTTAGTAAGGAGTAAAACTTCTTCATGATTATATACTTGTAAATTAAATTATAGCTCTTGTGAATTTGTATTTATTTATTAATGAACCTATTATTACCAAGTTAATTTTTCTCCTCCGCCTTGGCATTTCTAACTTTCTTAGTGGTACAGCTATAGGTTCAGTGTCGTTCTTTATACCAGAAATATTAACTTCCTCAGGTTTCTTTGGCAGTGCTCCTGAGTCACTGTCCACATCAATTTCTATGTCACTTTCCTGTTCAGAATCCTTTTTCTTTTCAATTTTGATCTGTTGGAATTATAAACAATAAATAACTAATCTTTCAGGTTGGAAGATGTTATTATAATCTACATATTTTTGACCTTGTTAATTTCTAAATATATATTGGTTAATATAATTGCTTGTAATTGGCAATTACATAACATACACTTACTACTTGTTCACCTTCAGATAGTGGTAAAGCTTGACCAGATCCCAATACTATTTGTAATTTCGGACTTTTTACACTCTCTTCCGACTGACTAGAGTCATTTCTGCGCCGTGCAGGTGACATGTTCTTATCATAATTCTTAGATACTTTTCTTCTATGATTCCCAATCTTTTTCACACTTTTCACAGTTGCTCTATGTTTTGTTACTTGGCGATAGTTGTTCTGATTAATATGAGTACTTTTGTGTCTATCTATAAAATTGTCTTTTGAATTAGGTGTTTTTCTGCAAATATTAGGTAAAGTGATTGTTGGAGCCCCAGTGGTAATCATTGTTATAGTATCAGAGATACTGACAACTTCATCTGATATTATTTCTTCTTGTCCTACATAAGGTACATGATCTAGGTCATTATATTTATCCCAATTTGTGTCCAAACTTATACCATATTCTGCATCAATTAAAGCTTGAATTTCAGTTGTTGTTTTTGATGTCAATTTTTGTGCTATTAAATTAATATTTCGGCCATGCTTTTCCTGGAAAGTTATGTAAGTGAAAATTTGCTCATTGAAAATAATCATTAAGTTTATAAATTTACTGTTAAATTTTTTACCATGGCTGGAATAAAAATAGATTTTCCGAAATGTTCCACATGTAAGGTTGCCAGAAAAGGGGTTATTGAAATTCTAAAATAGCAGTCCAACAATGTGTTACTAATTTAAATCCAGCCATCAACAAAAAATTGAACTGTAAAAACTGTTGAAGCTTGCATTATTGTCTTAATTAAGTCTCATAACTATTATTATTTTACTATTACCATTTCTCTTTTGAGAATATCCCTCTCCTCCTGACTCCAAGTTGTTTGAGGATCTTCATAATTATTTGTTGGAAAAGATTTTGTACCAGAAAGTTTCCTAGGTGGTCCTCCCTTTGACCTGTTCAAGACAGACTTCAACAATAGATATATTATGACAAGTCACACCTTACAAGAAAGTTTTTTGGATTTTCTGTAGTTATTCATTCATTTATGTCTTACATTAAAACAATATATTATTAAGACCAGTATTATTATAATATTTCCATAAAACTCTTAATTTTGTTTTTTTGTTGTTTTAAAAAATTTATAAAAGGCACATGTTTTAGACATTCTGGGAATATTTAATGAACAAAAATAGCTGACAGTACGAACCAAAATTTTTTTTTCCCAATATGAATAATATTCATGCATTGATCTAAAGGTTAATAGTGTGATTGTCCACAGCATTCAACCAAAGAAAGTATTCAGCTTTATGATACATTCTTGTGTTTCAAGGTCTGTGCCCTGCAACAGTAATCTTACCTATTATTACTCTTGATATCATACCAATTTGTTGCTGGGGAATCTAGCAACCACTGTGGATGGACAGTGTCTTCACGACTCGAACAGGAAGGTCTATTGGCAAAATCACACAATAAATAACAATAAAACTTTTGTTTATATTAAGGACTCTACCTCCCTTTACTACTACTTGTATGATTTCCATAAAATGTGTAACATTTTTATTTTATAACTTATAAAGTTTGTCAACAAAAAATTACATAAACATCACAAAACAGAACGTTGAACAAAACAAAATATTAAATAACTATTTTTAGACATTCCAAACATATAGAAATGAAAACAAAGAAGAACTTACATTCCTTGATTATTTTGAGCAAAACAAGAATTAAAGGAAAAATCACCAATAATATCTATTTCGTCGTCTTCCGCCATTTTGTTTATATAAACTTACTTTTTTCTGTTTTGAGTTTGCAATCATGAACACAGATCTTGAATCAATACGATTAAGTGTTTACAATTGAAGTGTCAAGTCTGACAATTGAATAAACCATAGAACATCAAAATATATACGGACATTGTGAAGGAGCAGAAGTGTATTAGCCAGAGGTAAACAATTCTGTAAATCATGTTTAGATCTGCTATTCTGACAAGAATCTCTATCCTAATTTTCAAATACAATATTTGTATACTTTAGCAAACAATGTTCCTTTAATCGACCACTTACTGCAGTGCAGTGCGTTGGCAGCTTAAATTGATTTTTTATTAGAATACGAGATACAATATTACAGTTACGAAACCTACATATAATAATTGTTGGCTTTATTGATTTTAAATAGAGTGTATTATTAAAGGAATTAACATAAATTTAATGAAATATTAAAACTAGAATAATAAAGAGAGCAATCAATATTTGGTAATTACTTTGATATGGAATAGTATAGTAATAGTGTACCTTTCAGACAATGTTTTTAAATGTTATAAATAAATAAATACGTCAAATCACGAGGTAATTGTCAAATTTTGTATTCGTATATTCAAGGTCGTTTAATTAATTTTAATTATGAAATAATTGTATTTTTAAAGCATTAATTATTTAAAGTGTGTGTGTAATTATTTAAATAAGAGTTAAACTAAATTTACACTAGAGTATGCTATTCAAAAAATTAATAGAAAGAAAAATTATTTTATGGATTAAAAATATTTGTTTTTCGACGATTCCGGCAAATACGTTATAACATTGTGATTTGTGACTTAATTCATGAACATAATTCACGTAAGTAGCGTTGCCAGGCGTTCGGATAAGGCTGGACAAGGTAGGGTTTTTGATTGCGTGTCCGGCCAAAAGAACGGCTTGTCCGGCATTTTACATTTTGCAAACTAGAGTGGCCGAGCGCAAGCAACCCCACGTTATCACGTTATCAGTTATATAGTGCCGTCTGTCGCCCGCCCCTGTGCTCTATTCCTTGATTGTTAGCACGCCTGATTTGGATTTTAAATAAAATCGAATTATTTATTACTTAATTAGAACTAAACAAAATTTATGTTTGACGTACGTATTCATAATAAGAAAAAGTCCCCAATAATGCAGAGGCTAACTTTACTGCTCAAAGGTCCATCCAAACTGGCTGGTCTGTTCGGCTATTATGTTTGATGAGATGGCAACCCTACACGTAAGTCACCTTCTAGCTGATAGTATATACTATATCAGTAATTTGTTAGATGCCGCTGCGTCTGAGCTGAATACTAATCTGCAGGCCGCTATTATCACATTAGTATTTTTCCGTTCGTCTTACCGGCAACTTGAAAAAAATAAATTTTGAATGATAAAGAAATCATGATGAACTCCTTGTGTAGACTCAGTTTTCGGACAAAAGTTTCTCCATTGAGGTTCTTTTCAGGCTCTGCATCTCTTAACGCAAAACATACGTAAGTATTATTAACTTATATTTTGACTACAGCTTAAGTTTATAATTTATTTAATTTTCTAACAGAATTGTGATTATTAGACGAGGTGTTAATGGCTAATGCCTAATAACCAGTGATTAATAGCATACCTAGTACATACAGATCAAAATATATTTGTGAGTAAAATATAGGCTCTATAGATAATTTCTAGTATTCTTGTTTAGAATCAAAGCAGTGTAATTATTATTTTTCAGTTAACTGAACATTCATTATTTTTTCACGATGACCAGTGATGTCATCTCCATGTATATTTTACAGATGTAAAGTACTAGTAATTGGAGGTGGATCAGGAGGTTGCACCATAGCTGCCAAGTTTGCTAGGAGATTAAAGAAAGGATCAGTTATTGTTTTGGAGCCAAGCCCTGTAAGTAAACTATACTAAATCAATTTTGATAAACATTTATTTATTTATTTTTATCACGTTTTGTCAACAGAATACATAGAATGAATTGTTACAATAAAGTATAGGAAAATTCATTATAATTTATCTGTGCAGTTTGGCTTTGTCACACCATTAAAACAAACTAATAAAGCATCACCTTTCATTTCTATATAAATGCAAGGTGACCATTTAAAAAACCTAATTTTTTATATGATGATTTAGTAGACATTTTATTTGTTAAAATTTAACATAAGCAACTTACATAGAGCAAAAATATTTAACATTATGGACATCAATAACATAACGGTATAATTTTTTGCACATCTGTGAAAACTTATGTAGCACTCATAATTAAGGTAATATTTATTAAAAATAAATAATAACTTATTATATTTTTTTATAAATTCAGGGCAGACAGCTTAATTTTTTACATTTATTTATCAGGTTAAACTACCAGCAAAACAATAAACTCAGTAGGCAATTAAGAAAACATTATGACATAAACAGTAATGCATGTTAGCCTCGAATCTACTCGGACTTCTAAGACATAATTCTTTTGACAGCCTCGGGTAACCACATGCTACTGAATAGACTATAAATAAAAAACATACTTGCAAGTCATATGACGTGAAACCGATGATTGCGTAATGCTGATATCAAATGTATCATCACAAAATTAATATCTGTATGAAAAATATGTCAGCACGGTGATAATATGCAAGTCACATTGTTTCTGAAAATTGTTATATAAAAATGTAGATGTTTATTATATATACCAACACGAACCTGTCAGCGTTTTCAGGTTTTGTATTAAATTAGGTATTACGATTACCTTAAATTAGATAAGATGATATTTTTCATAAATCAACGGAAATCGTGATCTGTTTTCTTTTTCAGGATCATTACTACCAACCACTATTCACTCTCGTGGGAGCGGGGGTAACTTCAGTAGCTGCGACTCGTCGCAGTGCGAAAAATGTTCTACCCCGCAATGCAACTTGGGTAAAAGATTCAGCACTGAGTATTGACCCTGAGAACAACGTCGTCAAGACCGCCGAGGGACACGAAATAAACTACGAGTATGCAGTCATCGCTGTTGGACTACAGTATAACTATGATAAGGTAAGCAATTTTTTTGTAAATAAGTTCAAGTTACAGGATTCCAAGACAAGATTTAATACATTTTTAGAATATTCGACTCCCAACCTTGTTGACTAAAAGTAATGTAGGTCATGGTTGAATCTATGTATTTTATTTATTTTTCTAATTGTGCACGATATTTTTCACGTTTGAGCATATACGCGATATTTATAATTTATAACACAAAAGTTACGAGTCTCAATGAATGAATGAACAAGATCCGTTTTATTATAAGATTGTTTACATCACTGGACTGAAAGTGGCATGTGGCAGTTTCGTATTGTATATAGGTAATGTATATGTCCAAAAAAATAACCTTGAATTACCCTTCCCAAATTGTTTCAATGAGGATGAAGTGAGTGAGACAATAATTATTTGCAGTATCACATGAGCCGTTTTTTCAATCTAACCCAATTTGATATTATTTTTATGAAAACCCCTATAGCAAACACAATTAAATAAAGCGTGACTGTAACTACAATTAGTGATTTGACATTATTTGTTTTATGATCATACTTTGGAAATCACTATTTATTTATTTATTATTACTATTATGTTCTCAAATAATATATGCTTAATTTATCTTACGTTATAAATCAAATAATGGAAGTTTATAGATTACATACATACATAAAAATTACAAGAGAACTTATAAAATATATAATTAAAAGAGAGATAGATTACACGATACAAAAAAAAGAAGAGAGAAAAAAGAAAAGATAATAATAATGATAAAAATGCTGCTAAAACTCCTCGGCGGTAGACCTCCATGGAGTCTCTGAAAATGTCCACCGAGTCATTTATATTGATTGTCTTATTATAAAGTCGACATAATCTGTTATCAAAACTATCTAATAACTATCAAATATACTATGTTTTTGTAGTATCTGTAGTAGTATGTGTTTCGTAGTATATCTGATTAAACTTTAATCGAAAAGGTTTCATATATCAAAGGAAAATGCATTCATATGTTATTAAATATTCTATATTAGCAACTTATTTCTGTAAATATTATTGTATAATGCAATAAATGTATTATGAATTTTCGTAAATAGTATTGTTGCTAGGGAAAATTAACCTAGCACATTCCACTAATGCGTTAACATTAAAATATTGAATGACCACATGACATGTAGAACATTGGCTTCTTAGAATTCAAGTCACGAAAATAAACACGATATTTGAACAAGTTTGTTATCCTTCACAGTATGAAGTAATCATCTATTTTAGTAATTTTGACAGACATATTTATGTAAAGAAATATTCATTGTGTATTTGTATATTAAAAAAAGCGATCAGATGTTACATAACATCTAGTTTTAACGGGCGCATATTTTGAACCATTGTTATTGGAATAATCTATAGCAAATTTGTATCTATTAGTGAACAGAAAAATAAGTGTAAATGTTACTAATAAACCTAAAAACAGTTTAAATCAATTTATAACATAACTTGTTTTTCGCAACTGGTTGACTTGCATTAATATTGGTTAATACATGCCATCTTTTCGGGGAAATAGAGTTCAGCTATAGTATTTGTAGGTACCCGGCCTCCGAGACGCCCTAAACGACAAATCCAGTGGCGTCTCAACGATTTACTCCCCGGACTATTGTGAAAAAACCTGGCATGACATCCGTAACTTCAAAGGTGGAGAGGCGGTGTTCACGTACCCGGATACACCGATTAAATGCCCTGGAGCTCCTCAAAAGATCGCCTATATGGCAGATGCGTATTTCGATAAGGTATTTTAAGCTATATTTATTTATATATATCATATATATTTCAGTGTGTTATTGTATTTGTATGACTCGGTCGTATATTAATGTATGATGAGCTGGATTTTCATAAAATACCCAGATATATTTAGTATATGTATTAATTATTAAGATGTAAAATACTTCTTGAATATATTATAATTAAAAAAAAAATGTAGGATATCTAATGCGAACGAGAGTATCCACAAATTGTTTTTTATTTTACCATAAGATACGAGTATAATAAAATTGGTTAGAACTAGCTTTGTGATCACGTACAGATAATATAAATTATTAGATGATTGTAGAACAATAGAGAGTTAGTGTTTTAAGTACTTCTCTATAAATATATCACAATTGCCTATTGTTTTAGTACTGCAGTTAGGCACTCGCCCCATCTTTACAGGGATTTCCCGTATAAAACCTATTGAGATAACTTTATCAGTTTAAAGACCCAGCGGGTGTATCAAATTGAAAGTCCTCTGGATATATAATACATTTAAAAATATATAGTATAGAAAAGAATTAATCGAATCTATGCGCGCCTATTTAAGACTTTCCTAACCTAACAAAATAATATAATATTTAGAATATGATCAGACGTAGGCGATCATTTCGTTTAGTACAATTTAACCTATATTTCATGTGAACGATGGGAAATATCTCTATTCTAACTAGATTCTTTAATGGTCAGATTGACCTGTCGATTTCATAATTTAATATAATTATAAAATATAACTTTTTAGACGGCTATACGATCCCGCGTTAACATTACATACAACACCTGTCTCCCGGTGATATTTGGCGTGAAAAAGTACGCTGACATTCTAATGGAAGTCGTTAAGAAGCGACGGATCAACGTGAACTACAAGACGGTACTCAAAGAGGTCCACGCTGACAAGAAGGAGGCTGTGTTTTTCGTCGCCGATGATAAGAGCAAGGTGAGAAATTAAAATATTTATATTAGTTTCTGATAGTGAATCGATGCAATAATTTTATCATTGTGATATTATAACATTGGGGTAAATTACATAACTTTGAAATGTATTGCTGAAATGTACACTCTAAGTTGTAGTCTAATCAACTCGAATTTATTATGATATGATATCTATGTTAACGATCATAAAATCGACAATCCTATAGCTGTTAGAATAATAGGTCTTTACCTATGAAATTGCCGTATTGCAGTACAGACTTTTTCAAACAAAAAAAGTTTTGATTGGCTATGAATTCTAAATTCAAATTAATTTTCAAAATCAATCTTTTGTTTATTGATGAGCGTTGTATTTTCATTACATTTCAACATTTTGTCCTCATAATGGATACTTTGAAATTTCGTGTAATTATGGAATATGAGTTTCGTCGTGGCACCAACGCGGCACAAACGACACGTAACATCAACGACGTTTACGGAGAGAACTGTAAAAACTGCCACAGCGTTGGCAAAGATGCATTGTTTGCAGGGGTGATTACTTTGAATAAAAGAAATAAATAAGTACGGAAAAAAATACTTTAACTTTTTTCAAACAAAACGGCAATTTCATAGGTAAAGACCTAATATTCTAAAGGAAGGTTTACTTTGATTATACATGGTCTCGTAACCAAATAAGTTTTATAAATGTTTTCAGATATATATACTATATTGTAATTGAATATAATTCGCTTATATTTTATGTAATGATGCATTTATTTGATTGCTTAAAATAAAACTTATTCGAAGGCTCATTTCTTCAGTAATTTCGACATTTTATATTTAATTTGTTATAAAATTACATAATATTGTCTTTTATCGACATAACTATTACTCATTTAAAGTCTACCGTGACCACGCACGGTAAAGTACGCGAAACGTCGGGACAATTTAAGATAATGTAAAATATATTTAAATTTTGCAAAATTACATTTCAAATGAACTTCATCAGCACGTTCAAATAATGATTATAAATGATTAAAACTAAATGCATTAATTGAAATAACTAAAACTATTATAGTTATATTAGTCTACATAATGAGCCGAAAACTATATTTAGTTTCGTGTTATAAGTGCGCCTCATGCGGTCTGGCTGTCATATATAGGCTTAAAGAATTCAGAACCAGGTGACAACGTAGCGTTTTTCAGGAAGTAACGCTCCCATACGACATGTTGCACGTGACACCTCCCATGTTCACGCCAGAATTCCTCCGGAACAGCCCGGATATTGTGGATTCGTCTGGTTTCCTGGAAGTGGATAAATTCACCCTGCAGCACACGAAATACCCAAACATTTACGGCATTGGCGATTGCACCAACACGCCGAACAGCAAAACTGCCGCTGCTATCGGTGAGCTGAGATTCTTATGTATAAGTTAAATATACAATAATAAGAAAGGTTTTTTTAAAAATATTAGTGGAACGCAGGAATTACGTTTTTCAGCATTTATTGTTAGATTGTCGTATAAAACGTGTTTCACATAATCACTTCATCACTCTTCATCATCACTTCACTTGGACGAGTAGTTCTCAAAACAACGCCCGATAGTCAACCACTGCATTCAAGGGACACCACACTGGTCAGTGGTTCAAGATCCACTGGCTTGCTGCTTGGTTAGTTAAAGAGCGCGTTAGAGATCGCCTGGCATCTCAACTGGGGGGTTTAAGTTAGGCGGTAGACTATAGAAACAGATTAGCGAATATTGTCTATGGAAATGAAATAATCTGTAACGTTATTGACAGTAGCGAGAATGTAACATTCTTCCTTGTTATATCGTCAATTGATAGAAAAATAATTTTTAAATTCGCATCAGTGGTTTCTGAGATAAACACAAATAACCAAAATTTACTATTTATTACATATAAAATAGATAGCACATGTTTATGAATCGGTTTAAATTTTAAAACAATTTCTAATGAACCGATTACCGAGGTTCGATTCCTGGTACGGTCAACATTTGTTTGATATGCCTATAAAATATATACGTGATTAATCAGTTGTGTTATTTTAAATTTAGCGAAGTTTGAGGCTAACTGACCAAGTGAATTGTATAATCCATCCCTTACAGCCAAACAATCGTACGTAGTGGAGCAAAACCTCCTCAGTACGATGTCGGGTAAGCAGAGCCTCGATCAGAAATACAATGGCTACGGCGCATGTCCTATAGTCACACACTACGGCAAGTGTATTCTCGCCGAGTTCGTTTACGACGGCGTGCCAAGGGAGACGCTGCCTATCAACCAGGTGAGTGGTTTTCAGGTGCCACTATTGCTATCAAGGTCGATTTTCGTTTATCGCCGGATAGTGGACATATTTTGTCAATTTAAAGTTTAGTCTATATCCTTATCGTATTCGTAATATTTGTTTGCATAGAGTAAAGTCGTCACGTAATGATTTAGGTTCGAAAATAACTAGCTGATCTGGCAAATTTTCCCATACATGTGATTAGCAAAGGGATGAACAATTAAGACTAATGTCAGATTTTTTATTCAGTCATGTCAAAGTGAAAATAATAATTCTTGACAATTTATAGTTTTCAATTAATAAATAGAAAATAGGGTTGATCGTAGAGGGGTAGAAATTAAGGGTTATATGTGTTTTTGTATGATGTATCATAGAATTTTGTCCAAAAAAAATTTGTTAAAAGAAATAGATGTTAGCCGTTTGACGTTTCACAGGCCTACTGAATACGCATATAAAATTCCATAAAAATCGGTCGAGCCGTTTCGGAGGTGTTCAATTACGCACCCGACACAAGAATTTTATAACAATGTGGGGGGGCCCCCGCCCCAAAAAAAAAAAACCCCCCCCCCAATCCCCCCCCTTTTTTTTTTTGCCCCTTTGAAGGTCCCCCCCCCCAAAAAAAAAAAAAAAAAAATTTTCCCCCCCCCCCAAACCCAAATTAATCCAAAAAAAAAAAACCCCCCCCCCGGGGGGGGGGGTTCCCCCCCCCCCCGGGGGGGGGGGGCCCCCCCCCCCCCCCCCCCCCCCCCCCCCCCCCCCCCCCCCCCCCCCCCCCCCCCCCCCCCCCCCCCCCCCCCCCCCCCCCCCCCCCCCCCCCCCCCCCCCCCCCCCCCCCCCCCCCCCCCCCCCCCCCCCCCCCCCCCCCCCCCCCCCCCCCCCCCCCCCCCCCCCCCCCCCCCCCCCCCCCCCCCCCCCCCCCCCCCCCCCCCCCCCCCCCCCCCCCCCCCCCCCCCCCCCTCCTTAAAAAAAAAAAAAAAACCCCCCCCCCCCCCCCCCCCCCCCCCCCCCCCCCCCCCCCCCCCCCCCCCCCCCCCCCCCCCCCCCCCCCCCCCCCCCCCCCCCCCCCCCCCCCCCCCCCCCCCCCCCCCCCCCCCCCCCCCCCACACCCCCCCCCCCCCCCCCCCCCCCCCCCCCCCCCCCCCCCCCCCCCCCCCCCCCCCCCCCCCCCCCCCCCCCCCCCCCCCCCCCCCCCCCCCCCCCCCCCCCCCCCCCCCCCCCCCCCCCCCCCCCCCCCCCCCCCCCCCCCCCCCCCCCCCCCCCCCCCCCCCCCCCCCCCCCCCCCCCCCCCCCCCCCCCCCCCCCCCCCCCCCCCCCCCCCCCCCCCCCCCCCCCCCCCCCCCCCCCCCCCCCCCCCCCCCCCCCCCCCCCCCTTTATAAGATATGGTATAGCCGATTTACTGCTCATCCTGACAATTTTAATTTCAATCAAATTGCTTCAAAAGTGATGGTTTAAAAGTTTTGCTAATGCTCAAATTCAGTTGTACCTTGTATGCGGCCAAACTCATATAAGTATAATTGTTGCAATTGTTATCTGAGGTGATGTCATATCCCGGTAGCAACTGGTATCTGTCCAATATCATTGAACGATTCGAAGATAATTTCAGATTTGGAGGTTAAGGTTTTTTTATTCATAAAATGAATGTGTCCACTGTGGTTAGAAAAGTCAATTCAAATGTTGATGAGTTATGGGGTAACTGTTCCAAAAAATTAGTTTTTTTATTGCAAAAATGCACTTAATATTTTATAGTATAGTATTTGTAGGGTTGGTGGTTCTTAAATCGCTTTTTGTGATAATAATTGAATGTGCAAACTGAACGCTGTCAGTGTCAAATATGACGTGTTGAAAAGTTATTGTAAACCGTAGATGTATCTTAGAACTCATAATTTGTTTTAAAAAGTGATCCGATATAATATATACATATAAGTAATATAAAATTTAATAAGAGAGGATGCCATCTTCATTTTGATTATAAAAAAAACTAGCTGATCGGGCAAACGTTGTTTTGCCGTAAATGTGATTTCTAGCAATCATTTTTTTTAGTTAAATAAAAATAATTATTTTAAGGATTTGATTTGAAGAATTCAATAAAAATAATTGATTTAAGGAATATGTTTATAATCGTAAGCTTATTAAACAATAAAAGTATGATTTATTTTAGGTTAATAAATTAATCTTTATATGACACGTTTGTCGGTTTACCATAGCAGTGCCATCTATTGATAAATTACTCAATCCAGTCGAAAAGTATCGACATTTGTTGGAATCTTTTGGAGTAAGCAGAAAATTGACTGTCAATTAATTATAGACAAATAATATGCAACAAAATTAATTGCGACTGTAATTTAAGATCTAAGCTATCCTATCTCTTAAATTTAACCAGACTGCTCACGGTATGCCAATTTATTTAAAATCGCTTAAATAGTTTAGGAGTCCATCGCGGACAAACATTGTGACAGGAGATACGTCTCCTATAATATTGACAATATTTTTAGTACATTTTCATCTTTCAGGCTCGCGAAAGTACGGTAGCTTACTACATGAAGCGGGATCTATTCCCATTCCTCTATTGGCAGTTCATGCTGAAGGGTTACTACCACGGGCCTGAGTGGGTGAGACAGCTCATCAATCCTTTAGCTAAGTAAACGAAGCTACGTGTATCGTAAAATGCACCTTAACACCAGTCAATAAAGACGCCGTTAGAATGGAACCAAATCGACCAATATCAAGGAATACATATTTTTTTACACACTCAAAATAATCTTAATTTACATCTATGTATTCATAGCTTTGTGACATTAATAATGTATTAATAAGAATTGTTAATAGCAAATTGCGTATGCGCAGTGATTTTATTACAGTTCCTAGATGGAAACCTAGTCTTTAAAGATGTCGAATACACAATTTTTTGTCGTTTTATATTATCATTAAAACTGAAATTACATTTTATATCTCGATACGTAATTGATAAGCTTGGTAATCTAAGTTTAACACAATTATCGCATTGCTTGGTATCTAAAATAGCAAATGACATTATGAAAAATTACGTATTGACGTATTTGCCCTAGATTCAAACGAATCTGATATTTTTGAGCTAATCTTGACATTTCAAACATCTAGACAAGATGGTGACTTGACGTACGAACCTATCTAATAAACTCAAAACTTAAATTATTGCTAGCGTTGAGAATTGACATGTTATTTTTCTATAGTATTTTTTAATATATTCTTAAAAATAATTTGTATATAACGATTCATGTGATACATTTATTTCTATTAATTTTAAGTTAAATGAGATTTCTGCTTAGCATAGTTTTGTGAATTTCGTTGATTTTGTTTCGTATGAGATTAATATTTTATATTGACTGTTTATTGAATAAATGTTTTCAATTTATGCTGTTTTTCATTTACGACCACCATTTTTAGGATTTAATTTGTATATGATATATATAATATATGTGACAAAGTCGTCAACTCTGCCACTTATATTGTTTATTAGGGGATTAATAAAAAATAGTCGGTGTACATCACGCTTTTTACTTAAATCGTGTTGTCACTATCAAATACAAGTGGAACCCGTCTTGGTAATTTCAAATACAGTATGATTTCGTCAAAGGCCGGGAACCTACTGGCGAGTCCTCTGGGCAGTGTGAGTGTTAGAACCGAAATTGTTTAATGAATTCTCTATATAAAACAAGTCTTTAAATAATAATATTTATCTTAATCCGTCATTCTAAATAACACTTATTTTGATATGTACCGAAAATCTAGTTGGTCAATGAATACACAAAATGTCCGCAAACATAAAATGTTAAATCCCAGTTCAGTGCTTAAACAAATTAATATATCGAAATTGGTTTCCCGATGCACGTGCAGGAATGAACTTCGGTAAGTTTTCATACTTAGTCATATTTTTATACAAAAGTAAAATAAATGGTCTTAGCAAAAAGTACTTGTAAATTCCCAATTCAACCTTTCTATTGTGTATGACATTTCTAAGCAATTTCTTTTTGCGTCGCATACCCTCTAGTCACAATAAATTGTTAATAAATAAACGCAGAACTTTGTTCATTGATGTTATAGGTGTAAAATACTTGTGGTGGGTGGTGGGGCGGGCGGATGCAGCGTGGCATGGCGATTATACAAGAATCTGTCGGAAAAAGACATTATACTCATTGAACCATCTGCGGTATTTAACCTCTACTATATACATAAAAATCAAAAACGTTTGTGCTGGCAAAGACGGATTTTGAATAAGGAGAATCAGAACTAGTTCCTCATAGATTTTTCTCGTTAGAGTAATCGTTTATTATCATTAAAATTTAAGTTGTAATTTTAATTATCACGTATTTTAATCTAATATTAATTAAAACCGTATTTTACTAATAGATACTTATACAGATACAGTACTTTGCTATCTTTATTTTAAACAATTGTTTAAAAATTGCCTCAAATGCGTAAAATACAGGTCCACTATTATCAACCGTTATTCGCTCTGATTGGGGCAGGAATCAAGAAGTTTTCACAAAGCCATAGACAACTTCAGGCCATTTTGCCACCCGGGGTTATGTGGTTGAAAGACCAGGTGGATGAGTTTGATCCTTGCAATAATGCAGTGTTTACCCAGTGCGGGCTCAGAGTGAGATATGATGCTCTGGTCATCGCAGTTGGTTTAAAGAACGACTATGATAAGGTACACCTTTAAGTAAAGATTATTTAAACATATATATTTTTGCAATTTTTTTTTTCGACATTCGACATAGTATAAGCTAATTTTTAATCATAAGTGACATTATATTATATATAAGTAAAACTAAATATTTATATATAAAGTTAATATACCATATATTTAATAAACCATTATAAATCTTCATTGTAACTGTAATTTTTATTTATTTATTATTTTTGCAATAAAACTTAACATCCCTAAAGGCTGGTAACCTACCCGTGAGCCTACCTCGCCGCTGTTCATTGACAGCGGTAATTACTTTCTTAACTTAACTGCCTGCTCGTTATCACAAGAATTCGGTGACTGGAATAAGTAATTAATAAAATTTAATAACTTTCTATAATTTAATCTGTTTCTGTTAGATTCCTGGTCTTTCCTGCACTCTGAACGACCCACTGGCACAAGTCAGTACGATCTATTCGCCCCAATTCTGTACAAAATGTTGGTGTAATATTCAGCGCTTTCGAGGTGGACATGCCATCTTCACATTCCCCAAAGAAATAGGAAAGTGCTCTGGGGCAGCGCAGAAGATCATGTACCTTGCACATGATTATTGGACACAAGTAATCATGGGGAATTTTATTTTAAAAAGAAATTCATCATTTCGTTACAACATTTACGTCCGAATTGTAAAATGACTAAATCAAACGTACGTTATAACTGAAAGTTTTTAAGCGTTTGTACGATGACAATTAGTTTAGCAGACTCGTGCTAAGCGTGGCCGTTTTAAACTCTTTAGTATACTGACTACCTAAAATTTATACAATAGAACAATTATAGTATTTACTAATTATGTTTTCTCTAGAAAAAGATTATTCAAAACTCAAGTATTACATACATAACTCCGAAAGAGGCTCTCTTCGGTATAACAAAATATGCCAAGGCTTTGAGTCAGGTTGCGGAGAGCCGTGGTATAGCTGTCAACTACAAGTTGGAACTAAAGGAAGTAACGTCAAAAAATGCAGTATTCACCGAAAATAGTGGACATGTTAGTTTACTGTTGATAAAAACTAAAATGTTCTTTATTTATAGTTCTTATAGTTCAGTTTCTTGTTCTAAGTATGCTAATGAAAATGGATTGAATTTAGTTTAGAATTAATAATTGTAAACTGTTATTTTAGATTATAATATAAATGATATGTTAACTATCTTAGAAGAAAACAATAATGAGAACAAATTTTGCAAATGACTAGTTAACCAAAGCTAAGAAAAATATTATATTATATATAATATACTTACATATAACATACTATCGTATACACGATACTATCCTGTAAAAATAAAACTATTTATCTCCATTACAGACAGTTATCCTTCCATACAACTTCTTGCACGTAACGCCGCCTATGTCACCACAGGCCAACTATACTTTTTAAACAGTATTCTACTGTTTTTCACTAAATTATACTTTTTACTGTTTAAAAAAAAAAGTATACAAAATACTGTTTTCAGCATCAAAATGCAGACACATTATTTTATTTAATTAGTAAGTTGTGCGAGAAGCTCCAAAAAATATGTATTGAAAGATAATAAATAAATACTGTTTGTTTTGTTAAAATACTGTTCAATAATCTTCATAGACTTGAATATACTTTATTTCTTGTAAAAAAAGTTGGCAACCCTAGTCACCACCCACATGTCTCACCAATTGTACTGAGCTGGCCTCAGAAGGATTTTTGGACGTTGACAAACATACATTACAGCATACGCGATATTTCAATGTATTTGGTATTGGAGACTGTATCAATACTCCTAATAGCAAAACTGCAGCTGCCGTTGGTAAAAAAACATTTGATTACGCACCTTTATAATTCTCTTAATATACTTTAAGGTTTGAAATGTTAGATCTTTAAAATTATATATAACCAAAGAAAAGAGTCTTTTGAGAGAGAGATTGTCACCATCCACCTCATTCCATATGTTTTGTGTTTAATATTGTAAGGTCTACATCTCGAATATATTTTTGATAGTATATATACTGGTGGCCATTCTGATATAAGTGCACCTCTAAAACTAAAAATCTCTAAATTTAAGTTTAGACCTGTCAAACGTGTGTAAGCTATTCTATATGTTTCTACATTGACAATTTAAACCTTATTGCTATCAATATAGAGATGTACAGAATAGGTTACGCTCTCTAAAACTTTTTGACAGGCTAAAGCTAAATTTAGAGACTTAGTTTAGTGTGTGTATACAGAATCGCCACCACTGTTGTACTATAAAACCCTTTCTGTAAACTTTAACTACTTTAACTTTGTATAATGTATCAAATAGTATACAATTCGAGTGTCGAATACACTGCCAGCAAATATGTTACAGCCTGCCAAAGTAATGTTGTCGCAAAAAACTTATGGAGTACAATTTATGGAAAACCTCTGATAGCGAAGTATAATGGATATGGTGCGTGTGCGATTCTCACTTCGTACAAACGAGGCATCATAGCCGAGTTTACATACGACGGAAAAATTGCTGAAACTCTACCATTCGATCAGGTACGCGAATACTTTCTCCAATCAGGTGTATAAAGCAAAATTGGTTGCGATTAAATATACTATATACTCATTTAAAGAAGAACACTTTGTTAACGGATTAAGTTATGTATTTTTACAAAATTTAAGTTTTTTTTTACATTATTTTTAATTTTTGCCGATGTTTCGCGTGATTTACACGTGCGTGGTCACGGTAGAAGGCGTAAATAAAACACAATATTAAGTTTTATAAAGGATTGACGGTTTCGGAAGGAACAATATACTATTTGGGACTAATTGTTCAATTTAGACCGCATCAGTTTAAATATATGCACAGCATAAAAAAATTGAAAAAATTCCCCTAAATTCAAATTTTGAAAGTGATAAATTTCTATTTACTACGCATTTAATTCATTGTCTGTTTAATTTATTATGGTTAATAACAAAACACGGAACAGAATATTAGTGCTTGTTCTACCATAAGACATATTTTAAGTTCACTTTATTTAAATTCACACATGGTTTCAGGCAAAAGAACGACGTATTTGCTTTTACTTGCAAAATAATGTATTTCCATATTTATACTGGCATAGACTGCTAAAAGGAAAATGGAATGGACCAGGAACTATTCGAAAAATAATAAACCCCTTCGCAAAAGAAACAAAGAAAATATAAAATATATATTTACTTAAATCTTATTTAGATTCTAGATTGCACAAAAAATTTATTTAAAGATAATTCTCAAAAATCAACACATTTATTCAGTTTTATACAAATTTTATGGCAACATTGCTTAACTAAAATTTATCAAACTTGTAAACATCTTAGTTTTTCCTTACTGAACTATTATGCCTCAAAATCCTTTGGCCGTTGAATGTTGCTATTTACATACAACTATTTACATAAAGATTTTAGATTTATGGAAGTTCTACATTCACAATAAATC
Organism: Pontia daplidice; assembly: GCA_963693355.1. Lineage (NCBI taxonomy): Eukaryota > Metazoa > Arthropoda > Insecta > Lepidoptera > Pieridae > Pontia > Pontia daplidice. The sequence goes on from CAVNZL010000013.1 coordinate 2,214,796, forward strand.
TTAGGTAACAAAAACTAAAAATGCAGCAATCCTTCCCACATAAGCTGTGAGATTCTATAGTAGACTCTGTCATTCTTTATTTAAAGCTGAGAATTGTTCGTGCCCATTCGCCTCTCTGACATCTAAAGCGCTTTGTCGCTTACGTTTTAGAGCAGCTTGCCTTACGTTATGCCTTCGTCTATTTCGAATAAGGTAAATGGACAGCGCTGTTGCGACGAGCAGCGCTGCAATTATGCATCCAGCAAGGATTAGAGTCAAGGAACTAATCTGCGATGATTTTATTGTAGACGGTTCAATCTGCAAAATTGTCTGTGATGTAACCTTTGTATAAATAGCTATTAGGCGTGCTACGGAAATAGCCCTGACCTCTATCAAAGACAAGGAGTATGAATATGACAATGAATACAGTATCGTTAAAATGGAGTATATGTATCTCATAGAAGTTTTAAAGAAAGAGTGGCATTAATTTTTTTTTATTTCACTCATTCATGGCAAAGTTAGTAGACCATTGAACATTGTATTATTTTTTCCCCTAATAGTCGAAGCCTGAAGATAAAAACTTAAATGTAAGAATAGTATTGACGTGCCAGTTCGCGCAGGGGTCAACATACCGAACTCTATTTGGCGGGTCGCAGGTTCGCTCCCTGTTATTCATAAGTCTGTGTTTATCAGTTGTCTTCAACAACCATCGCACAAGATATAAATAGGTAGCAATCCGTGAGTAAAAATGTGTCGCAGAGTTATTATTAATAGTAGCTCTGGCGATGTTGCATAGATAAAATGACAGTATTTTAAATATTTCATCTTCTACCTGATAATTGTCAGAACCATAAAGCTCAGCGCACATTGGCTGTTCGGTCCAGTTGTACCAGTGAACCAGGCGAAGCCCTTCGTAGGGACGCGGAGACCCACACCTGTAATGAGAAGTCTACAGATCATTTCCAAGTCGAACTTTTATAATGTCTTCAGAAAACTCATTCAGTAAGGAATATGTAACGGATATCGTCTCTGTTCTTTGAATTCTGAAGACTGTTTAAACAGTACTTGCAGGCTAACGGTACATAAATTGAAATGAAAATGTTTACTTGATAGAAATAAAGCCAGTTCTACTTAACCTTACGTTTAAGTAGTTACTGTAGAACTAGACTTTACTCAATCCGTTTTAAGTCCCTTAGTTGTGCTTAACTTATTATTTTATTGAGTTGACAATTGACCTGTTAGTACGAGAATGCCGTAAGAATCTATGTGCCAGCTATAAGCGGCCAATCCCTAAGATAATTTATCAATTTACTTGTTATCTAGGTGATTTAATATCCGAATTTCAATTTACGAATAAAATATCTAAATTTTAAAATACCTAAATTCACTGAGAAGTACCGAGTTTGTCTTGTACATTTGCGGTAGTAAGTCCTTCAGAACCCATTGCATGTCGCAGGAACAATGCCATGGGTTGAATTGGAGATTGGCACCTTCTGTTAGAGACCGCCATTCTAGGAGAGTTCTCGATAAATGTGTCAGGTTGTTCTTGCTTATGTCAAGCTGAAATAAAATAAATATTTATATATACTATACGAGTATACTGCAGAGAAAATTTGTATATTTGGGGTTATCCTTTTGAATAGTAGCAGCGGAAATCATATTCAAGATTTTACGCCTTTTAAAATCTTTAAGCTTCATAAAATATTAAGTTTCATATCGTCAAGACACTCTGCTTCCATGTTTTTGTTTATTGTTTCTTCTTTTGTTTTGTTCATTTTATTTTCATATTGTAACCCTATTTTGGCTTTATTAATAGCAATTTACATTGTATACTGTAACAGTTTGCAGCGTGGGATAAATTAATATTTTTTTATAAGATACGTTTATTTTAAGGCGCTAAAAAGGCCTGGATTTAGCTGGACAAAAAGTCTCTTATTCTAGTTTAAAAAGTCTTAACATTAAATTCAAACATTGTAATAATGAAAATATTTACCATACACAAAGTAGTACCATCAAACGCGCCTTCTTGAATTTCAAAAAGAGATGCACAGTTCGATAGATAGAGAGAGAAGCATGTTTTCTCATACACTATCTCATCTCCCGGTCGACCAATCACGTTACTGAACGCTTTGTCTTCCACAACGAAGAGTTTGTTCAGATCATTCATATACAGATTCTTAAGAGCTATTATATTTTTAAAGTAAATACTCTCAATCGGATTGCCATCTAATCTCAATTCCTCCAAAGTCGGGAAGTTCTGACTGCTGATGCATTTAGGCACTTCAGCAATGATATTGTATGATATATCTAGACTGAAGAGTCTCGGCAATTTCTTTTGTAAGTCGAAATCTTTTATTTGGTTTCCACCGATGTTAAGAACCTGTAAATTGAAATGTATTAACACTCGATAAAGAATCAGGCCGAATGAAAAATGAAAAGCTTCGAATTGCGATTACTATATATATTTAAATAAAATTCGTCCAACGCATGATCATTAAGACTATAGGAAGGTGATCATTGTCTTTGAGAATTGATTATCTCTATGCATTAATTGTTATTGGTACCTGAGATAACAAATATTATAAATGTTGTAATCTCACCTCTAAGTTATGGAAGTCGACAGTCGTTTCGTCGTAGAGAGCCGATAGTCGATTATACGATAAGTCGATGTATGTGATTCCAGCGGGGAATTTAGGCCAGTGGTACAAGGTGTTTATCTTAAGTATTGCGATTTGGAGCGTAGAAGGAAGTGCGAAAGTGAACGTTATGTTGTTCTGCGCTAGGTTCAATTCACGTAAACTGGTGCAGGTCAAAAAAGCCTCCTCCTCGATCACTTCGATTACATTGTTTGAAAGATCCAGCAGCTCGCTGTAATTGATCGAATAGTGAATTAATATATGTTTTTCTATCATTTGCAATATTGTGATTTGCGCAATCCTTCGATTCTCCCAAAACAAAAATAACAACAAGAACTGTAAGGTACTGAAGAATATTGACATTTTTAACACCGAAATGTTAGCAGAACAATAATGCATTGTTAGTACTTAAAGAAATGAAATTTTTATGTCCTGAATTCTCTAATTCTTTATACAGACTTCATCTATTAGTTATTACATTGCAGGATGCGTTTCGACTATATTTTCAATTGGAATCAATTAGAACTTACATATTATTGTGATCCGGAAAGGAATCTTTCATAATCGACCTTATTCTATTACCACTTAGATTCAATCGTTTCACCCCTTTCAATCCGTCAGCAACCGCTCTTCGCAATAAAATGTCTATTATTGCATTTTTACCTAAATCCAAGTCTTCTAGGACATTCATGGACTGAAGCGCCTCAATTGGAAACTTTGTGAGCGAGTTGCTTTGGAGGTTTAACTTCTTCAGACGTTGGAGATTCTTGAAGTCTAAAGGGCTGATGCGAGCCAACTTGTTGTAAGATATATCTAGGTCTTCTAAGCTTTTCGTGTTTGTAAAGAGGTCAGAAGTTAACTCGGACAGGTCGTTTTGTGAGAATGAGAGCATCTTTAGGTTTGGTACGTCGCTGAACGGGCTCGGCCAATAGGTTGTTATCGCATTGTTGCTGAAGCGAAGGGTTTCTACTTGAGAATTTGGTGGTAGCCTGTAATAAATTACGAATAAGTTTTTATATATTTTGTATTTACTTTGAAGTAAGTCTGTTGTTTCTGGGATCGATCTATCATATACACATTAGGATCACTAAGATATTTTGCGATGTTCTAAAAAAATTTTTAATTATTTATTATTCTTAAAAAATATTTTTTCTAGCACTCAGGCGTGGAAGAATAATTAATATTTGTGAGATAATGGAATTTTTGTGGATATGACGCTGGTCAGTAGCTGGTAGGTGCTGAGAATGGTCCTTTAACTTTATTGTTTTCTGCGTGAATTTATATGCTCTGTATAATTTGATATACCTTATATTAAATCATCATCATCTATGGATAACCATCGTCATGATGATATTTAATATTATAATATTATATATACTGTGCAAATATGAACTACATATTTTAAAATTGTTAATGTAATCCCAAAAAGTTATATTCCAGTTTCAACTTTCATACTTTCAACTTTTTAAACTTACATAAATCTTAATGAATGAATAGAGCATTTCAATTACCATTTTTTTAATTTTTGTCTGTTAACGTATGTATTTACGTACCAATTCGAATTCATATTATATTATGAGTCAACGCGAAGATGGTTCCAGTCATCTAAGTTCGTAATATAATATACATATATTTACTTGGTAAATAGTGTGATTAAATTGTTGACCATTATCTCCGGATTGAATAATGAAACGATCAATCAGCGCAAGTGTGTCGCGTGTGTTTGTTTTGCGAATCTCGAGGAAGTCTCGTTATCGCTAGAAAATGGCTAAAATTTATACTTGCTTAATCATCGGCTGAAATTATCTTTAAATATAAATGTTCCACTTTTGTATCCTACATAATAAGATAAATTAAATAAAAGTGGATGTATGAGTGTGGTTAATAATTAATTTAAATTAAAAAGTGTTTATTAATTACGTATATATTGTTATAGTTACCGTAAAAAATATTTTGTTTTATTGAAAAATACATTTTCCTTGATTCAATATTACAAATAAAGAGAGACTCTTCAATTAACTTTTTTATGTGTTACGCACAGTGATAATATTGAATTCTCAACTAAAGACACGACACGTTTATTCTCGCTATACAGATAATATCGCCTATTATTCCATTGTATGAAGAAATTAAATCAATTATACTTCTTAGATTTGTGATAACGAAGTAGATACACCTTGGACGAATGTATGTTTTGTTTATACCTTGTACTATGAGTCACAATCACTATAACGATCGGGGCGTATAACATAGAGGGCCGCTACTCAAACCTTGTTAAAAATATGTATACAAAAAAGTAAAATATACACACCAAAATGAGTTTTTCCCGCGTCCCATAAAATATTTCAAACAACCTTAATCGTTACTTGGTTTAGGAATCTAAAAATAGAACTTCCGTAATAATTTATATTTCATCACCTATTGTTATTTTTTTCCCTTTGCTTTTAAAGGTAAACTCTAATAATTTTGAATGTTTAAGGTCGGGTCACTATAAAAATGTCTACGTGTCTCGTTTATAAGTCACACATCGTATATTTTAGCAATTAAGGGTTTTTAATTAAATTCTTCACCTGATCTGCGATGTTACTGAAGAATGTGACTACGATGGACACAAATTGATTCCTATGTGGGATTGAACGCACGATAACTCAGTTGAGAGTTTTGCTTTCACAGACATCAGTTCGTGCCCTAGGAGACTTCTATTACATGAAATAGGCCTTTGTTGCATTCAGTGTCGTATCTATAGCCAAATTCCACGTAATTGGTTCAGCGGCCCCAACTTTCAAACAAGAAGTTTTCATATTGTCATGTTGTAATCGGCAGGCTGATTTCAGCGAGTTTGTGAATTTTCTAGAGCACTTCGAAACAAAATAATATATATAATTACAATATCGACCCGCTTGCCCGTTTACCCCCGGTCTCATAAAAAATTCCAACATTCCTGGATCAATCTAAGTTTTTCTAGTATTTAGACTTTTTACTTTTATTTTGTGGAAGTCAAGAAAGGGTTTACTTACGTAAGTTAGGTTTTATGTACGTCATATCAACCTTGTCTCATATCAAAGTTATCAAGGTAAAGGGCTATATTAGACAAACATAGTTATCCTCAGCTGACGCCTATTTACTGAAGATAAAACAATTAAGGCCGATACCAATTTTACTTAAGACTATTGAGATTTATGGCTTTGAAAACCATGGCTACGCGCTGTGCTAACTTTTAAATTTAGGTCACATTTACCTTTCTACGGAAAAAGCACCCGCTTCAAAATTACAAAACTGCTATATAACTATAATACTACTTATTTGGTTTAGAATGGATTTATATAAAAAAGGAAGTATTCAATTAAGTATATGGCTACATTATTTCATCATAGAAGTATTCTGAGTAAACATGCGTGAGATAAAAAATTATTTATATTATACGACTGATCTAATTAGATCATTTAAAGAGTTACGTATCACTCATCGATAAGGAAAAGATTACTCACTTCCCGAGCGTTGTGAGGCCTAGTCCCTCGAAGGTGGCGGAAATCTTCAACCCATTAGAATTATCCGGCCACTGGATTTTATTCAAGTCACCAAGATCGTCCACTTTATCCAGTTCGGAGCACAGAATGTTCAGAACCAAATGCGTCCCATCAACTTCGGGAATCTCACTGCATGTGCAGTGCGTACACAGACTCACTGACGAAACCTCATCACCGCGCGCGTGCAAAATTAAAATACTAAACGTCAAAAGCGCGCGCATTTTTCAAAGGATACATCTGCACTGGAGTTGTAATCGAAGTGAAGTGATAAGATAATTGACTATCGCCGTGTGTACATTGCTGAAAGCAATGACGCAGAGATAGTGCGGTTTGTCCGCAGCAATCCTGCACGCTCGCAAACATTTGTCCTAATAAAAATTGTTGTCCACCCACACTAATGTTGCCATGAACTAATGATATTTACAACCAATCTACAGAGATAAGACGAAACTCAAAGGTACTAGGTTGGGTAAGGTGACACAGAAGGATTCATTACAAATCTCTTGGATTTTACGAGATCAAACATCAATGGACATTTTTTACACTTTCTTTTCTCTTATTTTTTACAACCGATACTCATATTTGGAATTACCTCATAACTTAAATATTTACCACACCCTAATCTGCAATTTAAATAATATACCTATATAACAGAAATCTTTAGATAAAGTGATAAAGACGTCAACATAACACGATTAGCTACTGAATATAAGGTTAAACGATGCGACCATGTAACCGCTAACTACCCAATCTAACCGCTGTGTGGGCTGCGGTTAGTATTAGTTAATGACTGTTGAGAATTCGCTTATAGCCATTTGATATTTTCGTTCGTATTACAATGTTACCTTTACAGCACTATTAGGTAAGGTTTAAACGTTCATAATATTGGGTATTAAAATTGAAAAGAGTGTAACCTCATGAACCAGGATTAGGTAAATTAAATTAAATGCCGCAGGTGATGTATTTCTACAAGGAAAATTAAGATTTTAAGAGGGGGTCAAATTCAATTAAAGATCCTCATACTTCACCTGCGGCACCAGTGACATTCACCCTGAGCGATGGTGCCCGGCATCACATTGACTTACTTGGAGCTCACACGAGATTTGAATAAATACAAGAGCTTCGCAATAAATGCAGTAACTTCCTTTTGTTATAGAGGCCGAATAATATATAATAATATGTAAGAGGAATTCAGAATTTATCCAAATAAAAAACTAGTAAACGAGTACTGAATAAAATCATCGTTGGAAATTTGTACTTGGGTTTCGATTAAAACACAAATCAAAATAAATTAACTTTAATTAAATTTCAATAATCAACGTAGAAAAATAAACAACTTCGAGTACATACTACAGTACATTCAAAATCGCAACAGAGATTTTGTAACAATATTTATCCCTGTATTCACTAAAATTTCTAATATAATTTAACAAACTTGACCATACATTACATATGCATGATAATTAACACTAAGGCGAAATTGTTTTTACCATTTTATGAACAATCGCGTTTTAATCACGTTATTTCCTGTGAATTCGTACAAATCCAGTCTTCGTCGTAAAATATTAAAAAAAATTATAAAATCAATGAAAATTTGCTTTACTATGACTATTATTTTGGAATCCTCATAATTTAGAATATAATATAACGGTTAAATTTATTATTTGTTTAAATTTTATCAACAATAACTATTCAAAGCTTTCTGATGGTATCTGGGACCGTTAATAAGAAAATTTGTAAAATTTGTACGAGGTTTAGGGGAATCGCTTGTTGGGCTGCAAATTATATATAAAATCTCATAAATGTATTTAAATGGGCTGTGTTTTGTGTGAATATAACTTTGGACCGTATGCAATACATCTAGAACACGACAATGCGACCTACATTTTTTCCTGCTTAAGTCGAACTATTCAGTTTGGTATAGTAATAGTCCGGTACAAATATTTGTAATATGATAAATAAAAGCACTTTCATTATGTTATGTATTTTTTTAAAATTTAAGTATATTACATTATTTTTCTTTCTAAAGAAGACCATGCACGCTGTAAAGCACGTCGGAAAAAATTAAAATAATGTAATATACTTAATTTAAAAAAAAATACATAACTTAATCCGTTAACAAAGTGTTTTTCTTTAAATGAGTAGTAGTTAATAGAAGCAAATTATGTGATAGATACTTTCAAAATATTTAGGTGTTTTTTTCCAAAATGCCCCTTTTTTGTTAAATATTATATATATATATATATATTCAATAATATATAATAATATATTAAACTTAACTAATATATTAAATATTATTCATTGTCTCAGTGATAACTTGACACTCGAATATTTCATAGAGTACAATTTTAAAATATATGGAATGCCATATAAGTACACTTGCACCTAACTATAAATGCTTTATATACTTATTTCTATTTAAAATAAATGAAATGAAAAAAAAATTGAGCGTACAACTCTAAATCTAAATAGGTCCAATTGCTAAAAACTAGTTTCTCTTTTCCTCTCAGAGAACAAACAATTTGATAGAAAGAGATAACATTAAACCATGTTTTCTGCCATGAAAAATTGTGTTGCCATGGTTACCATTTTTATACGGAAGTAGTATCGTAACCATGGTAACGTTTTAATTCATAGCCAAAGTCAACAAAATATATTACTGATACTTGACATATTATATTTTATCTTGACAACTAGTTTGTGACTTCATTCATAGCTTTATGCATTTTTTTATAAATTCAATAAAAAAAGTTATACATATTTTGTATATATTTTTTTCCGCTAATAATAATAATTGAATTCAGCTGAAAGACATATTACAAGTTCTGTTTATTTTTTAATTTGAATGATTTTCTCTCTATATTGTTATGTTATAAATTTTAATATATCACAAAGCATCATGCTCTTTGAGTAGGAAATGTCCGACTAGACGTTTTTGTATGTCCGTAACTCCGCCATAAATTTGCGTCCCTCTTGCGTCTCTGCGAAGTAGGAAAGATTTGCCTTAAGTATTTTATTTTCTTTGATATCGAAGTAGATTTTACATTTATAGACTGATAATTTTAAAGTGTCATAATTCTTACGAAAGCTAAGTAATATGTTAAAAGCATATGGTAATAACACACGGTACTATATGGTAATAAATATATAAGTTTCATCTCCGGAGAAACCATTTTACCAACCAATTATATTTTTAATTTCCAGACCAAAAACCTAACCATAGGCTACACTAGTCTATATTTTTTTTAAAGATCTTTGGCTTGGTTAGAAGACCTTTAAGCTATGTCTTTATTAAACTTGTCTATACTTCAAGTTTCTCTACAGACTATCGCAATATTTATAATATATATATAACATCATCATACATATATTAAATGAATTGAAAAATATAAGTGTTTTCTTTTTCTTACAAAATGTAAATAGTATTGCAGACGTTTTTGGATACCTAATAAGAGAACGAAAATTCTCTTCGCTATACTTAAAAATTCAGTCTGTTATACATAAATTTACTATACTTACCTATAATGTCTCTCGGCATTATATTTAGTGGACAGTCCATTCCCGCCCATAATTTGTACACAATGGTCGGCAACGGCAGCCGCGTTTCGACCAGCCACGTACTTCGCCATCGCGCTATTCTTTGTTTTCACTTGAGTCGCCGCTCGATATGTCAGAAGGCGGGACGTTTCCACCATCATTGACATTTCCGTTAGTCGATCCTGGTGATACGTAAACATGACAATACTAGTATAGAATGGATTAATAGTGTTACCATCATAGAGATCAGTGACATCGGCATTGGTGGCGATTCTGATGTACACACTCTAAACTAAAAATCTCTAAATTTAGCTTTAGACCAGTCAAACAGTTTTAGAGAGCTTATATCTCTAAATTTATAGCAATAAGGTTTAAATTGTTAATGTAGAAACATATAGACACACACATACGTTTGACAGGTCTAAACCTAAATTTAGAGATTTTTAGTTTTAGAGGTGTACATCAGAATCGCCATCATTCTCTGTAAAGTACTTAATTTCATTGTCAGCGCCATTTGTCAGCATAACGTATCGATCTGTCAATTTTGCTGACAGATGGCGTCGGTAAATTGGTCAGATGGTCGGTAAAACAGCTACTGTCAAAAGGTAGAGCTTTTGTGAGGTTCGACAGTGTTGTTATAACTTTAGTGCGAGGTGATCATATCGGTGAGTGTTTTGAATATTACTATTCTATTATCCAAAAGGGGTAGTATTTGCGATTTGGAATATATGATTATGATATTGTGAATCAACTGTTTTCATTTCTTTACCCTTCTGAGATATACAGATTACAGCAGAGAGAATTGGATCGAATCTTGTATAATTGTCACATGTGTGACAAATGACAATATCCTCCTAATTGAATCAAAAAATATGTTGCTTTTTTATTAATGAATTAAGAATATGAATTTAAAGAAAATTATTCATTGTAAAATTTAAGATTTACAAAATGTGCGGTAGTATTTGATACTTACTTGAACTGAGGGTAGTCTTGATAAACTTTTTCCAAATGCAACTCTCTGTTTAGCGTAACTTATTGCAGTGTCTAATGCCGCTTGGGATATACCTGAAAAGAAATATAAGGTAATAAAAAATATTTGATTAGAAAATGGAAACGATTCGCCACTAAATTTTTTAATACTTTACCGGAATCCGATTAAGAACATGCAGGTAGTACAAGTATTGTGTAAAAGAATTATTTATAGAATTTTAATGTTAAGCTCTTTTGGATATATGTTTACCTTTAAAATATATGTTGAATATTTTTCATTGTTTGCTCTGTTAATAAATAAAACCTACACGCGTATTCGATAAATAAATTGGGGACCCATCAAGTTTAAGAATAACATAGGCCGTCACCATAACTTTACATTGTCGAAAAAATCTTATATCAGCTCTTTGGCAAACTTTTTATCGATATTAACAAGAAGCCGTGACGTTTTGGGGCGTAGATACAGAAATAAATTAAACTTTATTCTATTTTTGTTGCAGTATTATCACGATAAAACGAAATTCAATCGAAAAATACTTATTCGTTATATTTCGTTATTCGATATACTACGAGTTGTGTTGTATTTAAATTTTACAACGATTTGTTTCGACAGGGTAAAAATTTATAAATTATTTTTCAAAATTTTCGTTATCTAATTATATAATTGTCATTTGGAGTCATGATATATCTACCTACCAACAGCATGAGCAGCGATGCCTATCCTTGCTTGATCCAGCTGCCCCATGGCTATCTTAAACCCTTCTCCTGGCTGACCCACGACGTAGCTGTTAGGAACCCGGACATCTTCCAGGGTCAGAGTACAGGCTGTCGCCGCCCTGTGGGTGACGCTTTAAATCTAATTGAATGGGACCCTTCTTCGTGGGAATATTAGGTACAGTGTAAAGAAAATACTTCCTATAAAACTTTAAAGTACTAAAGAGTTCGTTTGGTGGAACGAGCTAATCTCAGGAAACAATTTATTATATTACCATAACAGCTATTTATAATAACTCTTCAACGAAATGATGATGAAACGAAGATGTGCAAATTCAAAAGATATCAGAGTATTCGATAACAGCTTTTACATTTGGCATTATTGCTATACACAATATGTAATTACTTATTTGACAATTGATACAAGATTTATTAATAGCCTATAAAACTATATCAAATCGGAGACGAGATCCTCATCTTCGACGCACTTTAAGATACAAAGAACAACTTGATTTTTGATATATAAATCTTTGAAAATAAGGCTTATAATGTGTTTTTTACTGTCATTTTAACAGACACTAGGTTATTTAGGGACGACAGTACAATTAGGCAAATAGTATGTTATAGAATCCTACCTCACTCCCATTATTTCTTCCTTCTTACCGCGAAAAACACCCTCAATGTCCAAAGGGATTAGGAAACCTGGAAACATAATTTTCGTTCTAACGCCAATTATATCTTCGACAATTTAAAAAGCTTATATAGTAATGCTATTTTTCATATACTGACTCTTTCTATTAGTAATCATACCTACAGATATGTGTATTTTAAATATACAATTTAAGCTTTTTGTTATAATGCAAAAGCTGAGCGTAATATATTGCAGCACAAAATTGACCACGATACAGAAACAGTCGCTACGCGCTCAAAAGCCTTATCTCTCCAAGGATGTAAGAATGCACTCACAAATAATTCCTTTATGCCTGAGCGCTGGATCAAATGTCGCGAACACGACAGTCGCAGAGCCTTCTATGGCAGATGTCACCCAACTTTTCTTGCCACTAATGATCCAATGGTCACCATCTCTCGTCGCTCTTGTGGCGATATTTGCTACATCGCTTCCAGCATCTAAATGTTGTTCGATTGATAAAGCTCTCTTCGTAATAGTATGTGTATTGATATGAACTGCTTAGTTTTTTAGTATATATTGCAGCCAATAATTAGTTATTGTGGACTTTCAAAAACTTTGAAAACTATGTTAGGTCATGTTAATGTATATACATACTGTGCTATAATTGTGTTTAAAATAAATAAAAACTATCAACAAACAAATTGGCAAGAAAAAACATCTTCAAAATAATTCTGACATAAAATGTTCATGTTTATGTTTAAATCAATCTTAGTTTTACGTAAAATAAAAATATATTAATATAAAGCACATACCTGGTTCACTTAACGCGAAACAACCGATACATCCCTTAGTGAAATTCTTCAGGAACAATTCCTTCTGTTCTGGTGTACCCTTCTCATTCACTAGGTTAGTATATAGGAAGTTGTGTATGGAGAGAAGCATACCCGTGCTGGCACAACCTCGGGATAACTCTTCAACAGCGAGTGCCAGAGAGAGATAGTCATATCCTAAGCCCCCATATTCTGGATCAACGCATGCCCCCATAAATCCGAGGTCAGCTAGTTTCTTAATCTAAAAGGTTAACAAATACATTTATACGAATATTGAAATTTCAAGCTAATTTGGGCACGAAATATTTTGAACTTGCCTTTTTTCTCTGGGGTTCAAATAGGGTAATTAATTTACAACAATAATAAGTTAAATCTAAACTTTTACTCTAGGACCTTCTAGATTTTTTAAAACACAGTGTCTTTAAAATCTCACCATCCTTCTTTTAAAGCATTGAACGGTATTAATCTATAATATAAGAAAGTGCTTATGAAGTTTTATAACCGGGACATAGCAACTTTTTTTTCAACACAGATGATTGTGAACAGGATAATCCCTCTGAAGGTTTTTGTTAAAAACTTTTAAAAAAGTGTCACAATTAAATAAAGCAATAGCTGTACTTGTTTAAATAATACATAATAAAGTATATTTACTTATCAATATATAAACTACATATTGGTAGCTCAGATAGTGATAAGTATGAATTTAGATATTTTAAATTTTTGTTTGACGTTCATAAGTGTACCGCAAAAATATTAACGCACGCGGCGTATATGTATATATTTATTCTGATGAAGTATTCCTGTGTTGAAATGTTACTGAAGATTGGCAAAAATTTTAAATTCAAATACAACACATTAAAATAATGGCACAAATTTGCTGACCCCTTGATATCTCTTCTCAGAAAACCATGGATCACCACCTATCATTATCAATTTCTTATCAAAACATTTAATATAATTTTATCTAAAAGTAAATGGTTTATCAGTTATATAAAGGTGAGATAAGTATATGATATAAAATATTTTTTTAGTTTGGTATTGCTATAAAAATATTTTCTTAAGAAATGTAGCAAATTTGAATAATATAAAAAATAGCACTTTAAAATAAAAAGACTTTCTGATGTACAAATACGTAGTTTTCCTGATATAAACACTGAATTCAGCTCAAGGTGGAACAGTTTTTACCTGTAACCTTGCACTTTACTGGATTACTATGTATTTCATGCAGCTTTTCCGCTTTTTGAAACATGCTTTACATAACATAAATGCATATTTGATTGTTATAGTATTTTAAAACTGTCTCACATAAAACACTTGTGGAAACTAAAACTTTGAAGAGCATTTTTTATAAATTATATACTTGTATACCATTTTAATTAAGATTAGTGTTTTCTATAAACACCTTCAATTACATTGCATTATATAGCTTTATTAAATTTTTGACAACAATTATTAATACTTTTAAGCTTACACAAAAGTTTGTATAATAAATTTTAACAGTTTCTGCAATATATCTACAGTGTTATGTCACTTTATATTGGTAAAGAATTTTAAAAATTATGTAGTTGAGTAACCTTATTACAAAGTGTTTGAGTAAACTCTCCTCAAACACTTTGTAATAAGGTACAAAATATCATTTGTGTAGTAGATGCCAACATATTGTTTTTAATGTATCTAATAATACATGCATACTCCAAAATATACAAGTTTTAAAAAGATTGTATGTTCATTTTCTCACAATTTTCACATAATAACTTACCTCCTTGAAAGGGTATCTTCCCTCTCTATCTAGTTTTGCAGCATATGGTTTAAGGTGCTCATTAGTAAAGTCTCTCACTGTTTTCTGGACTTCTGATTGCTGTTCTGTAAGCTGTGTTGTAAAAGATCTCACAGCTAATTTCTTGGCACAGGTGACCAACTTTACTAAAACAGAGAAGTATAATTCTAAGAAAAACTGTTTTACATTTCAAACAAAAACATTTACTTTATATCATAAGCTGAATTAATATTTATATGATGTAGTCCATTAAGTTACATTAATAGCAGAATCCATTATTAGACAAGCACATTAATAAAAGTTACATTAGTTAATGGGGTAAATATAATAGAAAATAAGTTTTCTAACAAAGGTTAACAAGACTGTATGAATTAGCAGTCACTTGCATATTCCTGGATTCAATTGTTAAGCAAGAAACATTACAAACTATGTTGAAGGTATTGTAAGCCTCCAGATATCCAGATATATTTTATTTTTTCCTCCACAGCTTCATATTTTAATTAATTACTCTCTCCTAGAAAATTACTTCAATAAAGGTATAGGAAACCATAAATATGTACCACTTATACCTATTAGGATTTGATATAATTTTAATATAAGAAACTTAAATACTCCAGAAATTACATAATATTAATTTAGTTGAAATTCTTCGTGTCAATATTTCCTTACTTGCTAAAAAGATTTAAATGATTTATATTTTTTTAATATAAACAATTACTTACAGTTCTTACTAATTTTTTGTAGTGCAGTTGTAGCCATCTCAACGACTTTTAAGGTACAGCTCGCTTTGCACTCACCGTAGAACTGCTTACAAAATACGAAAACGATATGATAATATTATTCAAGGGCAAACCGAATTTACAAATAAAATGTACTGGTATTTACATATTTCTTTCAGATATTGAAAGCTACTTAAAATAAAATATCTGTGCGATACAAAACAGTGTTTTGTTCTCATTGCCCTAGCTGTTTACTGGCAGTATTCATCTGTTCAGAAAATAATATTTAACGGAAAAATAAGCAATAAAATAATACGATGAAAACAATTCAGATGTTTCCAAATATATTTTTTTACAGACTACATATTATGTAGTCTGAGACTGCATAACCCTGAGTGAGACAATGTATAGGATTATCAACTATCAAATTGAATTTGTCTGACAGCTGTCAGTTTACAATATTAAATGAAGCTTTTGGCAGCTGAAAAATGCATAGGAATATTCACGGACCTAATATTGCGGATCTTTATTAATTTAAATTACATTTTAAACAAGCTGACCCGGCGAACTTCGTACCGCCTTAGCGTTGCTTTGATGCACTATTTTATTTTGTATAGTTGACCTATCTTATTTCGTATTATAAGGGTGAAAGTGATAGAAGCCACGACTCTCTCACACTCTCTCATGACGTTGACATTCGTTACGCGCGTTTTTTAAAAATATGCAATATTAAATGTATTTTTTGCAATATTCCTGAATGATTTTCTTAATATTTTTTTCCGTAAGAACCATCCTTGGACTTCCACAAATATTTAAAAAAAGAATTATCGAAAACGGATCAGCTATTCGCACGTGATGCCGTGACAACGCAAAACGGGTTCCATTTTATATATACATATATAGATGTAAGCATTAAAAACAGTTATTTCAATATAACAAAATCTTTTATGTTCATTTTACATATACACTACTATAGATAGACTACAGAATTTTATATAGAGTGAGAACGGGCGAATGAACGGACATGACGAAGGGTTCCTTGACTGCGGAACCCTAATAAAAGTAGCCTAAGTGATTCCTTATAACATCAGCTACCAATCAAAAAAAGTCCCGTCAAAATCGGTCCAGCCATTCCAGAGATTAGCCAGAACAAACAGACAGACAGACAAACATTTAAAAAAATGTCATTTTAGGGTCTGTATCGTATATATATTCATATGCATGTAGTAAAAAACGGTTATTTCAATATTAAAAACAGACACTCCAATTTTATATATTAGTATAGATGTAACTTTGCATAATGTTAAATTATTGCAATGGACAAAGAAGCGTTGCAATCGTCACTAAACAGGCATATTTGCATTAACCGTCCAGATAAAATAAATAAATATTTCAGGTTTTACATCCCACAATATTATTAAATATGTAACATAAGTAATAAACAAGCCCAAAAAGCTTGGTGAGATGTTCCTAGTATTTTAGTCAGTGTCATTACCCTAGGACGAACGCCACACTTATAACTTATGATTAAGTTTAAGGCTTATTTTTAGTAGAATAAAATATTTCATAAATATCTTACTTTTGCTTGCAAATATAAATTCTTTGCAGAAATTCTTTTGTTAACAATGACTACGTCCAAAGATTCCATAACTGATTCCATAAGTGTTTGTATAAGTTCCGCTTTATTTAATATATATACATAGCGATTAAACAAAATTTCACTGTCCACAGTTTAAAAATATGTACAAGCAGCATATTACGACCCACAAGCGAATATTATTAAGAGTTTTAAATTACCAACCGAATGTTTGATTTTTACGGCAGAAGCTTGTGATATTAGTGATAAGTGATTCTAAAAGTGTATTATGTAATGTACCCAACATTGTAAATTAACTTGTAAACAAAATGACATTATTTTTATGATTAAAGATATGTTAGAAAAAGGTAGTAAACAAAATATAGAATTTGTGTGGGTTCCTTTGCACAGTGGCATTACCAATAACGAAATAGTCGATAACACGACAAATCATTTATTAGAAATAGACTCCTTTAAAGTACCTTTGACAGATTATAATTGCGTGTTTAAAAAATCTTACTGTTATATTTTTATCCCAGCTATACCAGCGTCCGCATGGTTTAGGTTAACAACTTAAAGATACTTATTTTAGAAAACTGTACTAGTTACGTCACAATAAAACAAATGTAATTTATTTATAATTAGTACTTAAAGACAAAAAAGGAAAGCAGTAAAAATACACAATATTGATTAAAAACAAAAAGGACCAAAAAAGTATTCACTTCAACACTTACAAAAGTTATTGGCAACTTTATGTAAAAAGCAAAGAGACAAAAGGAAAATGGTACGGAGAATACAAAAAGATCTACTAATAACACCATGATATGATAAATTTGAGTTTAGTAATAGGGAATTTATAACATGTATCAATCGATTAAGATTTGGCCATTGTTTAACGTCAGCACATTTACATAGAAAGAGAAATCTTAAGTAATAGTAATTGTACATATTATTCCATTGAAAATGCTGATATAAAACACATATTATGACTGTCAAATGTTTAATATTCACTTGTTCACAACTTTTGCTCATAAATGATATCCTAGAAATTGCAAAAGAAAAATTCCGTAAGTATTCCCCACCAGCCCCAAGACCTATTATGAAATAATGTGTTTTTTATTCCCATCCATAAATTTATTTAAAATAGCGCTAAGAAAATATAATGTTTTGGAAAAGTTAGATAATTTAAGTGGTATTATATTGTAATATTTTAAGGTATCATAATACGCTTATGTTAATTAAAATTTAAGCCTCCGGCTAAAGGACTTGTATCCATAGCCACATGATATAAAAAATAAATGAAATTTCCATTATTGACCTATCTAAAATCCAAATATATCTACTGTATTTTTTAAACTGTGTCCTTTTTTGGAAGGCAAACCTTAATTTTTCTAACATTATTATAAGCCTTATAATACTTTTACTTTAGTAAATATGACATCGATTTTTGACCAGTACGAGCAAGCATCTCAAGTCTCTCAAAAAGCAGTTTCAGCAACCGAGCAAATGACTTCATCGGGATATATCAATATGCAGCTGGAAGATAATACACCCCTTTTTTCCAAACAAAGGATGAATTTTAATCCATCCGACTTGATAACACATGTTGCAGTTGCAAGTGACTATTTAGTTTTAGCGATGGCCAATGGTAAATTGTTCAGGATGGATTTAAAAATGCCTGATCAACAAGAAGGTATATTTTTTGTTACGGTAACAAAATGTTTCAATTTACGTTTATACGAGTTGAACTCATTAAGTATTGTATTTCTATACCTTTTTATAGTTATAAATTTTGTCCACTGTTGCACTGTTACCTCATCATTAAGAATTATAAGAAATATGAAACAAAAATATACAGGTTTTTTTTTCAGAAATCCAATACACTAAAAATGTTCTACCAAATTCAAGATTGACATCCATTTTTTTGGATCCTTTGGGTAACCACCTGCTTTTAGCATTTGCTGCTAGGAATAAAGAGGGTAGCCCAGAACTAGTTTATCTTCATCGAAAGAGTACTAAATTGAAATCTGTCAGTAAATCCAGGAACTATGAAGTAACTGAAGTTGGTTGGAATTATGAAAATAGATCTACAATAAATACAGGACCAATATTACTTGGTACATCTCAAGGACATATACTGGAAATGGAGCTAGAAGCTGACAATGATAAAATGTTTACAACTAGCCAACAGTATTGGAGACAGGTACACATTCTCACATTATTTTATTCTTATTTCTATATTTTATGGCTACTGAAAGATTAAACTGAATTTGAAGAAAGAAAGAAAAATGATATATTTTGCTGCTCAGAACTTGTATAACATTTTTATAAAATAATATTATCTAATTAAATGAATGAATTGCACACTAATTTACACATTATACATGAATATTTATATATGAATTTTTAATTTGCAATAATTATAACCATTACTATTACTCAGATAAATATGACTAATTATTGATTATATTTTTCCAAGCTGCCCAACTATTTACCACTGTATGGAGGAAAGGAGATTGATGGTTTGGTAAACAATATAATAATAGAGAATTTACTTTTCAATTTTTATAATATTAAATGAAAATCTGACAAAATCCATTATATTTAATAATCTTAATTCAGTGATTCCCAACCACTGTGCTGCAGACCCTTTTGTGTTCCAGCAAATTTTGAATATTATGTTAATATATTAAATTATATCATTTGAAAAGAAAAGATATTTTTAAACATCATCATATATTTAAATCCACAAAAAAATAAATTATTTCAGTATTTGCTTTGCAACACGGTATTTCTTAGTGCACAGAGGGTGCTCCAGCTATGACTAGACATCTAAAAGGATTTGTAGCACATGTTAACTGAATGAGGATATATTAGCTACCTGTAGAAAACTATACAAGAGTAGCATTGTCATTTTTATGACCAAATATAAATGAAATTATCAAAAAACATCAAGCATTTCGCATTAAAAATATTTTTATTATTAGCTTGTAATTAATCCCTTAATAAACCATTTATGCAGTGTGTAAATAAATAATTTTGAAAATAAAAGGTTGAGAATCACATTCTAAGTAATGTCTCTAGCATTTTTATAACCAAATATTGGTAACTATAATTTTTTGGAGGGCCCAAAAGATTAATTGTCTTCATACATATGTAATCTACTAACTTGTTATATTTTTTTTACAGATTTTTGATATTGGAAAAGGTTCTGATACACCAATCACTGGGATACAATTTCACAGAGTGAACAACACAAGCAAATACTTTATTTTTGTTACCACACCAACTCGACTCTATCAGTTTATAGGTCATGCTGTTATCTCTGATGATAAACCATCCCTACAATCTATTTTCCACTCTTACTTGACAACTCCCGAAACTGGTTTCCAAGAAATTCCTTCCACTCTGAAGTATTCAAAGCTGCAATTCTATTGTGATAAGAATAATGTACCTAAAACTTTTGCTTGGCTCACAGAACCAGGAATATTCTATGGACAGGTAATATTACAAACTTTGTACAGCTATAAACATAAATTATTATTTATGACTTTGATTTCTTATTTATAATTTTAAAAAAAAGGAAGTGCTATTTGTCTGCATAATAATGGGTCTGTTATATAAATATGTATGGAAGCCTTAAATATTAGTTTTATTCTGTTTTTTACAAACAAGTTATGAGATTTGTTACTTTCTCTACATATTCAAAATATGTTTTGGAGGTTTTTGTATACCATCTAGACTTTCATGAAGAAAAAAATGCCTATACCTGAAAATTTTTTCACAGCTGGATCCCTCGTCTCAACAAAACTCCAATTCTCTATTTACTCAGAGTGAACTCATCAATTATCCCACTGACAAAGGTGATGCAAAAGAATCTACACCCTTATCATTTGTATTAACAGAGTTTCATGCGCTAGTCATGTACTCTGATAGAGTAAAGGGTGTGTCTCTCCTCAATCAAGAACTAGTTTATGAAGATCGGTATAATTCAGAAGTTCATGGAAAATTAAAAAATATTGTCAAAGATCCTGCTAGACGTACCATTTGGGCCGTGACCGACAAAGCTGTGTTTCGATACAAGGTGAATAGAGAAGAAAGAAACGTTTGGCGAATATATTCTGATAAAGAACAGTTTGATCTAGCCAAATTATATTGCCAGAATAACCCAGCTTATATAGACATTATAAACGTCCAACAAGCGGATTTGCTGTTTGCAAAGGGTGATTATGAGAAAAGTGCAGAGATCTTTGCCGAAACTCAAAGCAGCTTTGAAACTATATGCCTGAAATTTCTGGAAGTGGATCAGATTAATGCTTTAAAAGTATATCTGAGCAAACGGTTAGACGCTTTAAACGATGACGACAAGACTCTTATCTCTATGGTCGTGATTTGGATGACCGAATTGTTTGTATCGCAGCTGGCATCCTTGAGACGCTCCGGGAAGGATGATTCCCAGGAGTACCATCAATTGCAAAGTGATTTAGAGGTGTTCTTACTTCAACCGAAGGTGGTACAATGTATGCAACACGTGAAGTCAGTTGTATACGACTTATTGTCCTCGTATGGCGATAAACAGAATCTAATCAAACTGACGGTTATTAATGAAGATTACGAAAATGTAATCGCTCAACATGTCTACAAGAAATCGTATCTGGAAGCGTTAAATATGCTGCAATCATTGAAGAAGCCGGAGTTGTTTTATCAATTCGCCCCCGTGCTGATGGAGGAGAATCCGGTGAAGACGGTGGATGCGTTGATCTCGCAGGGGGCAAAGTTGAGCCCCTCGAAGTTGCTTCCGGCATTTCTGTCCTGTGAAAATGATGAGAAGCACGCAGCGGAGATAACGCGATATCTAGAGTTCATGCTGCAGAACTTCAATGTGAAGGATAAAGCTATACATAACTATTTGTTAACGTTGTACGTCGAAACGGATAAGCCCGCTTTGATGCGGTATTTGTCACGACAGGGAAGGGATGTCACTATGGTGAATTATGATGTTCATTATGCGTTACGGTACGTATTTTATGCTTTTTTATTATTTTTAAATATTAATTAGCATATATATTAGTATTAAGGATTGAATTGTCATTTTTATATGAACTTAAAGTCTAAACACTTTAGAAGCGAAAATATTGATTTGTATATTTTTTTAAAGAAGAGTGTTGAATTAATGTTTTGTGTCATGATTTTTAGTCTGTGCCGCGAGAACGGTCTGTCAGAGGCGTGTGTGACTCTATCGGCTCTGTTGGGTCTGTGGGAATCAGCGCTGGAGTTATCTCTCCAGGTGGATGTTTCTCTCGCTAAGTCAGTAGCTGCGATGCCCGAAGATGTCAGTCTACAGAAGAGGCTCTGGCTTGGTGTGGGTGAGTCTATTAGTATATATATACAAGTCTAATATATTCAGGAACTTAGTGGATTTGTAGTGCCCTATAGGCTACGTAGGTTTCATGTTAAATTAGGCGTCTAGGCCGGTCTACAATGACAGTCAATAAATTAATAAAAAATATTGTTTTTGCTCATGTCGACGTAATTTTTCCGAGATATTTATTTCATTTCATTTACTCCTGATTTGTTTTAAAGACTTTTGTGTGTTTAATGAACTGTTCTTTGTTAAATTATCTATCTGATCTATACACGCCACGATAGATTAATATAAATATTGAAAAATAGGGTTTACCCGACTTAAAAATAACTATGTGTCTACATTTTCATTTTTGCCCTTCCTATTACTGTATATGTTAAAAAGACTTCGATAATTTGTAGAGCATAGAAAAAAAAAATCAATTCGCACAAGCAATTCTGAAAGACGCGTACAACAAACTCCTTTATATGGATGGATATATTTTTTTAGCAAATGTATCAATCAATAATTAAAATATATTGTAGCTGAACATGTAATAACCAAGAATCAGGACATCAAAGAGGCGATGGGATTGCTAGAAGAATGTTCCCTCATCAAGATCGAGGATATACTTCCGTTCTTCAGTGACGTCACCACCATTGATCACTTCAGTGAACCCATCTGCCAGTCTTTAGAGGTATGAGAAAAATGAATTAACATATACAAATATGAGCTATGCGAATGCACTTAAAATATAAAATATACACTGTTCAATATTCTTATTTATTTCCCGTTTCCATCATATTTGTTTAATATTGTCTTTTACTGACATAACTATTACTCATTTAAAGATAAACACTCTATTAACGGATTTAAGTTATGTATTTTTGCAAAAATTAAATATATTTTAATTTTTTTTTAAATTTTCCGACGTTTTGCGTACTTAACAGCGTGCGTGGTGGACTGTCTTACGTGTCTAAAGTTTTTTTTTTAAATTTCTTTATCTGTATATTTTTTAATTTTGTATAAGTTTGGATATTTCTGGTTCGCCGGGCTCATCCAAGAAATAAAATTCAATTTCATCATTAGTTTGTTTTGTATAGTCATACGCTTTGTAAGTTTAACATTCCCAGTCATATCTTGAAAGGCTATTAGTGTAACATGGGAAATGTTCGTGTTTATAATTTTTATGTCTTTAGTAATTTTATAATACATATATTTAAAATTTACATAACTTAAATCCGTTCAAGTGTTTTTCTTTAAATAAAATTACATTTCATATGAACTTTATCAGCACGTTTAAATTATAAATGATTAAAACTGCATTAATTGAAATTACTAGATCTATTATAGTTATACTAGTCTACATAATGAGTCGAAAAGTGTTGATACTCGAGTTAATATAATTGTGCTGGATTTAGGAATACAACAATCAAATAGAGGAGTTGAAACTTGAAATGGAAGACGCCACCAAGTCAGCGGAATGTGTAAGTTCATCAAACACTATTGTATGTTACCTAATTATTTTTTATGATTAAATCAATATTTTCCTCATTTGAAACACCTGCTCATAAACTGAAAATGTATTAAATTTTATAGTAAAAAACGAATGTTTAGCGGGATTTGTATTTTTCTTTTCTTAGTGGGTGTCGTATAATGGTTGAGTAATAATGTAATACTAGGTAACAAAATATTAAATTTTTCTCAGGTACGCAATGAGATACAATCGTTCCGCAATCGTAGCGTACTCGTCTCAGTGACAGACGTGTGCTGCGTGTGCGATATCGCGTTGCTGCTGCGGCCTTTCTATCTGTTCCCGTGCGCTCATCGCTTCCATACGGATTGTCTACTTGCGCAAGCGCAGCCTATACTTGGTAAATATTTATTATATTGGAAGACTTAATTAGTAAGATGTGTTTATAAAACACATATATCTGATATCATTTATTCATGAAAACACTAGATAATATTAAATATTCGGTTTACAATAGAGATCGTGGTAAATAAACAGCACTAACGAAATCGCGCGAGCTTCGTTATGAACAATTTTTTACTTTTTTATTATTAATAATATAATTTTTATTCAGGCATTTTATTTAACACCCACAAACAAAAGTTTTAAAAGTTACAAAAGTTTTTTTGTGACCCGATAAACGTACATTTCCAAAAATGAATACCACATTAAAAGTTGCATATTATGTTGTACTTTTTCATACAATCGGAACATACATTTTTGTATTATAATATAATAATCATACGTATTTTTGTATTATTTTTGCTTTTACACGTGGTCTCTGACGTTAAGGATACAAGGAAAACCTAAGAAAATAACTTCTTATTACAATTTATTACTTATTATTACAGAGCACACGCACTACGATTATCTATATTTTTCATATATCTAACGCCTCCTCGGTTTTAAAGAGCAAAACAGTTTAGGCACTGTTCGGGTAATGAACTCCGAACAGCTGACTCAGCGGCCCGCTGAGAATTAATATTAAGAGTTAGTTTTAACATTTCAGTCAGTCTGCAACAAATCATAATAACAGTAACACGCGACGCGCAAACAGACTCACTAACAGTATGGAACAGTATTCATTAATAACAGTATAACAGTTTTTGATAATATATCAGTATAACAATGTAACAGTTTTTATCATTTAACATCTCCAACACTGGTAAATGCCCTATAGGCACGTTTTGGCCGAAACAATTAATTCGTTTGACCAGTTTGAGCAGTGCAGCAATCTTTCAGAGACTGTTACGTTATATAAGAATAAAATACATACATATTTAAAACATAATGTAATAGCAGTACTTAGTTTATATATACTTGTTAAATTTTTTACCGACCCAGCCCAAGAACTCCGCACGAAAGAAACTAGTATACTATATACTATTCTTTTTTATTTATTCATGTTATATATAATAATTAAATTAATAATTTGCAGCCCCCGCGCGTCGCAACAAATTAGCGGACCTACAACGGCAACTAACGGTCATGTCAAACGTAGAACTGTCAACAGTGACATCTAGTGGACTCCCTCTACGTGAAGTACTGCGCAGTGAGATCGATGATATAGTGGCCAGTGAATGTGTGCTTTGTGGAGAACATATGATAGCTAGTATTGACCAACCATTTATAGCTGATGAAGATTGGGAGCGGGTTATGAAAGAATGGGAATGAACACTTTAAATTTTAAAGGATTTGCTTGACTCCTCTGCGATGTTACGGTAGGCTTAGATCGCCAATTTCCTTTGTGACTAAGTACTGAATCTGGTATCTTACTTTCATGTTCACTTTTCAAGAGAGCACAAAGGAATTATTTATCATTATATTATTTATAATGATAAATATTATTTATTATTGAGCATTTTTGGGAAGGGGATAATCTCTACAAGCTAGAGACATCCGATTAAGCATCCCATTGACCAGGGATCAAACTCCGGTGGGGGTTTCATACAGTTGGGACAAGGGGGTTGGGAAATTCCCAGAAGTTCTAGTGGGGGGGGGGGACAATTGCTCCAATTTCAAGCAGGTTTCCAGGTTTCCCAAATATTTATAGTGCAATAGGTTTAGGGGACTGGTAGAGAAATGAGAAACTAATGCTTGACATTATTTTGGCAAGGGGGGGGGTTTAGCATTTGTGACACATATGAATCTAGACCATCGTTTTGCCTCCAGACTTCGTATTGAACCTCTAACAATGGGGACCTTGCCGTTAACAAGATAATCAGATTGTAGTGTTTCATCTTTGTTAATAATCAGACCCAGCGTTGTCGTTCCTCTCTGTACAGCATCCATTATGTTTTTGTTCTCGCGTATGATTCCAGCTATAGCTTCTCTTTTTTCTTCTTCATCCCTTGTTTGCTGCTTGGGCAGTGAAACTATAGGTCAAACTAAACTATCAAACGTCTATAAGCACTTGCAAGCTCAGAAATCCTTACTGAATATTGAAGTGCCTGGACTTTTTCGAATTATATATCTGTTCTCTGTTGGGGATTCTCTCTCATTGGGATTCCAAGATTTCCTAAATGGTCTTCCCCAAAGATACTACCTGAATTCTTCAAATTCGTCACACAATGGGGAATTAGGGGAGCAATCAACATTAGATAGGTATTCGGTTACTCAGTGTTCTCTGTAGAATTGATCATAAGTCTTCATCTGTTATGGTTGATAAATTAGTTGAAGAAGGATGAATACTTAATCATGGTCAAAAACGGACATTGTTAATAACCAAGTGGGATTTCGTCGTGCTCGCTCCAGTATTGACGCCTTGGCTGAATTAAGACTTGTGTGAAGACTGTCTTTGATGGCGGAGTAGTGTTAAAACATCCAGGAAAATAATATCTCAAGAAAACTGCGACAGGAGACGTTTTTGACCTATCTGAACAGTTTATGGTTTGTCATGTAGATAAGATTGAGGCACATCATATAATGTGTGTGCTTGATAATTATTTTGTTGCAGTTTTGTGTTGTTGAACAAATCTGATAAAGAAAGTTTGTAATGTTACCTAAAAGATATACTATATATATATATTCTTTATTTCAACATAATTATGTGTAAATATGTATATGTGTTTAATATCAAAATAAAAAAAAGCAATGGAGGGCTTTAAAGACTGATGAAAAGAATTTGACTATCTGTAAAACTATTAAAAATAAGTGTACATACTTTGTGTTTCATATTAAATGTATCTAGAAATAATGTAAAAATAATCTTCAGTCATATATTACCTGTATAAGCACTAACTATTTAAATTTGCAATTTTTTTGTTATCAACCAATAAAATTATTACAATTTATGTCTTGTTTTATTTTCCTTATCCCTAGAAAAGGTGATAAAAATAAAAACCCACTTGAAAATGTATAGTTTATTGAGAAAATGTTATCACATACGATAAACAATAAATTATTTATTACATTAGGATTTAAATAACAGGCGATCAAATCCTAGTGGATAGCATCTGCATCACAATATTAGAAACTTAAACTAATTTAGAAACATAAATACATGTTGCAACACTGGTGTAGGCAAACAAGAGGTGATTAGGCCAGTGCAACTATACCTCCTACATGAATTCTCTAACGAAATCTAATTTATTGACTAGCACCACCTTCTACTTCCATACTATCTCCGTTTCCCTTCGTCCCAAGCGGAGTTTCGATTTTATCTATAATCTCCTGTTTATTGCTATCTGCTTCGATTTCTTTGTTATCTATTACGGAATCTTTATTGGCCGTGTCTTTCGCTTCTTTAGCTGTTTTGTCTTTGCTTTTGTCGCGTTTTTTAACAATTTTGGTGACTTTTTTAGGACTTTTCTTTTCAACTTCTTTAGTTTCAGACTTTATTTCTGGTTCAGGGGTTTTGGTGTCAATCGGTCGCGTGTCTGTTACTTGTGGTGGCTCTGGTTTCATTGTCTCTAGCTGGGCCTTTTCAGTTTCAGGCTGTGTTTGGGGAACAGCTTCAGTATCTGCTGGAGT
Organism: Pontia daplidice; assembly: GCA_963693355.1. Classification (NCBI taxonomy): domain Eukaryota; kingdom Metazoa; phylum Arthropoda; class Insecta; order Lepidoptera; family Pieridae; genus Pontia; species Pontia daplidice. The sequence continues at coordinate 2,242,541 of CAVNZL010000013.1, forward strand.
TGATTCCATCTTTTGTGTGCTCTCACTCTTTACAGGAGCTTGTTCGATCGTTATGGATTCAGTTTCCATGGTTTTTTCTGGTTCTGTAAGAGGTTCGTTTTCTTGTGGTTGGATCTGACGTAATTGCTCAGCTTGAGGCGAAGCCATCTCTTTCTCTTGTGGAGCTTCTTTCATTTCTACATCACCGTTTTGTACTGTCTCTTCTTCAGATGCTTTGTCTATTGTAGCATGCATTTCTACGTCTTGAGGTTGTGGAGGGGCACTACCTTGTTCCGCTTTAGCTTCTAAAACATTTATACATTTCTGTATACATTTAATTGCCTCTTTTCTAGCTTGTCGTATATTTTCTTTACCTTCCGTTTCTATGTTGTCTAGCTTTATAAGGTTCCTAGTTAACATCTCATCTAGATAAATATATTTTTTATCCGTTTTAGTGCCTGTGAAGTTTTCGACTTCTGTCATAAGATTTAGAACATCGGATTGAATACTAAGGATTTGTGTGATGGGATCGTTTGCGGCGGGCTGTGGTTTAGGTTTTGGTGGAGCTTGAGGTGCCTGTTGAGCTGGCTTCGGAGATGGCGAGGCTCGCTGCGGAGACGGCTGCTTGGGCTGAGGCTTGGACGGAGTCGCAGACTGCTCGTGAAACACCGGTACTTTCACAAAGTGCTCTTCCGGATGCTTCTGAGGCTTCGGTGACTGAGATCGTTGTGGCGACGTACCCCTTGCGAACGCGTTTTGTGGATACATCTTCTGCTGGGTAAAAGGCTGAGGGGCTTGCCGGAAGCCTTTGTTAAAAGGAGTCCCGAAGGCTCTTGAGAAATTTGGCGGATGGTGGAATCCATGCGGGGTGTCGTCCGCGAAATATTGGTCTCTATCGATGTGAGGTTGCGGTGGAGGGACATAAGTTTGCTTCGTTTCGCCAAAGTGAGTACCGTGGTCTACTGTTTTATTGATTACTGGCTCATCCCTGCCTTCGACAAAAATGGGGATATGCCGGACATTAGAGGATTGTTCCTGTTGAGGGGAAGGCTCTTGGTGTTGTCCACTCATCCTGTTCGCAGACCGGTTGTCTGGCGGCGCTGACATAGACCTCTGTGTTCTATCTTCAGCATCAACTAAACTGGGATCAGCTGGGCTCTTTTGGCCGAGGTCGACTGTGTTCCTTAGGCCGTATTGTGGTAATTGCTGCTCTTCGTGGTCTGAAGTTTCGGGTTTTGATTCAGTTTGTGTGGCTGCGGTCTGCTGCTGGGGGGACTGCGGCTGATGATGGGTCGGTGAAGTCGGTTGCTCCTCACGAGATCCAAACCGACGATTCCAATGTGATGGGAAGTGTTCTCTGAACTCTGGTGGGATATCGTCGAAGGGAAATCTGTCGAATCCACCGAAACTGTCCCCAAAATCTGCAATAACGAAACGCTTAATTGAAACACCTGTGGAAAAATACGGTTTGCTGTTTATCAACAATACGTATACTGATCTACTTAAGAACTTAATGCGTAGTAACATTTAATAGGACAAGTTTGAATAGCAAATAATTAATATAAAAAATTCACGGACCATGGGCACATCATATAACCTTGTGGTGTTGACAACCATGTTGTTTGGTAATAGTTCACTGCTAAAGACATACCGTCAGTGGCGTCCTGACTGGAGGGTCTCCGCTTTCTGGCCCAGGTGGCTGGTCGCTGTCGCAGACGCGCTGCTATGTCGGGATGTCGCGAGGCGAGTTCACTCCACGCACCGTCCTCCTCGTCAAAAGGGAAACCGCGCTGAAATGATTAATTCTGATTAACATATTTGCGAATACTTATTCATTCTACAAAAAAAACTAATCTTAAACAGATCAATTCCGTACAAAATTACATTTCAAGAAATGCTGCTCTCCCACAATCCTCACAATTCAAAGCAGCGACCGATGTTCAATCAAATTTTACCGGACTTTCGGGTAATTGGAATATTGAGCAATTTAAAATTTATATTTGATATAACGACGAACATTCGTTAATATGCAAATCAAATCTCGAATCGAGTGTTGTCCAATGAACTTGTAATCGAGAAGAGCTAACCAAATATGGGAGGTGAGGCCAAGAGACGACCTTACCAAGTACTTTCGTGGTTCAGTGAATAAAGTTGTAAGAGATAAAACTTATTTATAACAGACCTAACATGGCTAACTATAGCTGGTTGTGTTAATCAGAAAAAAAAAATTTAATATACTCTCCCATATGCCTGCCTTAGGTAGGATTTTATTGAAAATATTATAAATCTATTATTTTAACATTATAAACTCGATAAAGCAGATGGGCATATAAATGAAAAATGTAACGAATTATCATTATATAACTAAATCGCACGAACACAATCACATCCCATGACCTCTGTTGTTTAATAAACTCATTCTTAGAATAGCTGTGTTTTGATGACAAATGTGCTTGATTTCTTATTAAAATGTCATTAAAAGATTCAGAATTAGTTTCATTACCACCCACCTGTCTTTGGTAAATAAATTATTCTTAGAAGTGATGCATAATACATCTACATTTGAATTCTAGATAGATAACTATAAATGAACACATTTTATATAGTCTTTTGTTATATTTTAGTCGCATGGGCGCTTTAAAGCAGTTCAAACTTGGTCTCAACATTTCGAGTCGCCGTCGTGCAATACAATAGGATTTATAAATCGAAGCCTTGACGGTTGACAATGTAATTAGCACCATTCACAAACGTATGCTTTGGTAGGAACTACGACGCTTCTACCTCTTTCACAATATTGTTTTGGTAGCTGTATTGGTTGGCTTCAAAATATTTGGTGTTAAAATATTTAACAAAATTCAACATTATATCAATGTAAATATTATAAATAATAATGGCTTTCAGAAAACTTGAGCGTAGTTACTTCAACCAGTTGCCGGTCGACAGGATGACATCACCGTGTACGAGAAGAACACGTCACGGTGACATCGCAATCGAAATTCGAAAAATAATAATAGATGCGGCACGTGTTTGTTCTCGTGACCAAACAACTGATTGTATCGGTAAAAATAAATAGTATATATTCTCTTTGGATATATATTCTAGGGTCGATAAAGATCCTAAGCCCCGTGGAGTGGAGCTCACTCCATGGAATAGCCAAACGGAAGGTGCTGTGAGATCTGATATAGGAATACTATTGTTTCATTATACGCTATATTTTAACGGATCATTAGTGGTTTTATAATTATGAAAACTGAAATTAATTTTTTTTAATTTAGGTAAGTGCTATTTTTTTTATTTAAATTGCATCTAATTAGTACTTACTCTCACTCACTTAGTATTTCCCAAACCATATGGAAGTGTAAAGCGATACGATGTCAATGACCATAAATTCATTAAACCAGTTTTTACCAGAGGCAAGCTTTTTATTTATGTTTTATTCCTGCAGAAAAAAGGCTTAAACGAAAACGAGGTTTTACGTGACAGTTTCAATATTTCATGTTTCCTACATCTTTTAAGTTTTAAAGTACATTTGTAATAAAATTGCTCTATTGTATGCTTATAGACACACCTGTCATCATTAAATGAAACAAAGTATCAACAAATCAAATGCATTTATGGAAACAAGAAACCGGCGGATATGAAGCAACCCAACGATCAGAACAATTTATCTCAATCAGAAATAACTAATGAACTTAATATATAGCTGACAGGTATCATGTAGTACATAATGAACATATCCGGTGATTAAAATTATGATCAGATTTAAATCTTTATTTCATGATTAAGTTAAATTTTGAAAGAAAACAGGTATAGTGTCTTATATACTCTGTTAGCGAATTTAAAAGTATATAACTAAAAAAGAGTACTTTCGTAGTATGAGATACTCGTCGTCAGTGAAAATTGGGATACAAAAGCGAGCCTTCCAGTTACTGGGAATGACAATCATTAATAATTTGTATTGATGTTCGTAAGTCGGTTTCGAAAGAGTTAAAGCTCCGTATATGCTGTGGTCATGTAGGCGGCAAAAGTGACGCATTCGAACAGCTAACACCGTTTATGTATAGCCGATATTTCTTCCTTTTATACAGCATGACATCATCGAGATAAGTTGAGATTATGTTTACAAATTCGACGGGTAACCCGACTTTGTACGGTTTGTTTTCTTTTGTAGCATCCGGTTTGCTTTTGACCAATTCTATGGTCGTATTATGTAAAAAAAAACAATATAATCTTGAACAATTTCATATGCAAAACTGGAACTTTCTACTTTTGAAGATAGTCTGGCTACACAAATAGAAAGCTGATTACAACTAGAAATTTTGGAGCCTAGACAAACAACATTCAAACGCTTTCTGTATTTAAGAATCCATTTTATGGGAATTAAATAAAAATTATTATAATCTCATACTTAACGTCACCAAAAACGTCGATGTTGGACCAGACGCATTCCAAAACACATTTATCTAATCGGACTATTAAAATATAACCAGAAGCCAGTTCCGCAATAGCGCGTGTCTGTAATTGTGCTGTATTTAGATCGGCGATAAATAACACAGATGCTGAGTTATAATCCGAATTATCTTTGAGAGCCTATAAACTATTAACATAATGCGTTATCATTCTAAGTGTTTCATATGTGGCGCCTGCTTTGGCTTAAAGCTTGCAAAACGGACTTATCATTATCATTTACGTTTGGTGTTAACACATATAAAGAGTGTAATAAATTATTTCAATAAAGGTATTTGTCACGTGGTCTTATAGGCACAGTCCCGAATAAAAATGAACATTTTCAAGGGTCGAAATTAAATTGAAATGTGTAAACCAAATTGTTCAGTTCGTATATAAAAATATTATTGCCATAATCGCGATATAACAAGTGTTTTTACACCCAGATTGTATGGTGAATTAATCTGAAAGCGTTAAGGTGTGTCTTGTGTATATTTATGAACTTTGTTAGGTAAAACAAGTTTAAAGGTTTCACCGAGTCTCAGTTCGAAATTTGAATTTTACATGTACCATTTCATTTGTATAACCTTAATACTTTCTATATTTTATCTATGACCTCCTGTTGTAAGGCCACTGAAATATTAAGAGCACACATCTATAAATGGCATTTCAATAACAGCTGCGCGTGCCACGGTGACTCAGGGTGAATTGTTTACATCACGTAAATTTTAGGTAAAAACTAATCATTGCAAGATGCAAACAAGAATATTTGTGGAACAAAAGTATCTTAAAACCGGCCTGCGTTTTTATATTCTTAAACGGAACTCTTCCTCGTCAGAAAATAACGTTCAACCACACAAGTTTGGCTCAAACAATTTAAAAAATCGATTATAAAAGAAAATTTTAATTAATATTAATTAATATTAAAATAAACAATTTAAAAAAAACTATATGACCATATATTGCTATACTAACAATGACAGTCTCCAATGTTATCAAAAAGACAATTACTTCGATAAATTCTATTTTTCGTTGAACATTTATGCAATCAAGTAATTTCCAATTTCGACAATCATGACACACGTCTCTGACAAAACACCAAATTAGGTAAATGAGAATTAAGATTATAATAAATTGAAAACCAATTTGGGCACGATGTGGGTTGTTTCCGTGAAGAAATAATCGATAAATTATTTTACAACAGGTTTTAAAAAATTTCGTATTTTTTTCTTCAAGCTATTTCGCATATTCAAGTTTAAAAACCAATTTCAGTATAAAGTCAAATTATAACAGAAGGTATTACAGAAAACGGTGAAACATATTTTTCGCAAAAAAATATGAAAAGAAGGTGTTTCAATAAAATAAACCGCATTGCAAATTCGTGATAAACTTTTCTTGCACCAACATACATGAAAGACAAATTCAAAACAAAAACACTAAACTACAGCATTTCTTTTAACAATAATTATTAATTATCAAAACCTACCTCACTAGCATGATACTCCGGCGGTTTATCTAAAACAACAGGCGATTCCATATCACTGCACTAGTCACAAAAACACAACACCGTTCTCTTTCAGTAACGAATAACAACTGAATGTAGTGGCGGCGCTCAAACACTTTTATAGAAGTTCTCGATTCTCGAATAGTCTGGACGTTTCTAGAGCTCGCGAGAGTTGCGTGGTAGTATTGCCGTATGAAATCGATTCGATGTACACTGCTGTGTATAGAGCAATGAACTAGGGAAAAGGCGGAGCCGCCGCAATGGAAACAGCGCAGCTGTTTTTTGTTTATATGGGGTGCGTGGTGCGTTTAGAGTGTATGTTTTGTTATGGTTGTTATACAAATTTGAGTGACTTTCTTTAACTTTTACGCATGTAAGTTTATAACTCTAATGTCTTCAGTAAATATTAAAAAATATTTCAAATTAAGATAGTAAAAATATATTTTAATAATAAAACAAATATGATATACATTTCGTTAATTTGTTAATTCAGACACACGGCAACCCTGTATTAAATACTTAAATACAAGATATCCCACGCAGTACAATTCCAGGGCCACCTGCCCTAATAAAATAATAAAGACACGTGATTATTTATACTTTTGTAATGTAAAGGATGTATCAAGTAAATTAATAAGTTTTCTGAGGCGTGAATTTTTGTAAATTTTTTATATCGATATGTTTGGAACACGGCCTCTTTTGCTAACTATAAAATTCAAATGCATTCAATTGTGATTTTTATATTAATCTTTACTATTTACTAGCTTTTTAGCAATATAAAACGAGTATAGATATAGCTAAATAATCCTTCTCTCACATATCGTTTATAACACAACTCGATCAAATAAGACGACATTTAGTTTTTTGCATGTAACTAGTAAGTATTTACGCGATTTCAAATACAGTGTACCTATTTCTCCACTCAAATAAAATTTAATTATATAAAGACCAACTGACGAACAATTTTTTTAAATTTCACAAAGTACGTTAATGGTTAACTACAAATCAATACGAAGCAATGGTTACTGATTAAGCGATGGAACACGCTTTTGCAAACAACAATATACGTCGATTGACATCGATACATCTTCGAATTAATTTTAATCCCCATAAAAAAGTCCAAGATAGGCAATCCGTATTTACATTGTATGAATTTTATTGCTATGTCCATTGTGAGTTTTTGTAAAGGAAATGGAATAATAAGTTAAGATGCGCCAGTGACTGGTTTTTAAATTATACTTTGTTGAATGCTGATGAATGTTACATTGCTAATTTATTGATAAGACAAGGTCGACTTTTGTATTTTATGTGACTAGGTTTTGACACTGCTGTCTGGGTATTTAGCAGGAAATGAATATAGTCAAAGATCGAAATGACATGTTGGTGGCGATTCTGATTAAACCTTAATACTATCAATTTAGAAATATACAGAATAGGGTAGGCTCTCTAAAGCATGTTTGACAGGTCTAAAGCTAAATTTAGAGATTTTTAGTTTAGAGAGGGTACATCCAAATCGATACAATTACCGTCACGTTCGTCAAATTTACTGTATATTTACATTACGCTGACATTAGCTTTAGGCAGCAATACATATTACGCCTTCACGAAGGCTCTTACGAAACTGACAGGAAAAAACGGCAGACACCTTTGTGACTTGCAAGCTTTTAATTGTGGGTTTGGTTAAATCTACCTTGTAAATTACAACTTGACTCCTATAATTTATCTGAAACTTGTAAATTATTAAAGCTTTGATTCTTCAATACAAGATTACTGAGGCAAGGGTTATATTAGGTCGATTTTGATTGACTCTGTGGAAATAAAATTGATGCCAGGTCAAATACTGCCACTTGGCTAGTATATATTTATGCCCCACCTTAGTTTTAGTTATTTTTTTTTATTAGTCTTACTTGCCATAACTAACATAGCACCTAAGTCTGAATTGTTACTAACATATTAACCTATTTATATGGATCTCTGGTCTGAAATAAAGTTACTATAATTATTATTATAAATAGGTCTATTACATTCGTAATAATAGCCGTATTCGTAATAATATTTCAAACGTCACTATTATTACCACATGTATACAATGCCTAGTCGTCCAGTAGCTTTATAATGGAGCTCCCATTAAGTATATTTTACGGTCGTTTAGGTTAAAAATATTCGTATGAAAAATCTATGTGAAGTTTAGTAAAGTTTCAAGAGATGCAGCGTACTCAGCACTTGCCAATAACCGGATTTTTGTGTGCCAAACGCAAACCAAAGACACTGATTTAATGAAATTACATTAAATGCTTAAGTTTACAAGTGTCTGATCTACCTTCTTTAAAATATCATTGTGATCATAAATATTATTCCATACATTTGAATTAAGAACCAAATTCTTAGGCTTACAACAGCAGCTGACTAGCTGCAGCTGTAATAAGTAGCGAAAGACTTGCTTAAACAGTACAACCGGTCGTTGACCGATACCTTTGATCGGTCCAGAAATAACGAAGCGGCAATTTAATTGTCCTATTCACGTACAAGGAAGAGCATCGTTCTATAAAATCGATACATGTTATTATATCCGTAATAAATATAAACCTGAACTTTCGGTAAATTACCTCAGTTGCGTTTATTAACCGAAGCAAGCCGGATTAAAATCTAAAATTGATACAGATTAAATTTAAGAAATTAATTATTTATAAAGGGAAACAACAATGTCGTTCCATAGGCTGACTACTCAACGTCGTGCGAAATATGTGAAAGCGGGACACTCACGTAAAACCTTATCATCTATCTTATTCCTTAGGCTCTTTATAGAAAATCTTCCAGGAAATAGAAAATTATCTGGCCAATGCAGCTTTTACAAATAAGAAAGTTCTCGCGTCAATCGTACGTGTATCGTCTCGCGATTCATAATTCATGAGTAAGTGCTAATCTACGAAGACGTGCATAGAATACATCGATTATTAGTGATGTAATTACAAAATTAAAAAATCTTTAAAGTGCGATCATAATATAATTTATTTTATTATGTTGACTATACCAACTAGACATAATGTGCAGCTTTATATAATATAAAAAATATTTGGCATAAAAAATATTTGGCGTGATGCATCTGCCAAAGTCGACAGTATTGTCTTTCATGACTTCGTTAGCAGAACTTGACATAAATAATCATATAAGTAGATTATTTAAAAATTTAGATCGTATAATAAGACGTGAGTTAGGAGTTGTGAATGTGACCTATTTAGACGATATCATCGCTAGCCTTGTAATTTTTAATTTTTAAGTTCAAAAACCTCCCAGATGTTATGTTCTCAAGGATGATTTTATAGATATGATAGTTCCTCGTTTATAATAAGAAGGTATGGTGAAACAATTTACAAACATAATATAAAAATAGTTTAATGGTATAGAAAAAAATTGTCTTGGAATTGGAACTTGTTGAATGTATCAAATAACTAATATGCTGCGTAGAACCAAGACCAAGCAAACCAGAGTTAATCTAGTTAAAAGCAAGCAAGCTGGAGCAAAATAATCGACGACTGTCTGAAACCCACATTCCAATTTCTTACTCAATTCTATTTACAAACAAACCCAAATACAAAAATTCTTTCGACCCCTTTCGTTTTATTCGCGTTATATTACACATAGTTCTAAATATACGCATGCATGTTTGGACAGCAATCACTCACTCTTCTAAAAATAATCAGCTTATATTCAAAAATAATTAAACAAAGGCGTTAGAAAAGTTAACGACGGTACCAGCAAGGATTATGGTACTCACATTGCGCTTCATATCACTGTCATTGTTTTATCGACGTAAAATAGGTATTTCTCCTCCAGCGCTAGTCGCGGACTCCGGCCGAAGCGCAGTGTGGGTGAGGCGACCAACAGAAATAGAATTTGGAATAATTCGGATTATGATCGCGGCGTCAGAGATGACGAAGATCAAGAACTAGACGTCATTGCAAATTTTAAGCTTAAATTTGCTTTGATATAAAAGTTTATGGGTGAAGTTTATACTTAAATCAGTATTAGTAACGTTTTGAAGTTTTGCTCAGGATTCATATTTGAGTATGAGTATGATAAGTCACTAATGTTATTGGCGAATTCTAACGTCTGTTTGCATTCTTCACTACATTCCCTAACTATCATAAAATTAACTGTACACGTCCATTGTTTAACAAAGCTCAGTATGAACCCTCTTCAAGTACTGATATGGCTGCTCCACCTTGTTTGTGCTAAATGCGTTAACAATCATGTCGTTAAGATAAATGATAAATTTTTAGATGATTTTACTGTCAAAATCCAAAATTCGTAATACTACAAGTAATTTCAACACATAAGATGTTTAGTTTCTAATCTAGATCATATAACGAAAACACAAAAATATAGAAAAAACAGAAAGAAGGCAATTAACCTTGTCACAACGAGGAAGTCGATTCAAAGACAAAAATGTAATTATTTCAAATGTACCACATCTAAATTGTTCGTTCTACATATTTACGACGAAGCACTTAAAAAACAAAGACGAAACTGAAAAAAAATCAACATGAATTTTTTCTAATGTCGTATTTTATGTTGAGAAGTTTCAAAGAATCGGTAATAGTAGTAATCTTTTGATGTGATTATATAGAATTGACTATATTAAACCATCGGTATTTTTACATAAAGCGCTGAGAACGATATGCGCTAACTCCATTTCAGATGGATGCGAATGTACGTTTGTTAAACTTCGTTACGTACCTATTTCACTTTTAAATTTTCTCGAAAATATCGAGGTCACAATATTGACATTTCGATACACATCAATCGATCTGACACTTTTAATAATTAAAATATGTAGGTGGAGATTTTTATACATTCTATATATTTTACGTTTGCAGCATATTCTTGGTATAACTTCTCTTAACCTTTAAAATAAGAGGTTTTATAAGAGTGAAAGGGCAGGAGGCGCACCTGGGGGCTCACCACACCCCCCCCCCAAGCCAAGGGCTACATGTTGCCATTAAGTGATATTGCCATTGGAGACTCCCAATGAGGGTTGCACGTGCGTTACCGGTCTTTAAGATGACGATACGCTCTATTCCTATTGGTTCGGAATTGCCTCTTTTATCAGTGGGTACCTTGGGTTTTCTGATTTTAGCGCCAATACATATTACAGTATTGTTGCGATATTAAAATTGAGTACCCCACTCAACTATAATGAGAGCCGAATTGCTGTGATTGCAATAAATAACGAAGGTATGTATTTATGTACCGGGTTATTAATAGGAACAACAGACCACTGTTTATGACAGATAAAAACTTTTGAAACAATAACAATTTTTAACAACTACTGAAGCGAGACGTAAAAGGATATCACAGAAAAATGCTGTTCACGGATGAGATTACCACGTGGGCACTTTACGACATCAGTGAAGGTCTGGTTGGGTATTAGCTACGAAGGTGTTTCTCAGTCGTTTTGATTTAGAAAAGAATTAAAAAAAACATAAGAACAATTTAATCAAGATACCACTCGTGAGGTGGTAGTTAAGTTCCTTTCCAACACAATATTAAATAACCAAGAATGGTCCTTCCAGCAAGACTCGGCGCCGGGTCACAAAGTTCGGTCTAGGCAGTCTTGGTTGGAAAAGTTGTCTAGTCCCGATTTGAATCCACTGGATTATCATTTGTGGTCAGTTTTGGAGAGTAAGGCTTGCTCTAAACATCACGATACGTTTGAGTCCTTAAAAGAATCTTTCGATTGGCAGTGAAACATTTTCCCTTGGAAAGAGTACTATTGATAACTGGACTCAACGTTTCAAAGTCTGCATTGCAGCCAATGTAGGCTACTTTTTGTCATCTTATATTTTAAATTGTTTTATATTTATGTATTAAACACACATTTAAAGTAATAAATGTTGTTTGCAAAAGAAATTTTATTTCTTTCTTTTGTTTCAGTATTTATGGTATCATAAAAGTCACTCAACAAAACAACTGTTCTCTTGTGTTCTAATAATTCAAGAAATATCTTTTTATATTACCCAATATTTTAAAATATTAATATATACTTATACTAATGTACATATCAAAGTATTTACTCGCAAAACTTCGTTAGTAAAGTTACTTTTTTGATATTTTTATTATGTCGTTAGCATTTCATCTAGTATTTCTGTGAGTCATACCATTAGTTAGACTAGGTGCTGAGTGGATAATCTATTTACTCAAGTGCTTTAATGTCATATTGTGAAATCGGGAAGGAACAGTGAAATAGGCACGCTCTATTCTTAACACATTTCTAGAACACTCCAACAAATACAGTCACAGTTCAATGCAATGTATAAGAATATTGAATAAGACTTCCTTAAGTGATATCTAGTGACTTCTATTCAAGTGTTTAAGCTGGAGTCCTTGAGCTGAATCATTAACACCCACGCGTTTTAACACCTGAGAAGCCCACGCTTGCCCCTTACTGCAACCATTCCGTTGCTTTAGGGCCTATAAATACTCAGTTTTGTCTCGATTCATTACGTACAAGGTGGCACTAGAGTGATAGGGACAACATTGTTAATAGTTATTTCTAGCGTAAGCCATTAACAATAAGACTTGTTATCTAATTTAAATACTGTACATTGTTAAGATTATTTAAGGCTAATAAAGGCTTTAATTGAATAAATTTTTTGTTTGTCATTCGATGTCTCAAAAAGCTGTACACGTATAAAAAAGTATATGAATATTATAAATACCCGGAAACGATATAACGTAAAAATAATATGCATTTATATATGTAATCTATTAATCTATTGTAGATCAAACGTATGAACGAGTTTTCCAACATTATGATCGTTGTGATATGGACGTTAGTCGTCAGATGATCGCATTACCGCGATATTGGTCTGACATTGAAATAATGAACACTGTAATAGCATATTGACAGATGATACCTACCTGTATATTAATTATTTCAAACATTTTATAATCTTATTAATTTAGTTGAATCTGAAGCTTTTGTTGAGCAATATGGTATGTAAAACATTTGAAATAGAATATTACGTTATTATCGAGTGGTGTTGTTTTCACATTCTCAAAACTATTCATCTAAGAAAAAACGAATCAATGTTCAAATCCAACCTTGGTATATAAGCTGTCAATATAATTGAAGAAAATATGTAGCGGTATCATAACTTAATTAGCAATTAAACTGCAAAAATGCGTGTTTTATTTCTTTTTATTAGTCACTATTTAATTGTTGATAAATGCGGCACCATTGAGATCAACTAGCACCACTTAACTATGTCACAAAGCCTACGTGAATAGTGTAATACAATAGAAACTAATATTGAATAGGATCCATCCATGGATCCTGAAGAACAAAGTTAATTTAAGCTAGGTTTAACGATTTACTCCTGTGACTGAGGTGCCTACACGAAATCGATTCATGTCCAATTAATTTCGCGTCGCCGCGGCCGACTTGTGACGTCAAACGATGCCCTTAAACTTCTAACCTACCCATATAACCATGGACAATCTATATATTATAGTTGGAATCTATATCTAATCTAATCTTAGTTTTGCTCATGACGCAGTCTTGATTACCTCTATGCAAAGTCTTGTGATAAAGGATTCTAAGCATTTAACTAAACGTGGATTTAAAAATGAATCACTAGAAAATTAAAATAATGTTTGGCGTTGTGGTTCGAGATGGTGAACGGTACGTACACCTTCCGCATAGAAACAGCTAGGGTCTCCTTTACGGAGATGAATTAAATTTTGACTACTACTAATTCTGACATTGGAAAGTTGGTACCACCACAACCAGCTACAGCAATACCAACTTTAATAGGCCATTATGATTAAAAGTTTTGCGTAAACACATCCCGGTAGCTAATACGGGCCATCCGAGAATTTACGGGAATAACCATGGACAGGCGCTTTACCAGGGCAAGGCCTTGCCATAGATAGTTGTTTGTAAGTTTATGAGAGACACCTTTATGTTTTATGGATCAGTTTATTTATCGGAATATATCAGCCTTCTTCTTTTAATTATATCTTATACTTTGCTATAATTACCCCGCTTATTATCAAACCACGGAACGAGACGCTTCATGCTACCTAACTATGTTATGCTTCATGTTGGGTAGTATATAATAGTAATCATTGTGATTTGAATAGAGGAGGAAATTTCCAGATCCACAGCTACTTATTTAAAAAAATTCCTTCGAGAATTTTCTTGGAACATTTATGGTCACACAGATAACCAATGATGCACGCCCATAGAGGACACTTATTGCAACAATATTCTCAGACGATACGCTTCATGCTCTGACGAGTCGAGTATAATACACTAACATCCGCCTAACAGAGAAAACATACAAACAAAATAATTATTGTGTTATAATACCTATATGCTTTATTTATTTTTGAAACGTTTTACTCAAACTACCTAACATTTCTTGATTTGCATTTGGGATTTCCGAGAAACAATAGTAAATACAAGGTCGCATCGTTCACTGTAATGTACTCACATAGAATCTGTGTTGGACTTAAGTGACTTAACTACTATATAGATATAGACATTTACTGAAAATGAATTTGATGTAGTATCGACATATATCCGGTACCTGCATAAGCGACATAAGTGACTACAAATTTCGGTGTAAATACAAATATTACTCTCAATATTCCACGTCCACTATGATGATGAAAATTGAAGATATTTAGCTTTTAATGTTTTGTAGGAGAGCCGAGAATCTCGAACGACATTTTAAGAGTTACAAGTATACTCGTAAAATTTATTTGTTTGATATATCAAATAAATAAATGTAATAAAAATGCTTAATTTTCTTTGACGGGTACATAAAGATTTAAATATTTACGGTGGATTTAAAAAAGTTCTTGAAGATGACCGTCGATACGTGAAGCGTGTTCGCGACGACTATTTTATATTTTTTCGGCATAAATATGTCGTCATCCAAGAATTCATTTACAGGGACGCCCTATTTGGAAAGCACTATTGAGTCGTTGATGCGGTTACGAGCCGTTGGACTTAGCCAGGACAAGGTCAAAAGTACAGCTTAAGATAGGTGGAACTAACGGTCATTAGTGGACACCCTCTGCACCTCTGAGGTGCCCAACACAGCACACATACAATATGAATAATAGATATTCTTAACATGTAACTTGAACTTGGATAATTAGTTAACTTAGCAGTGAGGGAAAGTTGAGTTGATAATGGAGCAGTTGAGTTGATAGACATAAAAAACAGAAATTTCATTTCATGCATACTATTAATTCAATACAGTAAAATAATATTACTTTTAATCGGAAACTTGCGCACCACAATTACTGAAAAGCAGTAGAACTTTTGAGTTAAGTAAATTTACAATAAAATCATTAGTAAATCTTGCTTTTCACAATCAGTTACATTGAAACCTGAAAAAACCTAACCTAGGAACATGGTGGATTTCACCATTTTTACAATATGCTCATGATTGTCATGTCAACATGATTTATTATATCCTTTACTACCTATTGTAGAATGTTAAGATGTCATATCACATCTGATTGACACCTGTCACTGACTTTATAGAAAAATTAAGATGCAGAGGGCATTGCATCCTTAATTTATATTCAATACAATGATATATTTTAATCCAGGTTATATGAGGCGAGCATTTACTTAAATGGGATTTCTGAACGGAAGGCTTAATTTTTAAAATGAGCTGTTTATTTAAAAAAAGTATATAAAGATAGTTGTCTAATATGTACTAGAAAAAAATGTAATGACTGGTGTATATGTATTATAATATAAATTTTGCTATTTATCTCTAGATGAGTGTACCTTGTCTGATGCTTTATTAAAACCTTTATGTGAATAATATTTTGTTTCAAAACAAAGATGGTTTTACTTTGTCTTTCCATTTTTTCTCACAACAATGAAGGTGGGGTAGGAACCTCCGCTGTTCAGTAAACCCCCAAAAGTTCTTGAAAAATAAAACTGATTGAAAAGAAAAGCAAAAAGTTTTTAGCCAGTTCACTCTAGTCTGCTCAAAACTTAGAACTGGTAGTAAATGTAGATTTTTGTTTTTAATTATAATTTGTTATTTGTACAATTACCTATATGTATATATACCTAGTCTAGCTTGCATAAAAACTAAGAAGGCTTAATGTCATTTGACTCTAGATTATTCAATCATTCATTAATTGACCCTACTCATTCCATAAGATTAAAATGAGATTATTTAAAATCTTTGAAAGAAAAAAAGAATTGTTTCAATTATACAGTTACTTAAAATAATTTCACAGTTTCCTATAACATTATCATATTGAATGACACCACTGACTTTGTTACAGTTTTTGACATTTGAAATAATAAAAGACAAATCCTAGATATAATTTAAATTGGACACACTGAAAAATGGATAGTGTTTTATTGAATGAAAAGGAAATGAAATTTCACACATGTGTTTGCATATAAATAACAGTATCAACATAAGCTGTAATATATTCACACTGACCTCACAAACAGGCAGTTAGAAGGCACTCGGGATCACTTGTTATAGTCAGGCTTCAACCCTCCTGAAAACCACATTATAGTTTTGCAATACCATTGAAATACTCCCAACAATTATTTGTCATCTATTCACCCAGTTAGTCCAATACCAAGGATACGACACTTGGATAAGAGCCAAGGATGTTGCACTAACGAAAATGAAAATCATGCATTAAATGTCTACAAAAGCGCGGTCGGTATAAGTAAACATGGTGTCGTCGACATTTATTGCATAATAGCACATGTAAACATTTAGGGTTAGAACTTAGGAAATCGGATGCAAGGAAAATCATAGTTGGTAAAGAATAAACTTCAAGAACCAATCAACTTACGAAACGTGATCCTCGAAAGGGCATTTCAATTATAAACAATCCAAGAAATACGACACTACAGCTCACTGGGATAGCACTGATTTAACTTCACTACATTAACTATAGTATTAGCACTGGTTTCGAACAATATGTACCTCGCTAGACTTGGTGATGAAATGTTAAAAATTATTTTTAATTGAAATGGCAATAGTCAATACGTAATAGCGTTAAGAGCTATGTATCATATTACTAAGTTATGAGTGACTATGTTCCGTAGTAATGAATGTCTCACTTTGCGAATTGTGAATGTTCACTGCAACACTCACTGCATTAATTTACCTAGAAATGTTTCTTTAGATTAGACCCACTGCGGAATTGCGGACTGCCTACTGGTACTTGGAAGTTGTAACATCCGACTTCTAGCGATATGTTAACAATCAATGTCAAAATGAACTCGAAAAATCTGAAACCACAGAGTACAAAGTGTGATTATTTTTGCAAATTTAAGAATAAATTATTTAATTAAAGTATATAGAAGTTTAAAAATATTATATGACAGTAACAGACATGGTATGTTTTATAATGTATTAATAATGACGATTATAACAGAGACAAGGGTTTTAGTATTATCAAAGCATTTCCACGGATTTCCTAGTCTTCTTTTTAAATTCTCGGTATTTTTGAAACGACTTCATTATACTTACAAAAAGTTGTAAGTTGTAATTAGTCAAAGACTAAGCACATAAAAATATATGTATGTCTATCTCATATGAATATAACTAAATACAATACAGACGTTAGAAGTTACATCACAGATGAATTACAGGCGTAACAGACTAAAATATAGACTACAAATTAAAAAAAAAATCAAAACAAACAGTCAGTCACACACCAATTGCTAAATGAAAAGTCGCAACTCGTGAAATTATAACTTTATATAAATACAATGTTTTTATTACTTACTTTAATTGAAGTATCAATAGCTATTTCCGTTATCTTAACACTCGCTAGAGTATTATTCTTACTTTACCGCATTTACACAGAGTCATATGGATTTAATAACACAAAAAAATCTCTACGGACAATATTTTGTATTGGATCTGGTGGTCATACAAGTGAGCTTCTAAGGCTTATATCGCAAATGAGTATGGAGAAATATTGCCCTCGTCTCTACCTTATGGCAGATACTGACAAAACCAGTGAAACAAAAATACTAACATTTGAAAATAAAGACAGTAATTATCAATTAAGTAAAATTCCACGTAGTAGAAATGTGCATCAATCATATAAGTCTTCAATTTTTAGTACTCTTTATGCAGTCTTTATAACTATTCCATACATATATAAATTTAAACCAAATCTTATATTTTGTAATGGCCCTGGAACATGTGTGCCCATTTGTATTGTTGCATTTATAATGAGATGTCTCTTTATAATAGATTGTAGAATTGTCTTTGTTGAAAGTGTTTGTCGTGTAAGAACATTATCACTTACTGGGAAAATTTTACAGTTTTTTGCAGATGTTTTTGTAGTACAGTGGCCACAAGTACATAAAGTATGTTTTAGAAGCAAATATTATGGTAGATTAACATGAAACTACAAAATACATAGATATACTAATAAGATTTCTTGTATTTTATTGTAACTTCCCCTTCCCCCTTCCAGTCCCCAATTTCAACTTAATTTATTACTAACTTACCTTAAGTTGCAATCTTACAATATAATAAAAAAGGTGTTAAAAATATAGATGTATTTTCTTTTTCTGTTTCATGAAAGTACATCAATCAGATCAACATTATCCTATTTACAAATACAACATTGGCTCTTATTTTAATATAAATTTCAACAATGTAAATGGTATAAGCTTCAGTCTTCACAACATTTAAGTTGATATTGAACTTCTTATTAACCATTGTCAAAGTTCAGATGAACATTTCCTTCCTTATGTGGACCAACACATGAAATAAAATTGATATATGTTAATGTTTACAGAAAAATAAATAGCATGATTTTCTACAAGATTATGTCACATGATTGAAATGCATTAAAAACTTACAATATTAAACTTTAAGCTTAAATTTGGTAGATATCCAAAAATGAAGATGCAACATAATACATATTGTATAAGACTGTAACTTGGTTTACATTAGAAAACAAATAAAATGTCATATTTTTCAGATGCATTATTTAAAATCCATGTGATCTTCATTGGGTACATATTGTTTAAGACATCAATAGGCATATCTTAAACATAAAGAATTGGCCTTGCTACTTAATTTGTAAATAATTTTTAAATATTTTTTTTAAATTGATGTAAGATACTAAACTTGAAATTTTCCCACATGTAACAAGCCCAATTAAAAAATCTTATCACAGGAGATTTGACCTTACAAGTAAAGAACATTCAATCACAGATCATATAAGCCAATTCCTACAAAGGATTCCTAATAAGTGATGCAATAAGTATTGCTTCTGCTATAAGTATATATAAATACTTATGTCAAGCATTGTCAAGAGACTCCATTAGTTTATACTTATAATGTAAAAGCTTATCTATAAATATTAGGCACAACTACGGACAAACCATCCTTGATAATAATGTAAAATGTTATTCATAAACTTCTTAATATTACCATAATAACATGTTAATTATAACATAACAACTGTCCTAACAAGGTAATTTCTAGGCACTTAAAAAACTATGATAAAGTTGACTATGTTATAAAACATAAGTACAAGAAATTAAGTAATTTTACAAGAACTAGTGATACACATAACTTTAAGGCTTAATATCTTCTGTGGAATTAGTTTGGATACTTGTTTCTTCTTTACCATTAATATGAAATTTTTCATCACCTATCAAGTACATGGCTTCATCATAGGTGGGTGGAGGTGGCTCAGAACCTGAAGTTTCAGGTTTGCTTGTTGTAGCATTTGCAATAAGTGCATCATATGACGGTGGCAAGGTTGCACTGGATGCTGTTCTGGGAACTTGAGTACTATACTCTGCTTGAATACTTGCCATGTCCTAAAGCAAGTAATATTTCATTATTTTTTATAATCAATAATTAAATTACACATTAAACATGGTTAAATATCAAGGTAAAAGAAAAAAGATTGTTAAACACACTGAATTAATATTTTTGAATGTTGACACAAAATATCTTACTCAAAACATTTACATTAGATAAAAATTTAGGTTAAGGTTACCGTTATTTGAATTGGCAAAAGTCGTGGTACTTTTTAAGAATACAGAAATAAAAAAAATGGTACAATTAAATATTATACAACTAATATTAAAAAATATAATATATTGAATTAAACGAACTTACTCTTATAATCGCACGTTGATGAAGTAGCATTTGTATAACACTTTTTCTCCGTAAATATAGCATGCTTTTTACAGCAACCATCATACCAGAACATATGAATATTGGTCCGACGAGCCACATATGCCCCAAATTGCTCAAAATATATCCGTCAGCCTCCCCAAGAGCAAGCACAGTAATAACAGTACCCACTGAAAATAAGACCATTGAAAGAACGAAGTAGGAATAGCTTGTACAATCACATCGTCCAAATCTTTGATCTTCATCTAATTCGAAATCACGGTGCCGTAGCCGATGTAAACGTTGTCGAATAAATGGACTATCAAATACAGTCGCCATTTTTATGCTTATATTTTAATACGAATACTACGCAAGAAAATATTATACATTTATTGAGAGTAATTTGTGCAATGATATGAGCACAAGTTTACATGTAATTTATAGTGAAATTATGCCAAAGCCCAAAACCCAAATAAAAATATCATAAACTTCACACTAGTGACGAACTAGACAGATCCACAGAACAGATCCTTCTCACATTTCCATAAATATGACAGCAATTAGACATCTATAGTTTATGATTCAGTGTGAACTGTGAAGCATATTATAGAAGTGTTATAAATATAATCTACGTCTTAATGGACAGACATACAGAATCTGTGTGTGTGTAATAAATTAAGTGGTGTCGAGAATCGCCACCATTGACTGACACTTAAAATTGACACAAAAACATTAAAAAAAAACACTACATTTTAGTAGTAAAACGAAGTCAATAAGATTATGTTCTATGGGTGGTAAATATGAAAAAATGACAAAATATATTTAATTTGATATAGGTTCATTACGGATTAGTTATAGAAAAGATATTTTATATTTGAGAATACATAATATAACTATTTTTCATTTATTGTACTTAAAATGATATTTTTAAAATGGGCTGGCGCCAGTATTTTCCAACTTTTATCTTTTCTTTTCTTATTGTTTTATTTAATGGGGATTCTCAATGTGAATTTTAGTGATAAAAATAATTATTGTATTATGACTTACATGTTCGAATATCCCCAATTTGTGGTAAGTAAAATCATTTATTTGTTTAATTTATAGAGCTTAACTGATAATCTGTCATTTATTAATTTAAATAAACAAATTTTTTTTTAGAAAATTATTAAAAGTTTTACTTTGAAAAGTGTTACTTTACAACAACAATTAATACATAATTTTAATTTAATTTCTAGCGAATCTCTATGGATGAAGCTAATATGTTCCCACAATATGGTTTATATGCATATAGTGAAGGTCGTTTTACAGAACGAGCAAGGAAAATGTGGTATAAAGCTTTTCTTTATAACTTATATATGTATTATTATTATTCTATTTTTTCTAGTACATATTGCATTTTTTTCAAAAGACGTTTCTGCTGTACCACACTAGGTTTATAGCAGAAACACTATAACTGAAATTATGTTTAGTCTTATCTTATTTTGAAAAATAATTATATGATTTGTTACCCTTAGGTTTGATGGTGTACCTGTGTTGTTTTTGCCTGGAAATTCTGGCAGTCACATGCAAGCAAGATCTCTTGCATCAGTAGCATTACGAAAAGCATTATCTAATGGCTATGAAAACCATTTTGATTACTTCACAAGTAAGCATAAATTTTTTTTAAAACTATTTTTAACAATCATTGGAACTATATTGTTATATAATTTTTAGTTAGCTTCAATGAGGAGTTGTCTGGCCTTTATGGAGGAGTGCTTCAAAGTCAAACTCAGTTTGCAGCTGCCTGTGTTTCAAAAATTTTGAGTTTATATAAAAACAAGTACTCAAAATCTGTTCCATCATCTGTGATATTGATAGGTCATTCAATGGTAAAGTATATATCATTTACTTATCAGATTTAATATCTTACATATATTTTAAACAAATTCATTTACAGGGTGGTGTCCTAGCTAAAAGGCTTTTAGGATACCCAAGTACAATAAATACAACTAATATTGCTATAACATTAGCAGCTCCTTTAGAAGCTCCAATTGTAAACTTTGATCCAGCCATAAATGACTACTACAAATTAATGGATCTGGAATGGAATGTTTATGTTGCACCTATAAGAGAAATTGTAGATAAAAAGCTGTTGATTAGTTTTGGTAGTGGCCCTAGAGATGTTTTAGTGCCTGCAGGGTTAACATCATCAAATATCAGTTATATTAATGCTTTGGTAAGTACTTAAGATAAATAGGATATCACCAAGATATGCAACGAAAGAGATATTTTATACATTTGAAGTGCAGCATTATTAAAATGCTCATATAAATATTGATGTCAATTCTCATTTGCACAAAATAGTTTAAAATGTGCCTGTTCTATTATGAAGACAAAGGACTATTTTAATTCTTGAAATTATGAAAGTCTATAGGAAAAATATTTGTTTAAGGTTGTTTTTGGAATGCATCTGAAAATGAGATTTAATGTGCTCCGAAATTTAGTGTGTTCATTAAATGTATGCCTTTAGCTTCTGCATATATAATATCAAAAAATACTTTCTAGACAACAGCAGTCCCCGGAGTATGGGTTTCCCCCGATCACATCAGTATGGTTTGGTGCAAACAGCTAGTATTGGCAATTAATCGCTATCTATTTGATATCATTGATATAAGGACTAATCAAATCACTGATAACTATGAACATATCAAAGTGAAATCGCGGCAGTATTTCGTGGTAGGTACGTTAATTGTTATGATAGTATAGATAAGCGACTATTTTAGCTTTTTAACCCTATTGATTAGAAAAAAAAATATTACTTTGAAATTTCTCCACTAAATGATAAAATTAAGAATGTTCTTATTGTTATTATAATATACTTTTCTCTTTAAGGCGAATCGATCGATGACATTGAGCGAGAAATCGCATGCAAATGTAAATATGATAGCGGACGCCTTTTGGTACGAAGATAACAGAAGAATTTATCAAATATCTAGACCGGAGATTGACAGGTATTTTCATATTTCGACAGTAATTGTTATAATAATTACTATTTAATTTCATTAAAAAATTTGATGAAATTAAATTATCTATAAATTAAAAATTACTTAATTTTTTTGTGAAATTCTTATTACTCAATTGTTATAAGAGATACATTCTTTATTATTAAATATTATACTTTTATTCAAAATGAGCAATTTATTATAAATTCATAATGAAGTATTTATAACTTTATTAGCATAATTCTGCGAAAGTTATAGACAATATATATTCATATGAACATAGAACCAACTGACGTGGTAATTTTCAGTTAGTTGGCAAATATCCAAAACAGAGTAATGGTTATTTTAGTTACCACTGTAAGTATTACGTCAGAACCAAACATGACGAATATAAGGCAGGCAGATAAATCTTGTGATTCAATAGGACGAGAATGATTTCAAATACAGTATATTTACAAAGCAAAGAAATTTCATGTTACTTTTCCATGTTGAGAATTTTTTTAGCTTCATGTTGATAAAAATATCGTTGCTAACACTAACTGATAAACATACACTTATGAAAAATATAACACCAAGACCACGGCCAACAGTTATGCTTTTCATACAAATGTTGATCGTACCGGGGATCGAACCCACGATCCGCCAGACAGAGTCCGGTATGGCGACCATTGCACCAAATGGGTTGAAACAATATAGTTGATTGTGACAACTTTTCGAACAATATGAAATTCTAAATGTATCCACCTCCTAAGGGGTATAAAACTGAAGGCTCTGGCTTCGATACTTGACGATTATCATTCTTTCAGGTGGTTAGGCACAAAATGTTGTTTGTTTGCTTGAAAAGCATTGAAATTGGGAAATAAAGTGATAAGGTTTTATACGTTAGCTTTATAGGCGATATATAACATGCCATTCGAAACAAAATAGTTCAATCTTATTTAGTTATTTTAATGTACTGTCTGGAAAATAAATTATGTGCGAAGAATCCGTCCCTGTGAATTTAGTTAAAACGATTTATTTTATATCAGTAATATTTATTTCATATAAAATGGAATTGTTTAACGTGTAACTGTGGATAATTTTTCAGAACTACGCATCTAATGATTCGTCTTGTTACATTTCCGCAAAATCGTTTCGTTGCACTGGAAACTGTTAATGTTGATGACAAAGATTGGCTCTTTGGATGTAAGGCTAATGATGTTCATAGTACCTATAGATATTGGTAAGTATTTTATGTAGTCTATTCTTAAAGATTCACTTGATAAGATATACATAAAACAAATTAGAAAAATTCTATACAATACGACGTAAATATATCAGCTGCTTGCCTGTTGCCAAAAATCGTAATATTTTGTGATATTTATCATGGTTTAAATAATCCTGTTGCAGCCTAGACGAAAAGTCATGTAAAAATGTCGCAAGAACAATTGCGCTATTAAAAGTGCAGGCGCTATTTTTTACTGTACTTCTTACTGTTCATAATTTGTTTGTCATTCTAAAATTACGAGCAAGAGTGAAAGCATCTAAAATTTTTCATTTATATATCAATAATCCCGGTGCCTGCTAATGAAAGAACCTTTTATATATCATTATTTTATTATTATTACACATCTCATAAGCACTAAACATCCTAGTTGTAACAACTTTATTTAGTGGCAACATGTTGAGGATGCTCCGTTGTCGAGGCGAAACGTAATTCGCGGATTATTGCTAATAAAATGTTCTTGTAGAATTATAACACGTCCTGAAAAGATCAGTTACAGTATTATAAATCACTGTATTTCTTTAATGTAACATTATATGTTCATACATATAAAAAAAGGAAATTGTTGGTATAATTTACATTAGAAATAATGATATAAGAGATAAGTACACAGACATTAATTATACGTTCATAATAAGTTATCTTTATTTTTTTAACTCTACTATAAGTTATTTATATGTTTTATATGTGCAATAAAGTATTATTATTATTATAAGGCACTTTATGCCGCGCACCACTATGTGGAACCAGCTGCCAAAAGAGGTATTTCTGAAATACGACTTAGGGACCTTCAAGAAAAGAGCGTATAAGCATCTAAAAGGCCGGCAACCCAGGGGGGGGCCCCCCCCTTTTTGGGGATGCATGAGCGCTAACTCAAGTCTTATAAAAAAAAAAATTGATTTTTTTATAATTAATCGAATCAGAGTCAGTTTGCAAAAGTCCATAGTATAAAATTTTAATAGACCAATTCTCGCCGCGAGTTTTATCTGTCTAGCGGAGTGTTGCCAGTCTATTATAATTTGATGTTGATGTCTTTTATGTTTTTCAGTAAAACGGCGACGTCGTTAAGCGAATTAAGTAGATGGAGTGGTTCCGCCACTGATTCCAAAAGGAAGATGGCTACGATCAATTTGCACAGTGTATTGGACAAACACCCAGATTGGACACACGTTATTGTTAAAGTATCGCCAACAAGAAAGCCGGTATGTTTCTTTTTAAATGTAGCGATTAGGCGTTTCAACTCTGAGGTCGTGCGTTGGAACTCCGGCTGGAAATATTTTGCTCCAACAAAAGTGTACCGACAAAATCGCGATAAATCTGAGTCAAGCAAAACATTCAAAATTAACATCTTATGAAATGTACCTGAAATAGCAATATTAATTTTTTAATAAACGCGAAAGTTTGTATGTATGTATGTTAGTCATTTATGTAAAAACTACGGGGTTGGATTTTTTAATGGAACTTTACAATACTATAGCTCATACATATAACACGTAGTCTACAATTTATAATGATATTGTGTGAATTGTCCTAACTATCAAGAACCCAAAAATCTATGTATCTATAGAGGCTGTTATCGCTAATGTGATAACTAGTTCTACAAAAAAGCAATATATTGGAGATTCATAGAATAATGGTACTTAAATCGTTCATGTAGCCTGTGGAAAATGATAATTTTATGTTGAATTTTTTTTACCATAAAACAAAACTGATGGTAATCAGTGAGTTTCTTAAATTATATCTTGCTCGAATGCGCCAAACGAAAACAATAGCTGATAAATAAGATCTTTATCGGTCCATGAAAACGGTATCGGAGTGTGTACTGTATAAGTTTTAATATCGCCGAGCCACAAAATATTTCTAAAAATATATTGGATTAATATTTTTAGAATTTTTTTATCAATAGAATTTATTGGACTATAAATAAAGAGCGTATCTGATATTAGAATAACTGATAAGTCTAACTATTAATTTGGACTGACATTTTATATCCTCATTATCCCGGTTAACATTAGATTTTAGGTAATTTGATTCCATCATAGGACGAAATGCGTCTTATAAGCTGTGTAAACTACTAAGCTTATTGAAGCTCCTTCAATCCTTTAAGAAGCACCCTCTTATGAGCGGTTTAATTGGATCAGGTTTTGGTACATACTTGGTTCTAAGATACATCTTCTGTTTCCATCTTACGAGCTTCAAATGTGCACATAAACAAGCAATTATATTTAAATTTTGCAAAAATACATAACATAAATCCGTCAAAGTGTTTTTCTTTAAATGAGTAATAGTTATGTTAATAAAATACAATATTATAATATCAACTGTTGACCACAGCTGTTATTGCACGACCTCGGAATGAATAATGCAGGACAAATTCGGAAGGATTATATGAAGATTATGTAAATTACAGATAACACTAAACGTTGACGTAAATGACTACGCGTCACGTCAACTTGTCGTGAATCTACCCTCCACAATGTCATTTACAAAACAGATAATAAAGCAGGAAACTGAGCCCAACAGTCTGTATTATGAGATAATTTTGCCGGATTTTAATGCGGTTCACGAAGCGTATTTGTTGTATGTGGAGCCGTTGGGTACGTGTCTAGCGTATCACGTGACGGCAGAGATGCACGTCCCGTGGGCGAAGAACAATGAATTTTACCACTATTTTACGTATGTATATGAAGAGTTCTTTATATAAAGAATAACAGCTCGTTTGCATGCCTTATATAGATTTCTAGTGAGTGATTCTACTTGGAGATACCTGTTTATAATCTAGTCTTTTGCATGTAACGCTTGTCTATTTCTATGAAGGAGAAGTGTGTCTTAAAGCTATCATAGCTTTGTATTTTTTTTAGAAAATTGTCTTTGTAATAAGGTCGGCAACATGACCGAGAGTAAATTGTATTATTTAGGATTGTCTCTACTAATCACTTATCATTAAGATTATTTCTCATGTTTTTTTACAAATATGTAGTATTGACTTCATTTATGATTACTGTTTTTCTAGACACACAAAGCAATCCCCAATGAAACTGCGTCTTTTCAAAAGTAACCCAAATGTTACATCGGAAGAGAAGATAAAAATCACACTCCTATTGGACCCGAAATGCTCTTTCAGAATAAGGTATCGTATAAATTGTCAGTGACGCAAAAAAAATTGATTTCATACATAAACGAACTTATTACATTTACATAACGGATTTATATAATAGTGGAGTATCTCATGTAACATATTAATAAATGATTTAACTGTGATAGAGTAAAAAAAGAGAATATTGTCAATATTTTTTTATGTTTTCAGTATATCAGGTAGCTGGTACTACCGCCTTGCCCAGTTGGTTCGTAACTATACCCCAGTTTTAGTTCCATATGTGGCCGCCATAGTGCTTCTAGCCGCACGGGCCAATCTGCTTAGGTTGAAGGAGCGAGGCTCCTGTATTTCGATACACTCGGCGCTCATGAGCGAAGGTGCCAAGCCTTATTACGTGTTGGTGTTCAGTAGACTGGCCATTATGGGGATAATGTAAGTGTCATTCGGGCTATTTTAAATTTAAATCGCGTTTTTGTTAAAATTTTAGAAACTTATATTTTAGCTTTTATAAAGTTAGAAAAAAAAATTGTGTTAGTGTTGGTAAATAAGAACGCAGCCAATTTATTACTAGTTAAGTTGGCAACATTTAATTGCTTCTGATATATGTAACCTTTGAACAATATGCGTTTGGGCATTTTCTTATAAAATAATTATTTAATCTGTCTTTTATTAACATAACTATTATTCATTTATTATATTATTATTCATTTGTAAAAATACATATTTTAATCCGTTAACAAAGTGTTTTTCTTTAAATTGTTTAATTATTATTACTACGAATGATCATCAGATAGTTTACAATATAGGTATTTATTACGATGACAAATTAGTCGGTTAGCTGTTCTCCTATAACTGATTTAATCGATTTGTTTTAGATTAGATTTTATAATATTTTACGCAGATTTGGTTGCAAATCCTCGCATTTTAAGATGTTTTTAATTTATTTTAACATAGTGATATTCAGATGAGTAGAAATTTTCAACTAAATTACTTTTCTTACTTATAACAATAATTATAAGTATACTATACCCTATATAGTCTGCACAACTTCGACATATATATATATATAATAATTTTAATTAATTAAGATTTTTTAAAGATTTATTTAATAATTTAAATGTATGTAAAAAAATAAATCATTCTCAGGTCGGTTCCCTTCTTGACAGTAATATTAGAGAATGCTAGCTGGAATAATCTAGAACTCCAGTACTTTACGAGATCTTTGTTTGTACTGCCCGCGTATATGACAGCTCTGGGTATAGTGAACGTGGCCGCCGCGGGAACACTCGCCGTCATGGTGTTCTCATCACAATTGGCACATCGGTTGCTTTTTAGGTACGTTTTTTTTCAATAGTGCTATCTATATTCATGCTTTTTCCCGTGCTTTTGTACAACAGGGAAAAATATTTTACCAATAATCGAATTTAGAAATATTTTTTGGCTGTGCTGTGTGAATTGATCTTTTACCACGGTTTAATATATTGCTATTATTTTCTATTTATTATTAAGATTACTATTGCATAAAACTCATACTTTATCTTAATATATATAAATCTCCTATCACGATGTTTGTCCGCAATGGACTCCCTAAACTATTTAACCGATTTTAAATGAAATTGGCTCACCGTATCTTTTTACAACCCCCGTAAAGTAGTATGGTCCAACTTAAGAGATACTCGACAAAATATTATCTCTTAACGCTAAAAAGATTCTAACAGATGTCGATACTTTTCGACTAAATTGATTCACGGTAAGTAATTCGTATTTTAGATCCATTTTTCGTACTTTTTAGGATAGTGTGGCGCGGGGGCAACGGCCTAGCGGAAAAAGTGGCCTCGGGTCTCCAGAAAGTTCCGCTAGTGGTGAGTGCGGCGCTAGTGTGCGCAGTGCCACTCTCTTGCGGAGCGGCGGCCTTGACAGCGGGCGCAGCGTTTTACGCGTTCATGGTATGCAAGCGTATCAATAATGTGTTTTTATATACATACAATAAGTGTTTTTTCACATAATCGGCTTACGAAATATGACGAATTGCGGTGGACTTTATATTTTTTTAGATAGAATGGAATCAATGTAAATCACCTGTGAGGCTTTTATGACATCCAATCTTCTAGTGTATCCACATAATTGTAATAAACATGAGCACAGTCATTAACATTTATGTATTTATTACTTTATATCTTTAAGTAAAATTTGTACTAGAATTCATCCAATCCAATTATCTTTGCAGATTTCAAAAATGTATGAAGAATACCTAGAAGATTATGTTTATAAATTAATGGCGAAAATTGGTAGTAGAATATGTAAAATGTTCAAAAAGCAAGCTAAAGAGACATGCAATAAAAATACCAAACATGAGAATCCTAATGAAGACAATACCAATGCAAAGAATAATTGTAAAGATGAGCCTGAAGAAAATATCAATGAAGATCTCAATAATATAAATTTCCATATGATGTTATTTTTTATGTGGATGTGTGTAACTATAGTTAATGTACCAGCGCTATTGACATGGGCAAGGAATTTTAAGTAAGCCATGAATACTTTTTAACTAACTTCTAAGAGATATTCTTTTAGTAATGTATAAGATTAGATGAAGTATAATCAAATCTAGGAAAGCTTTGAATATTCATTATATAATGAATTTATGCTTTTGTAACTATACAGTTTACATCAGTGTTTTTCAACCTTTTTCATGATGCGACCACCCTGGTATAAAAAATATTTCGCGACCCTCTTTGACCTTCGGTTTTTATCATGTATGTGTATGTTACAAGTATTACCATTATCAATATTAATTGTCTTTATTGATTTTTACTAAAGTACCCATTTTTTTCGACCTCTGGCGACTTCCCATACAAAAGCTTCGCGACCCACAGTTTGAAAAAAAATGGTTTACATCATATATTGAAGATGAATGGTCCTATTAAGTGGCAATACAGTTTTAGTTCAAGTTATATAAGAACAATTTCTTTATATTTTTATTTATTTGTATTTTGACAAATTTACTTTTCTAGTTGATCACTTAAGATCAATAATTTATGTTTAAAGGTACAGCATGGTGTTAAAACCTGACACCTCTTACCACACTGGTATGCTTATGTCAGCTTGCTCAGGTGTTGTTTGGCAAATGGATGGGCCTCGACAGAAATTGTAAGTAAATAAGTGTTTTAAGCCGCCTTGGCTCTTAAATTATTTTAAATGAGTCTGGTTAGATTAAGTGCAACTTTTGATAAACAATTGATAATAATCATATAATTTCAGAAAGTTCTATGATGCAGTCACATCACTCCTTTTTACAATGGCTGTATTTATCATAGCACTTGGACCATTCTCACTGTCCATTATTAACTATGGTGTTGCAATTATGTTTGCCATAATAACTATTCAACAATTACTTGATAAAGAAGAAAAATCTTGTAATACTCAAGAAGATTCCCTCTCTGAAGATAAGAAAGAAGAATTTCATGAAGAGCAAAATAATCAAGAAAATCTTAAACCTAATTTGAATGATGTAAAGGAAGACATAATTAGCTCTGAAGAAAAATCTCAAAATACTAGTGAAAATACTGCAACTGAAATAAATGATTGTGATGTCTGCAACGAGAGCAGAATTTATACAATTTTCAAAAATCTTAGAGACAAATTTAGTTTTAGTAATGATTAAAATTTATTGTAAAATGCAAAGCAAATTGGGACCCCTACATGAGCATATCACAGCTATAATTAGTCTAGTAACAATACTCAATAAGAGTTAAGATTATTTTTTTACTCTGATTATACTTTTATATGCATTGTGATATTTTATCAACCTATATTTGGTTTAGCCATTTTAGTGTCCACTGTTCCTATTATTATATAATTTAACTGTCTGTATAGTGAAATAATTTAAGGAACCATTGTCTTGTTGGGGTCTTTGTAACTACACTGCACAGGTAAAAACTAACTTCAGATATTTTGTTAGTGTGTACACATACAACTAAATTTGATAAGGTAACACTGTGTACTTTGACGATTAAATACAGTCTTTTAAGGAATATTAGAGTAACTCACTCATAGAAGTGTATTCTATTCAACAAAAAAGTGAATTATATTGAAATTATATTGTTTTGAGATTAACTGACATGTTAATAAACTTTTAAGATCTTTTACTTGTTTAATATTTATTCTAATATGAGTAATTTCATCTCAATGCAGGTTCAAATTTATTAAAATTATTAAAAACGTGATCTAAACTTTTAAATATGAACAATGGAGAACAAAAATATATCTCATGACAAATGTAAAACAAAACTGTAATTTTCAAGATCAAGTTATTAGTGTACAGGATTTAATCACTTGTGGGCCAGGTGCTTTGAAACTTTATAAAAACAAACTTATATGGATACTATAATATAATGAGAACCTTATAAATTAATCACAAACACACAACACTATTTCTTTCCCTTCTTGCCAGTTGGCTTCTCTTCTGTATTCCTTGGATTCTGCCAGTTCAGAGGATTGCGACGATACATAGGCCACGGTGGCACAGTTAGAATTGCCGCTAGAATGAATCCTGCACCAAGAATGTACACCGATTGTGAAAACTGTTGTACTATGTAACCCCAAACAAAACCAACAATACTGAATAAAGTTATTATAGCTCTGTATAGTTTTTCTGCTTTCGCTTGGCCTACATAGTCGATGTGAGTCGGTATTGATTTAAAAAACTCCATTTTTAAATGTTTGTTGCTTCTGAAATACAAATATATAGAAGAATTTATCAAAATATTGTCAACGTCGCCGGATCGCACCAAGATTAGAATTTTGGACACGTCACAAAATATGTGTCCTACAGATATATTATCATAATCATTGAAGTTTGACAGTTAGCGAACACAGTATACTAGTAGCCAGAGTAATAGGTTTTCCCAAAGATCACCAACACTAGAAGAAAAATAAAAAGAATTTTTAAACGTGTGTTTACCCATTTTCGCTATGGGATTGAAAATTTTAAACTGCATTGATATATATACACATGGGTATGGCTGTCCTCAGGAAATGCTTAATCAATGTCACGATATTCAATCCGATAGAATTTGTCATCTTTAGCCTTAAGAGCAATTCGAAGTGGACGTCAGTCGATTGTCAACATCCAGTACGATCGGACTCATTAGGTTAATTTTACAAAGATAATTTTATTTTATTTTCAAAAAGTACAATAATCAAATTGATAAACATAATGACTTCGTTCAAACAAGTACCTCTAACATGCGGTGGCCACACAAGACCAGTCGTGCATTTAGACTTCAGTGATGTAACAAAAGACGGATATTTTTTGATTTCGGCTTGCAAAGGTAAGTTTTTTATTATTTCTACACTTGGGGTGGGCCTTTTGCCTTGGCCTAGATGTAAATAGAAGACTCGCAAGTGAGTAATTTATGGTTTATTGTATTCGTAAATCAACAGATGTTAGGTGTCATTAATTGGAAAGGCAACGAAATGTTTTTTTATGTCCGTATGGAACAATTATTTCTATGTATGGGGCTGACCTTCTCTTTCCGGTCTTGTAGGAAGTACCTTGTAGTTCCGTTAAGTTTCCTGCTGGGCCTTGTTTACCTTGATTAAATCATGCTTTTATTTACATGTGGTACTACTATAAATTAACGCGTTCATGCTTTGTGGAACTCTGTAATTGCTGTAGGGTCAACTATTTGTTGTATTCCTGTTCAGTGTTGACATTTCACTCATACAAACACTGGGTCACCTTGTAACTCTTTCAAGGTGTTTTAAAGCACTTGACATTATACACTTTATTATTATGCAGCAGTTTTATTGTAAACTTTCATTTTACTATTTTTTAAATTTGTTTGCTAAAACTTAACTTGTATTTAGAATTCATATTGTACAAAAATAAACATAAATTATTGTTTCAATATAAATTTGTAGTATTGGCCACTTACAAACTAACTATACATGGAGTATATTTTCTGTAAAAAAATAATGAAATAACACTTCCTCTATGAATGATGTAAATCATTGGTTTATGATTTTCTTATAATTTAGTTGATTTATAATGCAAATGTATCTGTTCATAGATGGCAAACCTATGTTAAGGCAAGGTGAAACTGGTGACTGGATAGGTACATTTGAGGGTCATAAAGGTGCTGTCTGGGGTGTGGCTTTAACTCAAAATGCAAATCTTGCTGCAAGTGGAGCAGCAGACTTTTCAGGTACAACATCATATATTATGTTATGGACATTCTATGTTATGTAATGTAACAATTGTAAAGTACTATTTTATGTAAATAATATTGCTATAAATAATCACTTGAGAGGAAATATTTGTTTTATTTGAATTGCTTTGCAGTCACTGTATGTTCTTTGTGATTTTAGCAAAGCTTTGGGATGCTCGTTTTGGTGAAGTTTTGCAAACATTTGACCATGAGCACATAGTAAAAAGCGTTAACTTCAATGCAGATGACACTCTCCTCCTTACAGCAAGTAATGAAAAGCTAATTAGAGTTTTTGACCTTAGTAAGCCTGAAGTTGGTGGTAAGTTGTTATTTCTCAATAAGATTTAAATATTTTTATTTTTATTTTTAAAAATAATATTTATAAAAATGTAGTTAATAAGTGAAGCTCATGCTCTGCCAGTTGCATGATAATAGACAAAAATTTATTGGATTAAACTATAGTTTTATGGAGTACTTAATTGTAGTTGAGTGGAAATGACACTTAAATTATGTGCCAGAAAAATTATTTTCTATATGATAAGCTGCCTGCCAACCATAAAGAAAACATCATTACTATTATCATTTTACTATAAAGACTTTCAGAAAATTATACATGCTATTCTTTGCACTTTTACTTCTGCCTCCGAACATCAAAGTACTTTTATGTCTGCTTCAAAAATTTATTTTAATTGAGATGTTGTATCTAATTTAATGATTATTTATTTATTTATTTATTACATTTATACATTCCAATTTCAGCTCTAGAAAAATTCAGCGCACACACAAGTAGTATCAGGCATGCTGTTTTCCTGCACAACTCACGCATTGTCAGCGTTAGCGATGACCTTACATTGCGCGTCTGGGACCGTAATAGTGGACAGGTATTGATATATCTCTATAATAAAGGAAGCGGTTTAAATATAAAAAGTATACAAAATAGGAAGTCTAAGTGGCCTTAAGTGTCATAAGAATTCTTCTATGAATATGATTTTACTATAAAAACTTTGTTGGCAGTACCAATATATAACAATATTAAAAAAAATTATAAACAAATACTGTGCAAAAATATACGTTTTTTGTCCAAAGTGCATTCTCGAATTGCTGTTCAAATTTCTCTTACCATACAGTTGTTATTTATATTCAAAAACATTAAATAATGAATTGTATTTATTATTTGTGCCAAGTATATAATATTATCCAATATCTAATTTAAAAAATTTTTGTGGAGGCTCTGATTAGGTTAAACTCTCAGTAGTATGGTCAGAGCTTCC
The DNA here is from genome assembly GCA_963693355.1 of Pontia daplidice. Taxonomy (NCBI): domain Eukaryota; kingdom Metazoa; phylum Arthropoda; class Insecta; order Lepidoptera; family Pieridae; genus Pontia; species Pontia daplidice. The sequence continues at coordinate 2,277,460 of CAVNZL010000013.1, forward strand.
ATGTTTAACATTTCATTTTGGTACACTTTCTTTGCTATTATTTTTTTTTTGTGTTTAACCTAGTGTAACTTTTTTAGCAACTCAGTGCCCACCTTTAAGTTAGATGTACAAATAAATTTTGTTTAAGTTTATATTACAATTAAGAACATTGTACATTTAGTTGGTAGATCATAATAAATAAATAAATTATAAAATATAATATTATACTAGAAATTGGTTACTATCACTATCTATCACTTATTGTAGCAATCCTATTCAGATTTCTGCAATATAATAATATTTGAATATATTATAAGTGATTTATTTTGTAGTTTATAAATAAATGTTCAATACAAAATAGACTAGGCCTGTACAAAAATCACTTGACATATTATATTATGGAACTATTTTTACTTTGGGTATTTATTTATATACCAGAAAGATTTATTCGTATTGAAAATTTAGTACTGAAAAAAAAATTGTTTGCAATATCAAAATGATTTATCATTATATGGTTATTCCTCATTTGATACATAATTTTTAAAAGGGCGTTCTAGCTTATTTAATATTTACGTTTCAGGAAGTGCAAAAGGTCGAGTTCTCATCAACACCAAACAGTCTAGAGTTATCTAGAGATGGCGCTGTTTTGACAGTTGCACATGGTAATTAATAAATATTATTTCTATTAAAATAATTCTGTCATAGTTATAATACTTTTTAACAGCTTATCTTCATATTTATACCCTTATTTTCTTTATTCATATTGATAAGATTTCACCCACTTATAAGACTTCAGGGGATGCTGAATGGAGACATTTTGGCACCTGTCACTGATAACTTTTAAGTTTATCATTAATATATGCTTAGGGCTATAACATCTCGCTCCTATCATTAAGACACACGTCTTCTACGCGATTATGCATTTCATATAATGGTCCTGTTAACAGATTAAGTCGACTGTATAATAAAACTATTAATAGAAATGACTCAGTGGACATTTTTGGAGACTCCATGGAGGTTTACCGCCGAGCAGTATTGTTGCATGTGGGTTGATTATTATTATTGTGTTTTTTTTCTTGTTATCGAGTAAGCTACTATTCTTTTAATTATAATTAAAAGAGTAGTAGTATATACTTAACCATCTAGAATCATCCTGTATGTTATTTATAAGATTATTGTTAAGCATATGTAATGTTTGAGTGCATAATATTAATAAAAAGTATTTTAATTGCGTTTTTTGCATTTTACAGGTACAAATGTGTCGTTCTATTCGTCGGACACGATGCGGCTAATGCGGGAAGTGGCAGTTCCCACGAGATGTTATTCTGCGTCGTTGGCGCCGAGTCGGGCTACCTTCGTCTGCGGCGGAGAAGATCTCAAAGTGTACAAGTTTGACTACAACACCGGGACTGAACTCGGTAATTATGTCAGGATTTAATATAAGAAAATTCTCGTGTTATAAAACAAAATTCACCTGATATATTTTGTGTGTATTCAGCTTGGTCAAGAATGGGACTTTTAATTCTATTAATGCAATTTTTTTTTTGATTGTACAAAACATTTTGCCGCATATTTCATGGGGAGTGCTGTGATGAATTGTTCTGTACCAGCATTTCATCACCAAAAGTCAAAGCAAAGTGCAAAATTCATCCTGACGTCTGGCGTTCAGAGCGGTTTTTCAGGCAGTTATTGCCGAGTACTAGTATTTTGTGGAACGAGCTCCCGCAGACGTATTTCCAAGCCGATACGACTTGGGAGTCTTCAAAAAAAGAGCGTACCTAACCCTAAAAGGCCGGCAACACGCCTGCGATCTATCTGGCGTTGCAGGTGTCCATGGGCAGCGGTTAGCACTCTAAGTGACTCACCCGCCTGCTCATTTAGAATAAAAAAAAAAAAAAAAAAAAAATTTTTTTTTTCCCTTTTTAAAAAATTTTTATTTTTTTTTTTTTTTTTTTTTTTAAAAATATTTTTTTTTAATTCATGGTAATAAAAAAAAAAAAATAATAATAAATATCATTAAAATAGGGGAGAGAATGAATATGACAGCGGTTAGCACTCTAAGTGGCCACTCACCCGCCTGCTCAAGTTTACCCCTATTAGCACTGTTAACCAGCTTTTTTCTTTAATTTCCAAATATTATTTTATATATATATTTTTTTTTTTTTTTTTTTTTTTTTTTTTTTTTTTTTTTTTTTTTTTTTTTTTTTTTTTTTTTTTTTTTTTTTTTTTTTTTTTTTTTTTTTTTTTTTTTTTTTTTTTTTTTTTTTTTACTAATTTTTTTTTTTTTTTAAATTTTCCCAAAATTTCAAAGGGGATTTCCCCCCTTTAAATTTTAGTCTTTCCCCCTTTTTTTACCTTTTTTCCCCCCTTTTTTCTTTTTTGGGGGGGGGGGCCCCTCCCCCCCCCCCCCCCCCCGTCTCCTAAAACCTAAATTTTCACCCTTTTGTATAACCCCATTTTGTTTGACTATTAAAATATTGATTTTAAGTAATTTATATATAAGTACGATTTGCTAGTTTGATTAGTTAAGAAATTGTCTTCTATACTCACTAACCTATGTGTATGTCTCGAAAGTTTATTTCGACTTCTGACACTTGAATCGTCCAAAATGATCTCAATCGTTATCTATTAGTCTCTCTCTCCTAATCGAAATAAATAACGGTAAATGATAAATGTCTAATTTGATTCAACAAGGACGGTGACTATGTGTAACTTTAAGCCAATTAAAACCAAAAAGTAAAATTATTTAACATCCAAATAAACTAAACTGACAAATATTCTTCCATAAGTCGGCAACAATTATCGTTTTTCAAATTAAACATGAGTGTTTTTAGTATCAGACAAAAGTAATATCGTTGCATATATTACAGAATCGAATAAGGGTCATTTTGGGCCCGTGCATTGTGTGCGATGGTCCCCAGACGGGGAACTGTACGCAACGGGCTCTGAGGACGGGACCGTCCGCCTCTGGCAGGCCGTGCCCGGGCGAGTGTATGGTCTCTGGAAGCGAAGTAACGAAGCCGCGCCCCTCGCTAATGGATATAAGGAGGTCGCTGCCAACTGACATTGCCCGACGGTACCTACTCGCTTCTGTATTAGGAAGCTCCTAGACCAATATATCCTTTCCCTGTCTTATTTTAAGAGAATAATTTTTAAACGGTCTAAAAAATTACTTACTTTTAAGTTTTTCCCTTATTTATTATTAAATTTGATTTCCTAATAAATTGTGATATGGAAAATAATTTAATATAAATTTAATTGATATTGTTTTTCCTTATTGTTTTTTGTGTATAAGAATATGTAGAATTTCAGACAGTTTTATTCTATCACTTTTTTTTCTTGAAGTTAAATTTAATTACTATTTTTTTTTAATTTCCTCCATATTAATATCCATGTTCCCTGTTAAGTAAAAATATAAGTATAATTGTTACAGGGCAACGGGGATCAATAAAGAGTAATCGAAACGGATCGTTTGGTTTTTGGCGTAAAGTGGACGGTAATCCAGTACTACTTTTTAGTGCGGGTTGACAATCGAGACTAACAAATAAAAAATCAAATTTTGTGTTGTTAATTTTTTTTTCAACACTACTTTTTATACTCAATGAATTATTTATTTGAAAGAAACTTACAGACTTGATAATATTATGGAACGAAATAAATAATTTGGAAATATTTTCGTTTTATTTTAATGCCTATATGAGTGTACATGAGTACTTATAAATAAATTCTAATACTTTACATATTAGATATGTCAAGCATACAAACATAGAGCGTTGGTAGAAATAAAAGAGGCGAATCTTATAAATTATTATATTTCTAAAATTGTACAAAAACTATAGCTAATTAAAATTAAACGTGTGTCACAAAGAGCTATTTTACAAGACGCAGGCAGTGTTTAAATTAAATATTTTAAATTCGTAAACTTAATGTTTGCAAAAATGGTAACAAAATGTTTTGCAATAGCAAACTATTGTTTATTGGTAACATTCGGTTAGTTTGTCAATTAAAGCTTATTATGGCTGATAAATTGATAAAATCATGCCGGTAATATAAATTGGTTGGACTAAAACTACGACTTAGTAGTTTGTACATATACGACATACAAATTTTTTGAAAATGTACGAGAATTGAGTACGATACATTTTCATTAATTTGTATATGTATCGAAAAGTTCAATATTACTATTATACTTAAGCACCGATTGCTATATTATAAGTGAGTTATATCACAATTTGCCAATCATAAATTATTGCATAAAATATATGAAATAATGTACACGCAATTAAATACATATAAAAAAATGTATATAAAATAAAATGTTACTATCAATCAGTATCGCCCTACCTTATTTGTTTGAAGTTGACTCTTGTTTAACAATCTAAAGTCTACCATGTCTAGTATTGAACGTTCACCGTAAACAGTAAAACAGTTTCACAAAAGTTGTATATAAATCCTTGCATGAAAAATGTTATCGCGTCTTGTGCGCAATAGTAACGAATTTCTACCAAATGTTTGACGCAAATATTATATTTATCGTGGTAAGTTATTATATAAATCGTGGTAGCTGGTATTATGAAAAGAGCTATTGAAATCTTGAAATATTTATAAATTGAGAAGTATTTGTAGATAATTAAACCTTGTTTTAATGACTAAAGGTTTTTTTTTGAATGGCAACGTGAACGCGTTTCATGAACAAGAATTACGATAATGGTGATTCCCGAAACTTATTCTCGAAAGTGTATTAAATTTCGTTGTATTCGTTCCCGTGATATATTAATGTTGCCATATCCTCAATAAAAACGATTACACACCAATTTTCACGGGTAATTGTGAGCTAACCACGGTGACGATTTTTCTAAGGCGCCATTATTTTTTTTTACTTTTGGCAGATTTGACTCGAGTGTTGGTCAGACATAACTTGAGCCAAACACAAATTCAACAATTAACAGCCGACATGTCTGAACACACATTTTACCAATAGCAAAAGACCGTGTCGGTTGAAATTGTAACAATTATTTCTTTTTTATTTTGACAGAATTTTCTGTTTAATAAGTTTTTATTTTCCGACTCACTTAGCAATAAAAGGCGTTAAGTCGGGGAAATTAAAGTTAATGTTGTGTCGTCTAGGCGGCCTTCCTTGTGGGGCGGCGCCACATTGGGCTGTGCAAACATCATCGCGCAAAATGGCTTCGCGTGGCCATTCGCGTGCTAATTGGGCACAGTCCGTTATACGCAACGATGCGCATTGGGCCTGTAAAGTTAAAAATAATGCGATATTAGAAATTAGTGTTTTATGTGTATATCATACATACATATGATAAATTAAGTTTAATTGAGCTGAAAAACAAATGATAACAAAGTATTTGTATAGTTATTCCATCGCATAAATCAATTGGACATGAAATATTTTCATATCAATTATTGGCTGAATTATGTGTCGCTAACGTAAAATCTGTGGGTGTCAAATAGTAGTAATGGTTCGGTCATCGACCAACTACGAAATATACGGAAAAAAAGGTATGAATATGAACTTACCCCTTCAGCAGTACAGATACACGATGTACAGGGTGATGGGAAAGCAGAGTCCCCTAGAGGAACAGCTCGTCCCGCTATCAAACACCCTTGAGCTGAATTTTCACGCCACGCTGACAGATCCAACTTTGGTAGCGACGCACAAGAAACGCGAGGGTTTCTAAAAGGAAATTAATTGAATAATTATGTCATGTAAGTCTGTGAGTGACTGTGACATCATTTTGTAATACGACGTTTTCGCTTTTCTGCAATGGTTAGCCGTAGACATTAAGTAGTTACGATCTTATTTAATATTTTTCTTATGGAGTAAGTATTTTGTTTTTTACTACAAAAAACTATCGATGGATTAACTTGTGATCCATATTCAATTAATGAAATAAGTATAAATTGTAAGATTTTTTATTATTTCTAATGTGAATTTTATTGATTAATTTCAGAGATTTAACAGTAATTTAAAATATTTTCATAAATAATTACTAATAATCATTTTATTTATTGGTTTTTTAACTTTTTAGCCTAGAAGCGAATATTTTTCCAGCACAGATCTTGCCCCCAACAATGTTTAGGTATGTCGAAAGTAAAATCTGAAATTGAAAATAACCTTACTTGTCAATCCGAACCGAGATCCTTGTTAATCACTATCACAGATAACAAATACTATACTCACAAGAAATTGCTTGGTAGGTCAAAAGCAGCTCGTTGTATGTCTGTAGGAATATCGAAGTTGTCACAAAGGATCTTTGAGAGTGTCGTTTTTCTAATTTCTGCTAATTGCTGCTCTGTGAATCTGATTGATGGGCTGTCGTTTTCATACCTAGTAATAACGACAAAAATAATGTAATAAAACCCTAAAACATAGATTTCTGTACCAAAGAATTTACTATTAAAATAGTACGAAAACTGATTCGAAATTATAAAATAAAATGACGCCAAATTATTACCAATTACTACCATTTCTTAATCTAAAAGTATATACTTCTTAAAGTTAATTTAATTACATTTAAATATTTAAATCCTAATTTAACTCTGAAATGTAATTATTTACATAAAATACTTAGATATTATTTATTTATTTTAAATGTCCATCGTTAACTGTTAAATAAAACTGAAAATTTTTCTATGTCTAGAGAATCTCACCAGAATCGGTCACATTTTCTTAGTTGCCGGAACTGTATAGCAATGATACAGGCGAAGGTGGGACCTACAAGTCCTCCTTGCAAAGGCCGCTCACTCATTCCTCCCGGGAAAAGGTCTATATCGTCAACTGTTGGATATATACGCTTGAACCTGGAAAACGTCGTTACAATTATCCCTCCTTGTATTTTAAATATTTTTTTTATTATAACTACAATTGTCCATTGACTAAAAACTACTTTTAAGTTATGTATACATTGAGAACCATTATTTTACCGACGTAAATTGATAAATGATATTTAATTATCATTTTATAACCTAATGAAATATGTGTTCACATTGTCACAATGACCGCAAAATGTAACATCTGTAAATCTCATATTTTACCTTGCAATTACTTCATCTGGAATTTCACGCGAAAGATCTTCAAAGGTGGTCGCTCTCTTCAGGTTACACAAGGCTCTGTAGTTATTATAACTTGGCAATCCGTGATCTCTGGCCCTTTGGATGTTGAGGGCTACAAGATCTATTCCCGAGAAAGGAATTTTGCGGTCCTCAAAGAGATGGTTGGTCACTTCACCAGTGATGAATTGGTCGAGAGTTTCCATTGGAGTTGAAGCGAGACCACGCATCAGCTCGTCTACTAGAGGTGGATGCTGGAATTACAAGCCAGTACAATTTTGAGACATTATTAAAATAATTATACTGGTTGTAATAGACGTGAAAAATTGTATGGATGTGTGTTAGTCACACTATGATGCAAAAATGAAACTGAATTAGGTTCATTAACCTTACATGAAACTGACAAACAGATTTTTCAAAACATCCAAATTGGGCTCAAATAAATGGTGCTGAGCACGAATCTTAAACTTATGTGGGCGAAGCCTTGAGCAGCTTGTAATTATTCCTTTATTATTATATTATAAATATTTATTATAATATATATTATAATATTAACTATTATATTATATAGTCTATGCAAATGTGATAAAATATTGTATCGTATATACCTTTTATATAACATTCAGATTACAAAATTGTTGATGAGAATCGAAACTGTTACCCTCTGTTCGGCAGCACGGCCGTGGTGACCATTGAGTTCGGTGAGTTGTTAATAAATATTTGACGTTTGAAACAAATGTGTCTAAAAACTCACGTTCATGAACATATCAGTCCTAAAGAATCCATCTCGGAGTAAAATGGGCGGGTCCACAGGCTGATACGTTGGCGACAATCGAGGGAGATGCGGTCTCAGCAAAGAGTGGCCGAATCTGAAGGATGCTGCCGCGAACTCATTCACCACAGATGGATTGCAGGTGGGTGAGTATTCTTTGTAGTAGCCTGTAAGTGAAAATATAATACTTATTGGGAAAATCTTAAAATGGCTAAAAGTTTACATATAAATAGTATGAACATGAAAGTGTGGATATGGGAAAGAGTAATAAATTTGAAACACACAGTTACATTACTGAATTTACGAAAATATAATTAATTTTTGAAAATTTGCAAAAATTTCTCTGGTGCATTGGGGATGGGAGTGTGGTGTAAATTCTGAGTGTGGCCTTATCTATTACTTATAGTTATAGAATTAAAACCACTTAAAAAGCGGCTATGGCTAGGCTAAGGCTATATAAAATAATAAATTTTTTGTTACAGAGGAATAAAACCAAGGACATTGATTTAAAAATTACTAACCTGAAGGCAATAGTTTGAGCCCATACAAATTGACAGCATTCCAGGATAACAGTCTCGGCAGGAATTCATTATATATGATATGAGTTAACTCAGCTGCAACTATACGACGGGTGTGTTCAAATAGTAAATCGGCGTCCCAGTGCGGGTTCACCCCTCTTAGGCCTTCAACGATGCGATTGTGTTCTCTCATCCAGATTGTGTGTAGTGCGGTCAGACCGGGCTGCTCAGATGCTCTGCCGTCACCTATTTGGAATTGTTTTTTATTCTCACTCTTTTTAAACTACTATATTCCACTCTTCCCCTCTTTTACTCTTAAGTTTTTCAAATTTGTAATTGTAACATTCGATACGCTGTATACAAAAACGAATTAGAATTGATTAGATACACGTAATTATGTAACTTAAAATTGAAACTGATAGGAGAGTGCTCAAGACGATTTATAAAAAAACTCACCAGCAATAAAACAAAAACCACTCGCCGCTTTGCACTCGGGATGGCTATCGATTCTTGGAAGTAATTCCCTGCCATTTAGAGGGTTAGTTGTAGCATTAAGGCGTCCGTTGAAACCGCGCAATTTACGAACAATACATGGATTCTCGCCATAAATTACTGAAGCGTCTATAAATGCTGTGTTTTGGTTCACTTGTTCTCTAGGTCCTGAAAAAGGTTTTATAATATATTTGTTTATATTTTAATAACACATATAACACATTTCATCGGGTAGTTCCAAGGTAAAACTTACAATTCACATTCATAATTTTTATAAATCAGCCTAAAGATATCTTTTAGTTTAGGCCCTGCCTGCAAAAGCCTTAGTGATGTTGAAAAGACCCTATAAAATCTTTAGAGTTAATAGGTAAAATATAAATTCTAAAACCTTCTCTGCTAATATTACTAGTGTATATTCCAAACATTGTGGGTTCATCAAATATAAATAATTAAGTATAAATAATTGTCCTAATTTGACTAAAGACAAAAAGAAATATTTTTGTAACATGTTTTTTTTGTCTTTCCAACCAAGTTTTTATTAATTCTCTAGACACAGAACGCGCGCAGCTGACACACTTACCAAGCTGCTGTTGTCCAGGCAAACTCCTCATGAATGGGAAGCAAAGTCGTTCCCCAGACGTGACATTAACTTCTGGGTAATAATGATCCCCGCGAGGCACAGGGAATGGGTTGCACTCAGGATGAACCGTCCTTGGTGCGTCACACGAGCGACAGTCTGGGATTGATTCGTGAAAACCTGGACAACATATTTTATTAGACCTGTAATGACTCTTCAAAAAAACAGTTACGAGTTGGACTCCAGATTTTCGTTTAGATTAAAATAATCACGTTAGTCATGTATACAAGCTTTCATATTTAGGACGTTTGTTGTTAGCGGCAAAAGAAATAAGTTGATACCAATTAAAACTGTCTATCACGGTCATCATTAGATATATCCTGGTAACAGACGGACAGCGAGGTCACTGTAATAAAAGTCAGTGGTTTCTCAAACACAATAATTGTCACAAACAAGCTCCGTTGAGAACTGCTAATCAAAAATATTATAATCTATTAAATTCTTGACGGATATAGTTTCAAATATATTAAATTTAAATAAGAAGATTTATTAACGCGTTCACATTATAAAATCTTACTTAGTACAACTGTCTACTGCTGAAAGAAAAAGTCTGTCTTTTTGGAGACCTATAAAAAAACATACATGACGTACTTAAAATTCCATATTAAGAAAATAATTTAATATGTACCCTTATGTATAGGCGTCATAGTAAGTTCGTGGTCCACAAATTGCGCGAACTGCATCACCATGAGGGTATACCGCGTGTGGAGATTGGAAATATCAGGATGTATGACAGTTGACACCGTACGGGGAGACGGGAGTGGGGTACCCGTCACTGTGTTTATGCGCGGGCGACTAACGCCTGGAATATGAATAATATTGTAGGTGTACTAAACGTGAATTAATTTGAATAGTTTTATAGATAGCTTTTGGAGTCATAAAGTTGTTGACTATTTTTCTCTGATAGACTGAATGAACTGAAACTTACAAATATATTACTTTATCAGGTATAAAATATATTTAATCGGTGTTGGCGTAGTGGTTAGAACATGCGACTGTTCACCTGAGGTCGTGCGTTCGAATCCTGGATCTGCACCACTTGCATGTGTTTAGTCAAGCACAGAAAGCTGATCACCTACTTGTTTATTTAGAAAAAAATGATTATGAACACACGGTCGAAGCGACAATGATTTATTTGTATAAAATTAACTAAATTTATCCCAAAATTATATGAGTAGTATTAGAAATAAAACTAATATCCTAGTGCTTCTTCTATAGTGTATAGAACATATTGAAGAATTTAAAAAGGTTAAGAAGAAACTCACCATCTTCATACACCGGCGGAAGCAATCTCGCGAAGGTTGTCAAACTTTTGCCCAAACTGGGATTTCTCAAATTATTGCAGTGACCAGTATAAGTCCTGAAGGGGTTTGCAGCATCACATGCTCCAGCATCGTCACACTGAGGCTCAATAGCTGGACCTAATTGGTCAGATCCAAGGAAACTGCTGATGTCTACCGACTGGAGAGAATCTACGAAGTCATTTGAGGAACCGAAACCGAGTGAGTCGAACACTTGACGTTTGCGACGACGACTGTAAGGAAAAGATAGTTGCGATTGCTGTATCAAGCTTTAAATACGACGTAAGTGGTAGACATTCTAAGAGGTAATTTGGATTAGTCTTTTACAATCCATACGGAGTTTCGTCTGAATGTTCTCAGTCATACAGTAATGGATAAGCAATTATCATAGTGTGAAAATTTTCCATCCTTTCGTTTCGTTCGAAAGTTTTTATTTTCCATCCTTGCGTTTTATTAACGCATCGAGTGATATGTTCTTTTTTAATTTTTTGTTCAGCCCCAGTTCAATTTTTGATGTTTTATGATGAAAGTAACAATTAATAAGTTTATTTTTATATAAATAAACTGCGGTTTAAACCATTTTACGTATTCATGATAATCGATGGTATATTTGAGGTTAACTTACCTATTAACAGAATTAATAAGTTCATTTGTTGCAAATTCGAAAAAGAGTGAAGTGTTGGCCAGTTTGAGCGCGTATTTGTTCGCTTTAGAGAACGAGGCTGCCGTACCCACTGGGGATTTGGGATCTGCGCCACCACCTGTCAATTCATATAATAATCTATACCAATGTCATAAGGCTAAAGGTTTGTTTGGATGAGTTTTCTATTTAATAATCCATTTCTGGAGGAAGACTATACATCTTACTAGAACTAATAAGAGTGGAGTATAAATAAATATATAAAAACGGGAAAAAGTTGCATTTGTTCTATGCGGTTACACGCGGAAATATATGCGATTTCCGCGTGAAACCGCATAGAACAGTTATTAGCTTATACAAAATAAATAATAATAAAACCTAACAATTTTTGTACCCCTTTCAGGTGATAATTACGTTGTGATAAGTATTGTATGATCTGAATAACGAGAATTTCGATGATATACTTGATAAACATTTCACTAGAATGTATATACTTTAAAATGTCGTCTGATTGGTCTACATTGATAAATGTGCTAACTGGCACATGATCAACGTCGACCACACTCGACTGTCAAACAAAGGATCCTGGAATCGATTCTCAATACGGTTAACAATTTTATTCATTTGTCTAATATTTGTCTAAAAACTTACGTATCTCCCACAGCATATACTCCAGCTTCTTCCGATCAGCCATTTCTTGTTTGGCCTTCTCTAAGGCAGTGGATAGAGTGTCTTGGGTGAGTCTTTCCGCGGCCCGAGCACCGCTTTCATCTTTCCATACAGTTAGTTCCAAACCTGCGTGCTGGCCACAGCTCTGTGCCGAGTTTCTGTGAAAAGATTTAATTTCTTCAATATATAAATATTAAAAAATAGTGAAGAGTGAAGTCTAAGTAAAAGGGTTCCCGTTTTTAACCTTCACAGACGGACGGGAATAAACAATATCAAACATATAAAGAACAAAATCCAAAAAATTAACAACTAAATAAATTAATCAGATATTAATTCCTTTCTTATTAAACATTAATATTATAAAAAAGTTTTTATTAATATTATAGATATTTGGTCCTGAATTTTATTTACACAAAGGAAAATATGTGTTTATAGTAATTTTAAGTGTTTTAATATATTTAAATTAATACTTACAAGTAAGGATCTTCCTTAACGAAGACCTTAGGTTGTATATTGGTAAGAGAGTCATCATTGGCACAGAGGAGCCCAGCAAGTGACACTTTCCTGATAGCGGCGAGCTGCTCCGGTGAAAATGACGATGGGGGTATGTCGTTTTCATACCAAAATCTACAAAAGATTACACCATAAAAAATATAAAAATATTTAGTATATGGTTATAGCTAATGAGGCAAACCGATCGTGTGTAAATTGTATAATAAAATAAAAATACATTATCGAAAAAAAATCTCGATATATACTTTAAATAAATAAAACATGTCTATTATTCTCTACACTTCAGTGCTGTTATAAACAAAAAATTGATTTTATACAGCCCGTTCCTATTTCTATTTGAGGCAAAACTTGCACGTACAAGCAACTATTGTATTTTCAGAAGAATGTAAATACTTAGAGGTCAAAGTTAACTGTTAATCTTTTCCAGACCCTCAATTGCATTACAAAATAAAAATTAAATAATTAAAGGTAAAAACGTTATCGTATCTGTTAAGCGATTTTTCTTATTTTACCTGTCACTCTTCTTAAGGTTGGCAAACTGCATAGCCAGGACACATGCCAGAGTGGATCCGATGACGGCGCCCGTCGCCGGTTTTTCCATGGCTCCACCCACCATTAATTCAACATCTTCAGCGTTTCTGTTTAATTTTATTATAAATAACGTTGCAAAAACCTCCTGTTATATTAAGGAAGTTCCAGAAGTAACCTGACGCTAATTCCATTTTAAAAATCTCATTGCAATAAAACATCGTACTGAGAATGAAGATATTTTTTTTTATTGTGAATACCTTTAACTAAGATTTACTACCGGCTTTGTAATAAATGAACATAGCAGGAGTTTCTGGATTCGATTTTAGGTATAAGCACAGAAGCCTTTAATATTGATTTGCCCTAAAATATGAATCACAGAAGAAATCTGCATACCTGTACATATCGGCCATAATTTCCTGTTGAGATCTATCGAAGCCCAGTTTTTCAAAATCTCCATACGATTTAACAGAGAGCATTGGTTCGCACATTCTCAGCACCCTTAAATATGTGGGTACTCCGTGGTCTCGATTCCTTTTGAGGTCCCATTGTGCGGTTGAGGGTAGTTTCGAAACACTTTGGGCGCTAGTTTGAACTAAGTCTTTGATTGATATTGTTTCATTTATCTAAAATATAATTATTTTTATTACAAATAAAATAAATAATATCATACGTATTTTATGAATTTACTAAATTTATATTGGTCTTATATCAAATACAAATTTACAAAATTTAATTAGACATATTTACAGGAGCGATCCTGTATTGCTCACTGAAAATTAAAAATTTTGTTCTGGGATTAAGGAAACCGACTGAAAAAATTGAATAGTCTTCCCAACTGGATTCGACCTTCTTTAAAGAGAGAACACTTTTCCCTTAAGGCCCGGCAACGCAAACCCTAGAGTGGATGTCTCTGAGCTGCGCTGTTGCCACTTAGGCCACCATCTTAGTATAAATAAATATTAGCGAACAACATCAACTGTTCACGAAATATATCTGTTTTTATCTACATTTATACTAAACAGACTCACCAGTTTCTCATTCATTAAAGCGTCGAAAATAGGTGCAACGGAAAGGATTTCTGCATATGCGCCGGCGCGGTTTGCGCTCGAGTACCCACGCCAGAATCCTAGTGACGTCAGTTTTAACTCGGCTTTGGCCATACCAACCTATAGATAAAATATCGATTAACCTTACGTAGATTATTAATAAGCATAATCTGTCATAGCAGTTCCGCAATCATATTACTTATGTAAGTATCTAGTTACACTTTACACGCTCAAATGTAAATGTATTTTTTTTCTTATTTTGCATTTTATAAATTCTTATAAAGTTTGATTAATGACTGATAACAAAAAAGGAACCGCTACCGCCTTGTGTCTTGCAACTTCATACTAAGTCAAAAATTTAAACCGATGAAGTTTATAAATACTCATCTGTTTCATAATTTAAGAGAAAGAGACGAAATAATTTAATAGTTCAATTATAATATGTTTATGAATATTCATAAACTTGAATAAAGTGATAAAATAAAGTATAAAAATCCTTACCTCGCCCAATAAAACGGGCAAGAACTCATTGTACGTAATATGCTGTATGATGGCTGCGAGCGCTCTTCTACTCTCCAAGAATATTGCGTTGTCTTCCCAAAACGGATTCAGTGAGTATAGTTCACCAGCTATACGATTGTGCTCTGAGAGTAATGCAGTGTAAAGAGGCGCCGTAGGACTGACGTCATTGCACCTGTAATATAATCCTTTGTAATATAATATACACGAGGAGGCGTCTATTTTGTTGCCATTTTAGTTAGGCTCCTAGAGATTTTTCTTTTTCTAACATAGCAACTGGTTATATTCTCAAATGTTAGAAGAGACTTTGTTGGTTGCATCAAAACCATATTGTTAGAGGTATATTTTAAATCACCACCAGCCCTACGTTACGTCACATACCATGTTTTTTAACTATGTCTTTGTTTAACCATGAGGCTTTCAATATCAATATATGAATATCATCTTTTTTTCCGCTTTTAAAGTGTATCTTTTTTATCTGTCTCTGAGATAGAA
Organism: Pontia daplidice; assembly: GCA_963693355.1. Classification (NCBI taxonomy): domain Eukaryota; kingdom Metazoa; phylum Arthropoda; class Insecta; order Lepidoptera; family Pieridae; genus Pontia; species Pontia daplidice. The sequence goes on from CAVNZL010000013.1 coordinate 2,292,640, forward strand.
TACGAATTAGATATAGTTATTTTATATACGTGAATTTCTTTCAATTCATCCACGTTACCACTATAAATACATTTAATAATCAAGATTGCTTAATTAGCACTTATTGCCATTAAAGATAATTTTCCTTATAAAAAATTCCAAAGACACATAAAAAGATATGCAGACAAAGACTAAATAAAAAACGTCTGTTTATTTTTAAGCTGCCTTGTACCTTGTACCCGCCGTATTTGATCAACCAACTTGGTTCCTATCGTAATGATAGTCATCAATCTTAATTTACGATATCCGTGATAAGAAAAGTCTTGATATATAAAGGCTTACTTTCGACACGACGCAAGGTCGACTTTGCCCGCATCGTACAATCGCAACGAGCGAAGTTCCTTTTCTGAGCTTCCGTATAATGCAGAGCCGTCAAGTACAGACGTTGCCAAGTTCATCTGATCTCTGTGTTCTGAAAGAAGATACAGATATAGAGTTAGACTCGGAATGGTTAAATAAATATAATATGTTTACAATTTAAAGTGTTATTAAAGTACTGCTTACCAAAATTGCATGAATCTAAGTTCCTTGCTGGAGCCGACCTCATGTATTTACAATCGGATCCTTCACATTTCTGGAAAAGGAATTAAATTTTTAAAACAAAATTAAACTACATAACGAAGGTTTTAATATTAAGATGGCAGTTCTGTAAAAAATATTACTGGTAGGTAATACGGCAGTTCCTTACTGGTAAACTCGTGTAGGACCTTTTAAAAATTCGAAATTCTTATCGTTTTCTACAAAATTTACCTCCTGCAATTTGCTGCCAGCTCGCAAGTGGCCTTTCTTCTTGCCAAATTTCAAGTAACTACAAGAACTGACTACTTTCATATAAACTTACAAAAGCTCTAAGGAATTTACAAAACCTACAGCTTTTTACGTCAAGTTTTCGATATTATCGTAGTAAATTTTACTAATTTGTACTATACTCAAAATATAATATTTATGTAGAAAGGCACATTATTAAAGTTATTGTATTGATTGTTTAAATCATTTGCTAAATTTAAATATTTACAAATATTTTATAAAAAATAGCAAGTTAAAACTTGTCAATTATAGGTAATAGAAGAAATTAAAAGAAAGTCATTAGTAACATGGATACGTTAGATACCAGTTGGTAAAATGATACGAGGAACTAAATTGTCTGTTATGTCATAACTTTCACTGAATACCTGTTCGATGTAACCTTCCTTTATGCGATACTACGACCCCGCGAACTATCACGAACTTATTATATTATTAACAGCGTAGGCACAAAAAATACCTTACACCAATTATCACACGCATAAATTAAAAAAGAGAAATCATAAGCAACATGTGATTTAAGAAATAAATATTTTAAATCGCGGCTCGTTTTACAAATTGTATTGACAGTAATAAATAAGTCAAATTTGAAATACCAAAGGTAGTTTATTAGTTTATGTAAGATAAAAAATAATAACATAATAATTAAGTCTATGTACTCTACATTAGTACCTATCCAGTTTATCTTTTGATATATATAAATCTCCTGTCACTGCGTTTGTCGGTGATGGACTACTAAACTATTTAACCGATTTTAAATTAAATTGGCACAATGTGAGCAGTCTGGTCCAACTTAACTATAGTCCATATAGACTATAATTATAGTTGCAATTTTATTTTATTGAAAATTATTCATCAATCCAATTAATTGACAGTCACAATTATCTGTTAACTCCAAAAGATTCTACCAAATGTCGATACTTTTCGATTGGATTGAGTAAGTAATCAATAGATGGCACTGCTATGGTAAACCGACAAACGTGTTATATAAAGATTAATTTATTACTTCCATAGAGCATACGTTTATTGTTTAAAACGTTTTCGATTATAAACATATCCCCGCACACTTAAAGCTGATTATTTTTATTAAACTAAAACAATGATTGCTACAAATCACATTTATGGCAAAACAACGTTTGCCGGATCAGCTGGTATTTTATATTAATAGTTAACAGTACGTATATTCAAATGAACAAATAATGTCTTATATGTACGTAGTATTAGTCATTATTAATTTTGGTACAATATTTTCAAACGATATCCGGTGGCCTTCTCATTTACAATGTTATTTACCGCGTGATTTCTTACGACACTTTAATAGGAGACACCAAATTAATAGTCTGTTGTGGAATTTAAGCGTCAGCGCATGTAATTTAATTTAACAATGTAATTGTTGATATTTGATATTGAATTGAATTTTATTTCTTTCGATAGCCGATTTAAGGCATGTTAAGGCATTACAGTATATAAATGATTTATTAAGCAGAAGTATTTGAATTGATAATTTAATTAGTTAGAACAGATAAGCTTTTCAAAACAATGCTATTTACGATGTCAAATGTGAAATGAAAATTTCAAATTGCTAATAAAATACCTTATTTCCATTAGCCGTGGCTATGAGGTCGTCCATAACAAATTGTCCCCATGCAGCCAGCATGCTGGTGACGTAGTCGTTTTCTTTGGACTCAGCTAGTTGGGATACAGCCTGAACTGCTAAAGTAGCTTCCGGGATGTGAGGAGGTGAAACCGGCGCAGATACACCTGCGATACAGACAATAGGTAATTTTTTTCTATCAGGAAGCTGACGTTACAAGGCTTACGAATGCCATGTCGACCTTTTAAATTCTGCTCAGTTATTAGAAAGCTATATAATATAAATTAAATACATAAACATGTACCAATCGAAATAATTAACCATATGGTTAGTTAGCACTCGAATGAATCGAGCCTTCAATAACGACGGACATATTTTTATCTTTGTGCTAATGGTATTTAGGTCATATATATTTTCTTTGTCATCGCGTCTTCGAACAAGTTTCCATTATTTTAGTGATATGAAACTATTGGAATAGTATTTTTAAGTCGGTGTTGAATATTTGTTTTATTTTTAAATGTTGTTTAGTCATCTCACGTAGAATACACAAGTTTGCTGTGTAAAAACTATAACTGAGCGTGTGTGTCGAATCCAACATTCGAGAGAGCGAGTGGTCAAGTGGAGGAAGCTAGAAAATTATGGAATAGGGACATGTTTGCCTCTCACAATATAAGTAGGAATATTTAATGTAGCATTCAAATTAACTGTTCAATTAGAATTTTCAATACACAACAATAATTTTGTCAGTAGATCCCTTAACATCCCTTTATAATTGTATTCCTTCTTTTCTGACAATTGCGAGCCTATTAAATTGAGACACGCACGTTATTTATGTACATTATTTTATATTGTTTTATAACGTAACGATGGTTACCGAGCTGTTCTTTGCGATACAACCATTGAATACATACCATCAGCATACTTCGGCGGCAGAAGCCTCAAGAAAACATCGCCTCGCCTGCCCCACGGCCTATGTCTGACATTGTTACATTCACCACTGGCACTGCGGTACTTGCTCGGAGGACACGGTGTATTGCTTGCCTCGTCTTCCTCTGGTGTACAATCTTGTCTGGAGACACAATTCATTACAATCAATAGAAAATAAAAATCTAAAAAACATGTTTTTTTCTGTAAATATATCAAAGTTTATCATTTATTTAAGAAAAAAAGATTGCATACGGAATGCTTCCCCCTTGTAGAAATCTTCGCTCTAAGGCCAGCGCCTCGCTAACAGCCCGCCGCAGATCACTCGCCACTGTCTGAACATTACTTTCTTCCAGATTCTGTGCGTATATTGTTAGAAAGAACGCTAAAAACAGGAAACTTTGGCTTAACCTGCAACAAATAGTGAATGATTAGTATATAGCTCAACGTAAGTTATATTTAAATCATATAATATATTTCTATAATTAAAGTACGATCTGTTTCATTGATTTTTCGTTATTTTTTATATAATCGATATGTACTCTATTAATTTTCGTGAATGTTTTTTGTTTTAATGTTATTGTTTTCATACCAGTACAAAAGACCTCTTCCCTTGCTAAGGTTCTTAAATACTCTTCGCTTCCTTCTTCTGCCATTTTGTCCGTTCTACGCCTTTGTTTAGTCAACTGGCAGTTTTCATGACGTTTATTATGTAACTAATAATAAATGATAATTTCATTTTACCCTTTTTCAAGTCCATTCTGAATCAAAAACCGTATATGCAGGTCACGAGCTCTTACCGAACCATCAACACGCTTTTAAACATTAAATTACAATGTTACTAATATTTTCATTCACATATGTGTTCATATACGGTTATTTAGAGCAACGTCCGACCACCGCACGAACCTTGGTGTAATTTACTAGTTCAAAGTCAATGAAGTGGTACAGTTATTACACTACTTCAATGTTTTCACTATCCGTAATTATTTTAATTATACGAACATAATAGTGTATTAGTAATTCGCTCTTTGACTAATAAACACACGTATGTTACAATTATTACAATTAAAACGATCGGATGTCGTTTGACTACATTTCCACCTTATATTAACAATATGATATGAAGTTTTATTATTAGTTACCAATAGATTCCATTAATAACTAAAAATATAACGGTCAAGATCAAGTGCAGCTCTAAGCAAACCGCTTATGATAAACCAAGAAGTCACATTTAAAAAGCATGTTTAAACTTACTTATAGACTTAAACATATTTTTACGATTATGAAATGAAGTCAATCCTGATCAGTATATACAAAGAATGGAATCTACTTTGAAAGTGTCTCACTAAATTGAATAGTTATGTTAATGTCGCAAGAGGCTAATAAACTGTAGCCACAGTATTGCAAGATTGATAATAACCACGTGACCGGTCCAGGAAGTGACAGAAATTGTAAAGAAGTTGTGATCGCGCAAAGTAAAATGTAAAAGAGCAAAAAGAAAACAAAAGTCGTTGATATTTTCATAATTTTTTTATCTGGTGTGGTTAAATATAGTGTACAGTTTTTTTTTAAATACACTTTTGTATGCACTGAGTTCATGTTGTTATTATTAGCACAATTTAGTATAATGTTTATACGCTCTAGTGGATTATATTATAATTAAAAATCAATGCAATATAACCAAAATCTACCGTGCCCACAAAATAATGTTAAATTTAATCCAATTATTAGTTTTTAATTATTTTTAATTATATTTCGTATTTATTAAATTATTGTGTGTAATATTTACAAATCGTTTTGTTGTTATTGATATTTTGCTTTGTTTTGAGGATAGTTACGTGCCAGCCCTGCACCTCACTACGGACGATGTATGCTGGCGAAGGAGGCCTACGGCGTCGCTGAAATATCGGACTTAGTTTTAAAAATACACATTCGAAAAAGTATCGCTTAAGCACAGTATTTTAATTTGTAAGTTTTAATAAATTACTTCTTAATAAGTTGTTTTTTTTTTAATATACGACAGTATCTTTCTTTGAGAGGTGTTCTCAAAGATGTACGCATCGAACCACGTAATTATTAACGAAAATAACTGAAAATTCCGAATTTATTCCTTGTATTGTCAATACTGCTTTACGTAAATTTCAAATGAGGTATTGAAATAAACGTATCTGACTGTCACCGCAAATGACTTTCGTAAAAGTAAGTTTAGGATATTCGATACCGGTATCAAACTTTCTAATAAAGTCAATGACATCGTATGTTTTAATTGTAATCTAACATGTTATATAATTTCGATTACTAAATCAAAGGAGGCATAATAGAGTTTCTAAGCAATCATTTTCTAATTCATCTGTAAAAATAATTAATAGAAAAAGATAACAATATTATAATTTCTTAAATTCAACATTTAGTAGTTTTTCACAAAGGCATTGCATAGTTTATTAAGGGCGTATATAGGTTATATTTACGAACTTAAGTGTTTTTATAGAAAAGCCTAATTGTCACTAGTCGTATATTTGCATTATGTTTTAAATAACAAATACCAGATACATATAAGACATACATAAACACAGATAGCTAACGATTTTCGTACGATTGTTTTTATGTAATTTTTAAATATGTTTTATGTTGTTATAACGACAACAGAAAAACATTATCTGTGATAATTTCAACTCTCTAACTATTTTAGAGTTGAAGTTTTCATGAGACAGCCGAAATCTCAGTATTCACCGTTTCACCTAAGCGAAATAAGACGCGGAATAAGCTCTACTGCTGACGACACTTCGCCATAGCTTTAAAGTAAAAAAAAGCACAGAGAAAAAGACTATGGCGCATGTTGAAAAATTCACAATCGAATTCCTTAAATAAAATATTAATTTTTTGCTGAAATTACTCGGATGATCTCGTTATGTCTATATTGGTCGAAACCAAAAAAAAAAACAATTGCTCTCGTGAGGATGACCTCACGATCCGGACACCTGATGACCTCTATAAACATCCTGATCAATTCTTTGTATTTGAATGAAATTCAGAACGTATTTAAATGGTTACTCAAAAAAATAACTATTATGAAGTCAATTACGACTGTAACGTCTTCATTTTTGTTTTGATGATTAGTTTTAATATATACGTCATTTTTCAATTTATCTTCATTAAATGTAATATGTAAACTTCAAATATCGATAGGAACAATTTGGACATGTATCGATTAAAAAACATGTATGTATGATTTTAGATGAACATCGCTATTGGTTGATATTGCCATATTTTTTTGGAGTTTTATGACTGAAAACTAAACATAAATAAACCAAAAAATACAATTTAAGATAACACATATACCTATAATTTATAGTTTAATTTATAACAAGCTTTAATCACGTGAGGCTGAGTGAGAAGTAGGTCTCGAGGAGACAAAAGCCTATTCGTGGGTAAATGTCTACAGAATTATACACAATATTTCTTTTTTGTTGTTTTAAGCAGGCCGTTTGATATCAAAATATTATGTTTTTCTTAATGATTTAATTTTGTTTGTTATTGGTCTACAGACAGATAGCATAGTCTGGAATATGATTAGGGTAACAATATGTTATTTTTGAGCAAGGAATGTATGAATATGATTATTACCTACCAAGAATTATGATTAATAAAGGTACCAAGAAATCACTGAGGAGCTTAAGTTTGACGAGTATTTTATCTTTACGCTAGCTGTTTCCATGAGGTTTTTTTTATGAATTAATTTAAATAATGACTCTGTGTTCATCTATAACAGATTTGATTTAATTAAAGTCTTCAGGTGGAATTAATATTCACCTCTCATTTTGAGATACTGATTTTTAATATACCATATACGTACTTTTATATATTTTCAGTAAAATATAACGTTTAAGCCGATAATACGAAATAGTATGCGGGTTTTACGCAATCACATTTGTCTACGCTACTTGGTTAAAATCAAATGTTTATATAGAAACATATTACTGGTAACAGAGAAACATTTAAACATTTATTTAACCGTCCTCAAAAACCCGACGTTTTAAAATTCGACGTGTTTTTTTTTTAATATTTCATATTTGTTATGTTATGTACTGGTATTATATACATTGAAAACTGTTTTATTTTTCGTTAATTTCAATGTAACATTTCACTACAATAATTAAGGATTTTTATCGACACTTTCGTCTCTTTCAAACTGGTTATGATTTAATAAAGGACAAAGAGTTCTGAATAAAACACATTGATATTCAATAAATACTACCTTAGCAATAGTTCTATACTAGAACATTACGATATGTCAGAATAGTATCTCTAATAATTAGTTATTTATTATACGCACGTACAGAGTCGTAAATGGTCGATAAAGCAATGTTGCACGTAGCAATTAGCATGGTGGCTCTCGTGAAGCAATGCTCTTGCGAAAACAGTGCGAGGAAACGATTACTTCATCTCTCACAATGCCGACCCTCGCAGTGTACAAACTGTCTGTTTTGAATCGATTCGAATTATATTATCACCTCATAAATGCTACTTTTTTTTACTTGTGTGTTTTTATACGAGTTTTTTCATTTTATAATTATTTATATTTTTGTATAATATTTATTATTTAGAATGGGGTCCATAACCTTTCGCTGAACGTTTATTGAGCATATAGAATCTATTCCGGGATTTGAACGCACGACCAACGGTTCAAGGCCGCAGGCTCATCGTCTTGGCTATCAGTGCTCTGACGTGAAAACTGAAAACTTTACATTAAATAACACGGAACTGGATTATAAATACTTTCTTGAGTCTGCAATGATTTTTACCGATTAACTAAAGCAATTAAATTCTTGATGGTCCATAAGCTGATTGAATAATTAGTTCCTTACATTATCGTGACCTTTGTGGATAAACTAACAGCCTTTGTAAAAAATCAATTCGAATAAAGCTCAGCACATATATGCGGAGGTAGTATTAAATGGAGGTAGTTTCATTTTTCAGTTTGCAGAGGCTTTTTTTCAGTTTGCACAGCTTAGTGATAATTAGCTTTTTGAGATACGAGGCAAACATGATACTTAGTAAAGTGCTTACCGCCGCCCATAGATAACAACGACGTTATTAATGTAATTATTAATTTGTCATAAATAAACGGTTAATCAGTATCCGATAGAGAAAATTTAAACTAACCAACGAATATATTTATTGATATTATGCCAATAATTAAATCAAACACACTTCATCACTGTCTTTCTTCACTTCGACTTTTTTTATGTATTCGTGAAATTATAGCTACCTACGGAAATACCCAATAGAAACTTATATTAACAATCTTACATCTGTATCCGCCCCATAAATCTAGTTGCCTAGTATTTAATATCTGAATTCATATTACAACCTTGATTGTTGAACACTTCGTATAACGAATGCTTTAGTGTTAGCATTGAAGCTTTAATCTTCATTATCTCGCATTGTATAGTCACGATAGTAACTGCCATTTGTTAGTTTTAGGTTAATAACACAAAGAACCTTCAGGACGACTGACTGGGGTCAGAGGTAGCAAATATTACAATACAAGGTAATATATACTGTTAACCTTATCAATATACAATATATTTTTCGTGTTAATTTGTTTTATTTACTGTGGTTGCGCATTTTTTATCAATTCTGTAAATGTCATAAATCAAGTTCAGTTGTGAACTCACTTCATCCAGCGAGAGATTGGTCGATTTTCCGTCTTTGGCCATCGACAACACGATTATTGACGTTTATAAGGGAGTTGTTCTTTTGTTTTTTTCTTTATCAGATCAATTTTGAATTACCTGATTAATTTATGGGCCTTCATCATAGTAAACAATAAAAAAAATATTTTCGCGTGTAACAAACGATGTATTGTCTATGAAGTTGGCGCAATGTTCATGCTGGACGCCGGTATAAGCAACATTTTTGTGATGAGCCTCACTGCTAGCCGTGTTCCGGGTATCTTGTATTTATAGAAAGTATGTTTATCAATTGTGTCTGTACCCATAATATAAGCTTAAAGCTTTTTTTGGAGCCAACCAACCGAATGTATTTCCATATAAAACAAAAGTGTACTAAGCAAAATAAATGAGAAATAGTCAAACATTTAATTCAGTAACATTAAAAATAAAATATAAGATAATAGTGGAATCAGGAAAAGATGACGCGTGTATAATCTATATCCGCATAGTTAGATTCTTAGAACGATTGAATGAGTTCTCATAGATGTATTATAGAATGTCTTACGATATTTTTTATTACAATCGAGAGAAAGGTTACACATTGTATATTGATTAAACTATATAATAAATATTTATTAAGTGTATGTTGGGAAATACTTTTCCTTTACTATACATAATAATAATCGAAACGAAAATAGGGGTATTATTAATAGAAAAAATTTTTAAGTTTTTTATTTCAACAAATGAAATTGGGCCACAAATACGGCAAGGTGAAATGGAAATTAAGTACTCGCCACGTAACATATATCAGATGTGTTTTGAGAAAAAATATTTGGTAGGCTTAACCTGCTATAGTAATATAAAATTGTATATCAATAGATCACATTGGCTACGTGATTATTCCAATTATTGTGGGTTAACGCCACGTCATGTTGGCATGAAAGCAACAAATCCCGCAAGATGGTTAAATTTTTATAGCCAAAAAAGCATTTGGTATAAGCATGAATAATTGAGTATACGTTTTTATGCTTAAAAACGTTAGATATACATGAGAAATTATGATGTATGTAATGATTGAGTGGCGTGCAGTAACATTGTGTAATATTAGAGGAAGGAAGACGACTTGAGGCTCTATGTCGTAATGTAGAGCATGCATACTTGGTGAAGTATGACTTCAGCTTTATCGGTCAATATGATATTCATTCTATAATCTGTCGTTTGATCGTAGGCTAAGAGGTCACAGTAGCTTTTATGACTCTATAGGATAAATTTGTTTTATCACATTTATATCATGAAAACGGAAAAGTATTCTCTTAATAAGTAATAATTCTAATTTCTTAGTGTTATGTTTTAGATTATGTCTTTGAAAATCAAAGAATTCAAAGAAACAGGGTATCATGATTATTTATGTGTATTGTAGTAAGTATCTTATTTAAACCATACAAGTAATTATGGCATAGGAATTGCCTGCGGTGATATCGACAAACATATTACATAAGCGGTGAGTTAAGGCTGAGGTCTGAAGTTGCGTAAAATACCCGACACGTACGATTAAGTGAGAATAAGAGACTATATTCCATAAGGTACTGAATTATTTGGCACACTAACAAAAAATGGAACACAGGGTTTGTTCCTACTTCTATTAACGTCTTAACATGAAAAAATGTCGTGTATCTACTGAGATTGAGTCCTGGCGCAGCAGGTCCGGTTTTCCCAGAAAGCTGGGTTTTCATAATTACGTATTTGATATTTTCGTTATGTTGAAATCTAATCAAACATTTTCGTTCTTTTACTAAGATTTTTTTACTAAGCTTACCGACCAAAGGATGTAAAACCTCAAACTTTTCGTTATAGGTATCAGACAGTGGTCTTTTTTAAATCTCTTTATTTATTTAAATGTGTGTGAAGTACCAGTGACGTAATATGACAATTGACGCATCGCGGATAGTTGGAACGTGGTTGACGTTTTAATGGCGACCTGCATTCTTATATATTGTTACATCAGCCCTAAGTGTAACAGACATGCGGATAAGTTGCGGTTTCAATATTTATAGGCTCAAATGCCCTTAATCTGATGTTTAAAAAATAAAACAGCACTAATCGATTTTTCTATTCTGAATAATAGTTCTTAATAATTCTGATTCAAATTACGGCATATTAAGTTATAGAGCGGTTTCAGATGGCAATAATATTCAAAATTCTGCTTTTTTTTTACTCAATTAAATTATGAATATGATTTTCTAAATTCTCAACAATCACAATGTAGTTGCATTGATGTGTGAGAACGCGATTTGAGACATTTTACAATTTCAAACTTATTATTTGTTTAGATTTATAATCCAAATTCCTTCAAAATTTATAATGTTCTCGCCAAGATTTATATAAATATTAAAACATTCCTTACGCAAGATTATTACCGAAGACGATGTGTTTACTTCGATATATATTGAATAATAGGTACATTATTTAAATTGAAAGAAGATACTTGGTTGAATAAATAGTAGAGGCTTTAAATTAATGGCACTACAAAACCCGTTCAAGACAATTATTATGATCATATAATTCCATTTATTTCCTGGTAATGGAAAAACATATTGATAATCATATAACATCCGTTGCATTTACAAGTATTGTAACCTTTAATTACCTTAACATGTTATTTTTATGTGAATATATAGTTATAAAATACGGGGCAGGAGGTTCACCATTGTAAGTGATACCATGGACACACAAGTGTGTTTCCTTGCTTTAAGATGACGAAACGCTCTTTTCTTGAAGGTCTCTAAGTCGTATTGGTTTGGAAACTATTGGTAGCTGGCACTAGATGAAACCAATACATACCTTTATCATTATTTATATAATTTCTTTGAATGTCGATAACTTTGATATAGAACCTTTTTTAAAATCTATCTTTTTTTAATTCCCGGGCTTGGTAAAACCCTATATTTCAATATAAATTGAGAACGCATATATGAAAATAATAGCTATTCCGTTACATATTCCAATTCAGAAGAACATGACAATCATTCATTTAATTTCAGTAGATAATGGCCTGTTTTATATCAAAATCTAAAAAAATGTATTTTACAACATAAAAGGCATAATAATTGAGAAATAGAGATTTTTAGCTTGTTGACATAATAAAAATCTACGAAAAATAATAAAAGGCCCTAACAATAGAAAGTATTTCTTATCTTTATTTATTTTTTTATTTTAAAGCGATTAAGAAATTAAGATTTAAATCAAGAAACAATTTTTTATAACTTCTAAAAGGTTATTAATCTATAGACTCTTTAAGAGTACCATAAAATATTAAAAGGTTAAAGTACAATACGAGATCACTATAAGAATATTTGACACGTTAGCAATGGTAGAGCTATTTTACGTATTGATTTTAAATATAACTTAATGAGTCAATCAGTACACATGACTTGAATGAAAACTGGAATGTTACAAACAATCAAACATATAAAGAATTTTCATCAGTATGAAGGTCGTTTCCGATGAATGAATTATTTGATGACATGAGTTGCTATACGGACTTTCCAAGAATTCATGGCATTTAAATGTTTAACAACATTATAAGGATATAAACATAGTCTATAAATATTTTATTTGTGCAATTTGTTAGATATATTAATTAATTGCAAATATTTAATGACTAGGCCCTGAGCTAAATAAAAATATGATTTTGTTTTATTTCAATTTTAATACTTTTTAAAATTTATTTTAATTAAGAGTCCCGTGCATACAGTATATAGCCATTTCATGTTAATTGGTGTAGTCAACATAAAATATTTTTTGATTTGAACTAGTAAATTCCTGAGAAGGGCGCACGAAACATCACCTAAATGTTAATCCGTACCGTCTTATCTTGAATTGGAGGAAAAATTAATAAATATGTTTATAAAGCAACCACCAAATTTTGTGACTACATAATAATTAATATGTGATAATAAAACAATGTAAATTATAAGATGTATGAGTGAGTTCTTATACTTAATTTTTAACCTCCCCCGTTATATATTTTTTATTTACACTGACTATATCCGGTTATAACGCTTTAACAAAAGAGCAGTATGTTTTTTTTAATTGGCAAATATATATAATAACTATAATTTATTAGAAAAGGTCATCCTTAATATAGGAGAATTTTGGGTTTTACGTAGCTAAAATTAACAGGAGATTTGAATTTCTTTGAAACAACTGTTGTAATTCAAATATCTATAGCTATGTTTTGACCACGATACAAGCCGGAACCTCTATTTTTTTTTAAAGTTCCCCAAACTTTATTATTTAAATATACTTTTTATAATATTATATTATATATATTAAGAACAGAATAAAATATTGAGAATATATTATTTATATTAAGAACGGGGTAAATATTTTTTATAGCTTCCAATCCCAAAATTGATTGTTAAAGTTTTTAAGTAGGTCACACCGCAGTTTTCGAAATTAAGTATCATCTTTTTGTGTCATGAGCCCTGTATTTTTGCAACTTTTTATATAACTTAAATTAAAATAGCTTTTTGTTCCGAAGGTTAAACCGAGGTCGATCGCTTTCAACCACATTGTATGTCATTAACAAATATTTTCGTCTAGTGCTTTATGCAAATTTAATTAATTTTGAATATGGCATTGTCCTAGATATCTAATTCACTTACATTACAAACGTTCCCATTTTGCCGCTTAAATCACTGAAGTCACTTAAAAACCATGGGTCACTTGAACAACGAGTAGACGCGGGCGCGGCAGCCACGAACAACTTGGTTCGCTGGCAATCGCGGAATGAAGCTGGATGCCTCCTTCAACGAACTCTAGAGCCGAGAGAAAGTTAAGTTATCAAACTTCGTTACGTTGAGCGATGACGCTTCCCTATTGCGTATTCAGTGACAAATTTAATTTTGAATTGTGCTACTGACATGCTGAACGGACACTATTTAGCGAGTCCTACTTCTTTTGTTTTTATTTGGATGCGTATTTATTGAAGTACAACTATTTTTAGGATTTATTGTAAATTTCTAGATCTTCAACTTTATAATCTGGCTATGGGCAATTATCGTTTATTTACTCTCCTTTTAGTATTGTTACAAAAACATGATACTTTTTATTATTTTTCTTATTGTTGTCCTTGAAGAAATTGGAAGTAATAGGTCCCTGAATTATAATTAATTAAAATAAATTTTAAAAAAATGGTAATAGTGATTAGAATTATTAAAAAAAAGTACGTTCCTTACCATTTAGTCAAAAAACAGTCTTCGCTCTCTCTAACTATATCGCTTTTATTTCTTTATGATTAGCAAAAATTATTAAATAAACTTTTAAGAAAAGTATGCGACGTTCATTTTTTCTACTCCTTTTAATAAAATGATTCAATATTGCCGGTTGCATGATGTATTTTTTTGTTTCATCAATTTCTGCACCAAATTATCGAAATCGTTCTAGGTGATCGCGTACACTAACTATTAGTGTTTTCTCAGTTCGAATACATTTACCAATTGTTTATTTAAATATTTAGAGCTTTTTATGTGACTGGCAAATTTTTGAATTTATATTTTAATTTTTTAAGCTTTAAATGTATAAGGATTATTTTCACCAGTTCAATGATGTACATTTTATTAACTTAGATTATTTAGTTATAGATGAATTTACCAAAAGCAACGTATAGCAACGAGTGAAAGTGGAAGAACAACGAAAACCTGTCGGAACTCCGATGACATCATATTATGTTAAGCATTATGTAATATGGTATTAAATAAATATAGCAACAGACTATTATCGTGAAAGTAGCACATTTCACGGATAAAGTGGTGGATCGTAAGTAGTTGCGGTCTACTTAAAGGTTTAACTTTAAAGGGAAATTGTCAAAATACAATGTAATAAATAAAATTCAATCAGTCTAATTAAGTCACTGAAGTAATACTGATGTATGTCTCATTCTCCCAAGTTAGGATTGCGCCGTGATGAAAAGAGAATGGCGAAATTAGTTGTTCCACATCCCCAAACAGCTTGTTTGAGCGCTTTTAATGTTAAGCTTAACAAAGTATGTAGCGACTTCAACTGAATTCGTGCAGAATCGTCTATATTATCACCTCTTTATCGAGCGATAGCAAAATGTAATAGAGTAGTTACAAAAAATAGTATCACTCCCGAGGAACAGCTTCACTTAAATAGTCAATTCAAAATGAATACCAATTTCCAAAAGTCTCGTAACGCATTCGCGGGCGTACATTTGAATATTTTTAATGAATTTGTTAACCACAGTCATTTGTTTATCAGGGAAAAGATTTTCCGTTGGTTACCAATAGGTGGATGCAATGGAAGGCCTTTGCTCAAGTCAAAGCGCGACGACACTACTTGTTTTAGATATATGCAGGAAATTTTTAGCCCCTAATAAGGGTCAAAATATCTTAACGTTCATTAAGAATTAAGACATTGCTCTTCTACGAGATGATGTCCCTGCACCAAGACATGACCAGCTAAAAATCCGACTAGTACACAATTATCTCTCATATTATAATATTTTTTTTTTTTTTTTCAAATCAATTATCTTGCAATCAGTCTCTAGACTATTAACAGATGCGTTGATTGGGCGAGATGCAATGGCAGGTGAGGTTTTCCACACTTGAATACTCCTTAGGTACTGGGACATCTCCCAGTTCTAATATGTGACGCCTCTTTAGTGTCTCAGTCACTGGGAATGGTAAGCTGTTGGCGAGCTGGTTGGGTGCTCGCTAAACGCTGTTTATATTTTTCTTCATGCCACTTGATTTCTTGTTTAAAGTTCTGGTGTTTAAGTAGTGGTGAACCTCTGAGTTCCTAATGAACCAGGGTGAGTTAGCAAGTGTTTTATATCGAGTCTTCAGCTCTTTGATTTTGCTTATCGTTGTGTCACTCCTGATCCCCAGAGCTGGATGCCATATGTCCAAATCGGTTTTATTAATTGGTTGTACACTAGAAGTTTATTATCTAGAGACAGTCTACTGTTTCTGCCCAGAAACCAGTAAAGCTCTCGAGCACTGAAGTTCATCTGGTCACGCTTGGCCTGAATGTGGTGATTCCAAGTTAGTTTCCTGTCAAGATGCATTCCCAGTACTTACCAATCACTGTGTGGCAGTTGATTGCCGCATAGAAAGACTGATGGCTTTCTCTTTTTTATTGAATGTTACATGGGTAGATTTAGAGGACTGGCCTTAATTCTCCACCGCATTAACCACTTTTCGATGGCATTCAATCCCGTCTGAGCTTTTTGAGGCTTCTTCTGGATTAGGACTAGAGGCAAGTATTGCATGTCATCCGCGAATGTTGCTATTGTCATCCCTGGCTAAGGGGAGGTCATGTGTATAGATTGTATACAGTACTGGACCGACACACCCTGGGGGACCATATTATAATATGTATACGAAATGTTTAAAAGCAAATACGTGTATAAAATTTCAGTAAACAATTAAAAATTATCATACAAACATTACGATAGCTTAGGTTAGGGCAAATATTGGCGAAAATTTCACTTTAATCAGAAAAGTGTATGTGAGTATTCGTCAAGCTTTCTTAAACCTTACAAAGGCGTTATCGCTTTTGTTATTATTAGCTACTTTTACTATTTAGAACCTACTAGTTCAAAAATATATTTAAAAAATAATAATATCTTTATGAATTGTATTAAAAATTGTGATTCATAAAATTCCTCTAAATGAGGCTATTTAAATTAAAATTAAACAAATTAGGATTATGTATATTCTATGTAAAACACTGTTATCCTGTAGCGGTTTGTGATTATGAGTGCTTAAAGCGAGTACTTGGAGCGAGGCCAAAAGTACAGCCGTAGTTAGGCGGAAGTGGCGGACTTTGGTGGAGACCCTCTGCATCTCAGGGGTGCCATACGACAAACAACAACAGCAACATAAAATAACTGTACTTCGTAAATAAATATGAAATATTCTAATGTTCCATAATTTAAACTCTTCTATTATTATTTTATAAGTATCAGTTATATTTCTTTTATTGTTATTGTCTCCAATTTTATAATTTAAAATGTCTGAATTATTTATTCAGAGTTTTGAAATTGTTAACTAATGCACATTAATCAACATAGGAACAATTTAGTCACGAGAAATCATAATGGTTAGGTGAAAGGGACTTTGTGCGCCACTATTTTCAAATTTACCCTTTTATGCGGATAATTTGAATATAAATGAAACTATTTACAGTGTCAATTAAACAACGGGTATGATTCAAAATCACCATTTGCAAAATTTATAAAAACAAAGATTTTTATTTCAATTTTAATATGTGTTATATTCAGAAAGAGGATTAAAAAGGAAGAGGATCAACTTAAAAGTAATTTACATATTGAATCGTATACCGTTCGTTCGGAAGGTCGGGTTATATTAACTTTATTAAATACATCTACATACAAACACCCACATAATAAGTTTCTTCCATAAATTAATGAGTAATTAATATTGTGTCAAGTCGAAATGTTTTATTATTAGAACGAATACAGTTGTAGCCACTAAACGCTTCTCAAAAATCACACTAATATTATTTAAATAAGAAAACCATGTATTCATTTGATAGCCAATTGATTGAAGGTCCACAGAGAAGGGACCATTGTTTAGATCAAGGATACGATGACTCGTGATCACGCACCATCAGTTGCCCTCCTTACATACTGTATATTATTATGCTAAATTAGCTTTTGTGGTCTACGTATACATACCATCTTAGTAAGTAATTATAAGCTAAGTGACGCAGTCAATATATATAATACATACCACAGATAACAAATACAAGTCACTCGGAGTACGCTGAAAATTCTATTATACTGTTATGCGCTTTTAAGGTGTCTGTTTTTTTTCATTTCATATAAAATATAAAATAAATTACATATAAGAAAGATTTATAAATGACTATAGCTGTTATGTATGTATTTATTATAATCTGTTAAATATATAAATTAAATAAATGTACACAAATTTCAGTATTTCTCTCTAATAATCCGGGTTCATCAAACCGGATTTGAAGGTCTGAGATACATTATTTTACCGCCAAAAGACATATCAAATAATCTGAAGCATTAAGTGTGACGTTGTGTTTATCGACTCTCTTCCAGGAAAATGATTAATCATCAGGAGATTTGAAAAGCTATTTTTTGTAACTAGGAGGACATACGTTTTTTTAGCGTATAATTCAATAAGAGGTAAAATATAGGTTATTAAATAAAATAGTATACAATGAATTAAAACGCGATTTAGTATAATAATATTAATGGCGAGGTTTCGGACAGAATAATTTGTAATACTAGCATTAGTAAACGACAACATAACAAGTAATCTTTGTTATATTAATTATTTGCCTCAAATTTGGGTTGTCAATTTGTACGAAAAATTAGTCCAATATTTCTAAGATCGATATAGAATACAATCCAATTTTTTTACTAATTTTTAGTTATTAGTAGAATAAACAGAATTGATTACTCATGACTCTAAAATTACGCTTTTCACCAGGTCCATTAACCTAAGGTTAGCCCTTTGCAATGTGGGTTCTAGGTGCGGACAATTACCTAATAGTATAATAATAATAATAATATAATAATTGTTGGGTCTTGTTGACCCAAGAATATACACTTCAAATATGTGTTAGCCGTTCTGAAAAATGAACCTGGTATCATTTTTCGGCGGTCCGGCATCCGATCACTTTGCCAACTCGTCTAAATAAATATCAGGGAAATAAAAAAATATAGGAAATAGGAAGCTACGTAAACGAGATTTAAGTTTCTTTTCTAGAATATAGTAGGAACGCCTACGTGACCAGACTTGTTTGACTAATACAGGAATTTTCGCATACAAAGAATGATACATTCTCAGGTAGATAAGACGATACAGACTGTTACAAAATGAATTAGACTAATATAATTTAAAAATAAATTTTAATAAAAAAAATTATTGCTGAACTTTGTAGATAACATTGATGAAAAAAATAACAAACTTTGCACCAAACTATCATAAATATAGACAGTAATAAATAAATTACGAAAGAATACATAATTATGCTATTAAATGATTACAGAAACAAAGCATTTTCTTGTGTACGTATATGTAAAATGGCGGTAGAAAGTGTTGCTTCCGTAATGTAGGAGCATGTGACTTGGAGTCATGTGATCGTCGGGGTCGAAACCGTATACAAAATGCACGGCGATTATCACTCTAAACACAAGTGGATACAGACCATAATTGCCTATCTATTTAAAATTTAGCCGATTATCGCTATATTGCAATAGTAGCGAAAAATCTGATTTTGAATATAAGGCTTTATGTCAAATAGGTTAGGGTTTGTAATTGTATGCGTAAAAATTTAGAGGACGTTGAGGATGCAACTATTTAAAGTGGGGTAAGATTACTCGTGTTACGTATGTTGTATAGCGTTTTATTGACAAAATATTGCACAATAGTAATTAAATTGTGCGTGATGGTTTGCTTAAATTAAATATTTTTTTAAATTACTATCACTCATATCTATTTTTAGGTAGGTATTATAAAATGCACTATAAATACAGCCGTATCAAATTATACGTACAATTTGTATTGTGTATTTAAATATAAGATTTTTTCCAAGAATGACATCCTTTTTAAGAATTTTTAAAAATACCGAAATAAAACATTTGAGTATTGTTTCCACTTTAATTGTTCAACCCTGATATAGTATATGTACAGTTTCATTAGACCTTTTTTGGGTGAAGTTGCTGTTACTATCTCAGTTGCTAATATCCGAGCCAAACAACAAGCCGTTATTAATTATATTAATAATATATTAATGTACAATATAACATAGTATATATCTTTTATAATGATTTTGTAATATCATAAATAGACCTTAATAAAAACCTTTAAAATATAATAAAGGTTACTATATTATATTAAATAAATTAATAATTATATAATTTATTTAATTAATAATAATTAATTAAATAAATTATTAAATAATATTAAAGGAAGTACTTTGTCCGAGGTAGCAGCTGTCAGCTCTTATCTTAACTCTTTACTATTTCCTTTAAAAGCCTTAACAGCGCTAGGATCCCATAGACGTAGGATCGTGTCACGGAATGGGCACAAAAAATCATATTCGGCCTAGACATCGTATTGACATATTATTTTACAGCCGCTTCACAAGCGGCTGTGTTGTTAGTTCAATGCAAGTACATGGGGAAACATGTCTGACAGCCACCTCATACCAACATCGTCCATATATAACTTATGATGAGAAGTAAATTTTTAACTGTGTTGCTCCATTGTTTATAAAGCTCTAATTCTACTACTCGAATTGAATCAGTTCAGCGCGTTGAACTCTTTTGTATCGATATTTTATACATAGAATAACACGTTCTTCAGAAATATATTTTACTTAAAAGTAAAAAAAATTTTTTAAAATATGATTTTGTAGTAATATAATTGTTAAACAAATCTTGGATTTTTGTTAACCTCCGCTTCCATGTTTTTTGAAGTCGATTTAAAAAAAAATGGCATATATACATAGCGTTCTAAAAGACTCAATTCTTTGAAACAAATTAATTGGCATTTAATCAACATAAAGCTAAACATTAAAATATTTATTAACTAATATTTCCTAACATCTATTTTTACAGTATTCTCACACAGACGCAAACATATATTTTCAGAACCCGATTTCAAATTCAATTGCTTTGTTTCACAAATTATAATATTTTTATGTATATAAATGTATAGTTTGCATAAGTAGGGGTCGCCAAGCTGTTAGCGTCCTCTTGGAAAATGTCAAGGTTGTTATTGTCTACGATCACATGACTTCGTCATTTGAGACGTTAAGTTTAATCTTATGTAATCGGGTAAACATTTGCTAACTAACTTAATTAGCTTAATTATTATATGTAAAAATATTTTTAATAAATGAAGTAGTATAATTATTTATTAGTATATTTTTATTGATTTACATTTTATAAGAAGAAAGTAGCCATGAATAAAAAGTGATCAACTGAAATATGAAATAAAATTATTCTATTAGTTAACAGAATAAATAATTCATAACTATGTGTTCGTGGGTTTATCGTTTGGGATTTCATGAGAAATAAAGAGCCAATATTTTAAAATTATTATTCAGTATTTTTACTTTAGGAATGAGACCGTTAGTAACACATCCAATAAGAAGCTAGTCGGAAATGTCTTTATATTTTACATAAAAACTCTTTCCATCTCATTTTTCCTTCCTTGTTCATTAACTCAGTTAAAAATGTAAGCCTGAATAAATTTTAATGGTTTTTGAGTTAGTTTTAGCTAAGAATTGAAGTTAGGAATTCAGTGTCTAATTTTGTAATATCTGCGTTTTATGATTTTCGGGATATAGATAAAAATTTATTGATAAAACTTGGGAATTTTGATCATCTAAATAGAATTATGTCTTGACTTATTGTCCTATATCTCCTGGATAGGGCAGAAGGCGTCCATAGTGGTTCACTGTCACGTCGGATCTTCGCATTTTATCTTACTCCAAGTCTCTTAAGTAGCCTCTTCTGTAATTGTTCGTCAACTTTGTTTAAGTAAAAGGACGAAGCGCCTTTATCCGAGAGCGTTTAGACTTATTTGCACTACCTAAAATATTTAACAATAACAATTCAATTGGAGAATGGCCGTACAATGCAATCTTGAAGAAGTATTATTAAAAAACTATTTGGTATACCCATACTGTACATAGATGGCAGTAATATACGTATGCTTCTATAACGTATTTCAACACCATCTATCGACTACAAACTGAAAGTACATGTAAAGCAATTTACTTTTACTTTTCAAGTTCTGACTGTTACCTATAGAGGTCTCTTAAAACATAATTTACACATTTAAATTTCAGAATGGAGTTTATAATAAAATTAGGGTAACATATGAGTAAAAGAAAATACAACAGTTCGTATTTAATTATTTATTGGAACGTAGCTTTTATAATATTGAATAATGCATATCCAGTTATTAATATATTTAAGCTACATTAATTATTGAATACAATTATGTACTTTAGAGTTACACCTAATTATTAAGTCCTGAATGCGTGGAGGCTCGCAGGCGGAAGTGAGAAGGCTCGAAGAAAGTCCGACCGGTCGCGTTAGTGGGCCACAATCCACTACACGTTTGATACGTGTGACATTGCCACAGATAACAAATACCTAGACCATAATTGTTGCATTAAAACCTTCTTTAAAGATAACAATTTATTTCATTAGTAATATCTTCCAAGCGTATATCTGTGGATCTCACTTAAGTTGCAATCGAATTTTTCAAAATATTATTTCTAATTAAATGTTTCAATTGAATGTGATACTTAACTACTTTCACAATAGGGAATTTTAAAGTCTACTGCAAGGACTTAAGGATATGTACTATAAAATTTATATATTTATTGTATGTATACAATAAATTTTATCCCATTTCTGTTATTAAATTATGTGTGTATTTCCATTAATACCTAAAAAAGATATAGTTACCCGAACGTAACTGTTAACCGTTATTTATTTATAATTCATCGTTTTATTGCACGTTGCATTTGTAATGATTCATGCTCCAGGAGTTAGTAATGTATTTAAGCTTGAGAATGTTTCTTTATTTTGGTTAAGCGTTATATGAAACGAAAAAATAAAAACAATATCATAGTAACACCGCTGGAGAACCGGCTTGGCGTTTCTAGCTTGATTTTAATCTTGACAATATAATTTTGATTCACTTATTTATTTAAAAAAATCATATAATCTTCGCATATTAAGAGATTATTGTTCTACTTGTATGCTTACTTTGACTATTATATAGGAGCATTCGTAAGAGATTTTTATAATTTTCCCCATTAATCATAAAACATAAATATGCACCGTTTTAACTAAAATATTTTTATATAATGATTCCTCACGCGTAAAGACAACACATAAAAAAAGACCAAAATTGTTCCTTAAGTGGAAATGGTTTCCTTAAAATTAATATGGCATGTGTTAGAGGCTCAGAATACTCTATGACATTTATTACACGTTAAATAGGGCATGAAAAAGAATCTCAAAAAGAACTGCTTGACTTTAAACAAACTGTTAGCCCTACAAAAAAATAACAATGCCAAAAGAGTTGTGATCGCGTTGTCGGCTTTTTAAAACCCTCTCATATTACCGATAATTATATAAATAAGTTTTAATGGATAATCTGTAATCGAATTTAGAGCGGAGTCGTCTTAAACTAGCTTTCTATAGCCATTAAAAGGCAAATAAATTAAAAGAAAGCGTAGAACCTGTAGATTAGCAGGGCTGGTTCTATTTACGTTTATTTTAGTAGTTGCGTTATACGTATAGTACTTCAGATTTTTTTTGGTTGTTATGCGAAGGAAAATATTATACATATAATACCAAAAGGCTGTGATTTCCAATTATTTCATTACTTAAAGCTTCGAAAGATTCGAAAATGAAGAAAATTCAATTTATATAGCCTCGCAGAAAGTGAAAAGCGTCCAGAGTTCGACCCATATTTATTATAAGTAGGTAGATACTCTGAAATTTCTTAATTCTATTCATATTTTGCTAAATAAACTAATTCTAGAAATAAATAACTTTCACTTTCGCCATCAATATTAAAATCTTTTTTTTAATTATTTGCCAAACGAGAAATATGATAGATATTATCTATGAAGCTCCGAACTATATTTAACAGTACTGTACATTTTTGACTAGCAAATAATTTATGAACGAATTAAACATTTACTTTCAACATCGAAAGTGCTAATTGTACAATTGATAACAAAATAAAAAAATATTGTGGTCCCGAAACGACTAATTGGATAATGAGTATATTGTGTCGTTAGACCCGTGATTATTTACGGAGTAGACATATAAGTATTTAGTGAGTTTTTCAGTAATCTTTCTTAAGGAAAATTCTTAGCTTTTTTTCATTAAGACCTGGACCTCCAAATCTGATATATAACTCCGAGAAGATTGAACTATTCTAAATAACTGTGGCTGTCGAAATAAGGACCTCAGTAGTTTCAGATGCGGTTTTTAATCACTACCGATTTTCTCATAAAAATCAACGATACATTAGACAAGCAATATTATTTTAATATCATCAAGATTATTATAATTAGCTAATTATTATTGTCAATTGACACAAACCCTTCATAATTGTTATTATGTTAATTAATTAAACATTTCATTTGTATTTCAGTTATTAACTCATTAATTATCAACATTGAAATGTATAGAATTTAATTAATCGTTATATTTAATTTTAAAATTCTTAAGGCTTTTGTATATTATTAACTTATTTAAGTCATTAATACTATGTTCATATAAAAGAATTGTCTCCAGATTTAAGACAAATACAATTTTTCTTTATATTCATTACATATACGTTAAAATCAAGATTGGGTTTTAAAGTTCACACAATGTATGTTGACGGCAATAGATGAGATCGCCTGGAAAAAGTTGAAGACTACTTAAAAACTACTTCCGCATTTCCGAGCGATCTTGATTGGAAATGATTTAACCATGATTCGCTGAGAAGTTTATGAGTGCGCCTGTCCACCGAAGAGGCCCTGTACCAGAAATACTCATATGCTGCTCAAAAAGTGGAGTTAAACAAATAGGTTGTGGGATGAAGTGGAGGGTCGCGCAAGGGACGATCCTTTGGACGGGGGTGGAAAGGCCTCACTGTTACCAACCTCCGCCCAGTAGCGAATGATTGGTGGTTTTAGTGGGTATCGGGCCATTGCACTTCTCGGCCTTGACCCCCACACTCCCCGTAATCAGATTTCCCCAGGTAAAAAACTCCCATGAAAACTGATAAATAAGTCATATTAAAATCACAATATGCTTGAAAAACTTAACACAATATCCTGATTACATCACAACTTAAGCGGAACTTTACAGATTGTATAACTTTCCAATTTGTAAATAAATTTTATGGCAAATAGTTGGCGAAATTGAATATCATTAAGCCGAATATTTGAGTAAAAGTTAAATTTCTCGAAATCGCCGCCGTTGGTAATTGCAAATACATTGACTCTCGATAGACGGGTTTTCGTTTCTATGGTTTTATGATAGCTACTCTTGTAACATTGTTTCTAAATATAGGCTTTAGGTAATGAAATAAATCTATTTTTGGCTTCAGAAACGATTGACTATCAAACTAACGATAAGATACAATTTCGGAAACCAAATAATAGTGCTAATTAAGTAAGTGATGGAGTAATCATAAAAGGTAAAATGTTTTTACAGAAATCGAACCTTGACACTTGAAGTCTATAAGCGAGCATCTTTCTTCTTACTATTTGGGGCGTAGCCAAACGTACTGTTAAGTACTACCATACAGCACATAAGTCATTAATAGTTACGCAAAGTGGCACAAAATATTTACAATCACATCGGTCGCAAGTGCCAGTGGAGTGGTGAAAGTCCTCGAAACCCATTCACAAACCGCATACAAATATTTGTCACCGCCTACAATACCAAAACCGGGTTTAGACCTTTCTCGCTTTGATATTAACCTGTATAAATTTCGTAAGCAATCTTTATAGATATCTAATGCATGATTAATTCCGTCATAATCTATACATATCTTCTATTTTTTTATAGAACTTCTTTACATTGTACACTAAACTATATATATCCACTACTATTATACTCTTTTGAAAAAAACAACGTTTAAGAAAACTATTTATACCATTCAATCAAATTATTAGCTGTATCTAATTCGAGACAGATTAATGTCTTCAATTTCAAGAAAAAAAAATTTAACATTTGAACAATTGAAAATTTACTAGGTTTGCACATAAAGTGTATATTTCAACTGATAAGTCGAAAATAAAGTTACTTTTTCAATTTCCTTGGTTAAGAAGTTTTTTCAGGAGCCCGAGCAATTAATTTATTGCAAAATATGAATTTTCCTTGAAAAGTTTTGTGATATATATCTAAGAAAACAATATAATCTTGTCCAAAGATCTGAAGCATTGTTCGTAATTATGTGAATAACAAAAAGTTCAAGGTATAGGATATATATTACTACAATAGTGAAACACATCAGTATATTGGCAATATGCCTCCGATTTAACATTATTTTTTACGTCACCTTATCAATTACACCAGACGCGTTTGCATACATAACCTTAAGTGAAAGTATGGCTCTGGTCACCACATACTAATGTTTGAAGTATTTTAAAATTCCAATTCCACACGCTTGACCGTACATTTCTCCAGCGAAACACCAGGCGTCAGCGAACAAGTTGAATTTATTAGTCAATCAAACTTCACCAACCCCTCTTAATAACGAATAGATGAGTTTGCGACACAGACCCGCCACTCGCTATAAAATATAACGTCACTTATATTTGTACGCAGAACGACACAAACTTTCCCCGCTTAAATACCGGTAGTTAGAAAAATAATGTAGTAATGATATACATTATTTAATAAATAATTTTACAATCATAATATAAGATATATCAAAATCATATTATTCTCAATATATCGGAGAATTGCCCAGAGAAAGTCTACAGGTCAGTTTATCTATGTCCGTTCGACTACCATCACTACTTTCTTCCCAAGCTGTGTGACGTAACTGTATAAAAGAGTGCGCTTGGAAGACGCCGCCGCTATATCGTTTCCGCACGCCAGGCTCGACCATAGCGTCTCGACCCCCGACATTGAAGGACGCGGGCGGAACCTCTTCCGCAGAGCCCCCTAGGACTCAACAGTGAAAAGTCAAAAGGTGAAGTGTTAAGGACATCCAGTGCACGTGGTGTAGTGTTAGTGATGTGATATCGTGATCTTCGACAGCTCTTTCCGTCAACTGGCGGTGATGATTAAAGGCCACTGTTTGTTTCAGATACGAGATGAGGTCGTTATTGTTATTAGCGACGGTATTCTGCTTAGTGATTTTGGGGAACTGTAGCCCTATCACCAGGTCTGAGGATGGTGAGGTCAAGGAGGTAGGAAGACAGGCGGCACAACAGCCTGCGGCTCCCGCGGCTTCTGATGATGATGACGATGATGACGACGACGATGACGAAGATGATCTTGGTGCTCTAGGAGGTGAGTGCTTTAATATAAAAATTTACATACATGTACCTTTTAGTGTCATTGTAGTGTAAATTAATCTTTTAGCGCATAGAATTTACCGTTCACAGCTATTATAACGGTAGACTCAATAAATATATTTGCCTTTTACATGTTTTATAGCAAGGTAAAGGATGAGTAGGTATTATTATATACTATATATTAGGTACTATGAATTTAACCATTATGTTCATCAATTCAAAGTTTATTTCTTTCAACAAAGCTTATTTATAGTAAATTGATTTCTTTATAAATCATTTAATCGTTGAAATATACTTTCATATACTTGAAATATATTTAGCTTTTATTTCATTGCTCGGTAATTTATTGGGTGTACTTTATATAGTTATTAAAATGAGTTAATACTTTAAAAATTTTAGTTTTTATGAAAATTCGGGATTTTAACGGCTGAGGAATATTTTTACTATAGTATATTACTATTCGTTAAAGAAAGTGTGGCGATCCATCAATTCGAATTCCTATTAATCAGGACGCGAACGAACGGAATGTGAGTCGCACAGCGTGACAACTGCTCTCATTAGTTAATCGATTCTAAAAGAAATTCTTAATCAGAGAAATTAGCGTTACTCAGCTTTCTTGTTTATAAGTTTTGCGTCACGCAAGACTGCTGCACGTAGAACCTATGTTACCCAATGGGATTGATTTTAAAAGAATGTTTTTATAACTTTTCTTAGGTGAAGACGATGACGACGAAGATGACGATGACGATGATGAAGATGAAGCAGATGATGATGAAGATGATGATTATTTGGAAAGATTCTTTGACGACATATTAGGAGGTCCGTAGTTTTATATTCTTGACTTTTGTCAGACGAGTTATATTACGAAAAGCTAACGCGTCTACTACATTTCAGGTGGCGAAGACGACGAGGATGAAGATGAGCCAGCAGCCGCGCAGCCTGTTGTAGCTGCAGTCGACACTGTTGCCGCGGCTCCTGCCGCAGTTGCTTCAGCCGCCTCAGTAGAAGAAGTTGCTGCCGCTTCAGAAGAAACCGAAGCAGCAGAAGGCGAGGCTGTGGCAGAGGGTGAAGAACCTGAAGCTGGACAAAAAGAACCCGCTAGTGCCGAAGTTGAAACTCCCGCGGCTAGTTCAGAAGTGGCCGCGGCCGCTGAAGCCGACGATGATGATGATGATGACGAGGAAATCGGTGATGTACTCGAGGGGGATGATGATGAGGAAGATGATGACGAGGAAGAAGATGATGACGATGACGAAGATGACGACGTTTCCGACGCTTTTAGCAGGAACATTTCTGCCAAACATTCACGTGAGTCTAAAAAATTAAAGGCTAATGTTGCGGCGCTCAAAAAAAAGAGTGGAAAAAAAACAAGTCACATTAAAGTAAAGAAAACCAAAGCTACGTCGGCTGCATCAGTCCCAGAACACAAAAAGTTCAGATAGTTATAATGCGCCAGTGAACGGGCAAGCCTGGCTCCCGCATCCACCTGAGAGACCTCCGAGGTTTCCCTCCTTTAGCTAAGCTATTTATTAACTATTTATTTATTCTATTTAATTTATTTTATTTATTAAGTGCGTGTGGAAGATGTGTGAGTGTTAGTATGGACCCGAGAAAGAAAAGTTAAATTAATGTCTAGATTATGTCACATCAGATCCGTGGCAAATATTTTGAAATAAAACTGTTTGTTCTTAACATGTGTGAAATTTTTTAAAAAACCTCTCAAATTATTTGTGCGTAAAATACGTAAACAATACGTCAATTAGTCGGTCAGATTTTTAGTGAACTTTTGTCAGAAAAGAGTGACATTATCTAGTGTTAATTTAATGAGTATTGTCAGCAAATAAATATATACTAGTCAAACAATATATTTATGTAAAATTCCTTATTCCTCATCCATGAGTGCCTGTATTAAAATTATACTTATATGCTTCTAACAAAGTATACCTTATATATCTGTTATTAGAATAGGTTATATGATTTGTACATATTTAAAGTAATATAAGTAACTAGCTTTTTGACCGATATATGTATTTCTATGTATTCTACGCACAAAACTTCCAAACGAGTACCCTTTCCCTTGACGTCTACCATTTTTCATAAAGGTAATCATACCACCCACGGTTAAGATTTTATTAGGCGATAAAATTAAAAGCGTTCTGATTTTTAATCTGATAACTGATAGATCGATCAAGACTGTCGGCTATCGGATGAGTTCTTTGTAGAATATTAATGAGGAACTAGCTTAAACTGGATGTATGTTATGAGGTCGAGAACGGGTAACAAGCCCGGTTACTTTCTCATCCGGGCCTAGTTCGATGAACTCATCCGATTTCTTCTACAACCTTGACACTTTCTTTGACCTTGTCGTGACCGCCTCCAGGGACTGACCTTCTCAAATGTATCAAATGTGAAATACTAACAATTAATAGAAAGTAAATAGATTCAAAGTCACTCTATCAATGACGAAAAGACCACAATTTGCGTGTCGACTTTTAGTGAAAACGACATAATGAAACTCGAAAAGAGAAATTTTTACAATGTTTGTCGCTGAGAAATTGCGGGAGAGCCGCGAGGAGTCATATTCGACCTAAATTAAACTAGTTTGTTACCGGTTGCGCCTAAAACGACTCACTGTGCGCGGTCTCTATTTCCTTTCTTCGATAGAAATCTGTGACTCTCACAGTGACGTAAATTCGAATACTCAAAAGTTGTTATTAAAACTACTTTGAAATGAAGGCGAAACTGGAATTAGATTATCGTCAAACAAATGATGGCTAAGTTTTCCAAATAAGTAAATAATTTCTTTTACTAGTATTCCGGCACGCAGTTTCTTTTTTATATATAGAAAATAGAAAATCCATCGTTGACTGGTCCTATTAATTGTCAGAAGCTATTAGAATGCAGGCGATGCTTGAAGACTAAACAGTTAGTTGTTCGCGTGCCTCCAATACGTGATTTGAATTGCACGTGTGATGGTATGAATTATTAGCCGACTGAATACCTAATTACACACTGCAAGCAAGTGCGTGATATCATGAATAATGTAATATGTCATACATTTGAGTCGAGAGAGAAATTTGATAGTTGTCACTTTTATTTAGTAATTAAACTTTATTTGACTTGACATTGAATAAACAATTTTTCTGAAATAATTTATGACTGACTTTTTTATTATCTGACGATTAAGTCAATGGTCCAATATTGATAGCACAAGACATACGAAGAAGTGAAGGTTTAAGAGGAGAACGTACTTCTTGTATAAAAGTACGTCATTTGCTTGCAATCGCTTCTATAAATTTCGCCAAATATATAATTATAATAGTAAATTATATTTGGTAGTAGGTATTCTTGCTACGACCGTTGACATAACTAGGGATAAAAATGTGATATTCGTAATCGTAGTAAGAAGCGTAGAAGGTAAGCGTGACTGTATACCTGAGTATTAAAATATATTAGAATATAAGGAAATTCCAATTATAACTGCGTCTGTTCAAACAGGTGCTTTGTCCGAAGAACCACCCAAAAAACCGGCCCCCGTGCCCGCTGTATACATTATCAAATACAATAAGTTCGTGGACAACATCCTTGAAAAGATGAATGACATATTAAGACGTTCTTATGACCCAGTCAACGTAAAACTGCAGCCGATAGATGCAAGCAAAAATGCAAAAGGCAAGAAGGACAAAAACAAAAGTAGTAACAAAAAGTAGGTAACTATACAAAATGCGATAAATGTTGGTATTGTAATTTTTTTGACAACATCAAAACTATTTCAGAAAAAGTTCAAACAAAAAGAAGAACACGGCTCGCGGTGGTGTAAGTGAAAACGAAACGGTTGAAAAGATTCATGATATACAACAAAACAAAATCGACGAAAATTTAACCGATCAAAAATCGAATAGTGAAAATGCGCAAACAGAAATGAGAGCTGTGAAGGAGAAATCAGGAAATGAAAGTGGAAAAGCAAAGCCAACGTCAAAACCGAAACAACCAACGAAGGCAACTAAACCTAAGCCGAAACCGCCAGCGAAAGCTCCAGTTAAAAACACAAAAAAGCCTTCGAAGAACAAAGTGAAAAGCGAAAAGAGTAAGCCAAGAGCAAGGGGTACATTGTATGGCCTGTCATCTCTTAAGAGAAGTGGTGACGTGGCCGTCAGCATTATGACAAACCACACAACCATTAAGAGCAATTTCGCGGTTGGACCCTTAATACTGCGAGTAGAAAAAGAGGTATGTATCCGTTGAAGTTCTAAGTTAAGTGAAAATTCAAATCACACAGTAAGCATTGTCCACTTTCATCGTTATTGTATTTTTTATGTTAGCTGTCGTATTTACATGTTTTATAGGTTGGGCGAGGTGCTAAAAAAGAGCTCAAATCTGCAACAGCGACGACCGCCGAAATGAACGGTAAATTGACGCTTCGTGTCAACAATCAGGGCGTAGCAACATTACATTCCATCAAAGTCTTGCAGCCCAAACAGGTATTAAGTTTTTTTATTAGACCTTCATGCAGGTCAAGGAATTAAGACAAAGCATAAGACTAACGTAAATAAATAAATATGTCTAAGACTTGGGTCTGAAAAATAATTCTTATGATAATTAATGTGATTCTTCTTAAATAGTATATTACAATTTTCATTTGCAAACTTTTAGGTCCGTGTCGACAGTAACCACGAACGAACACGTGAGTTGGTTTGGCAACGGAGTGCAAGAATCGCTCATGTTGTATCTGAAAAGCTAAGAACTGCTTCGAAGCCTATGTTTCTCCATCAAGGCGTCGTGAGGCAATAGCTTGAAAGCTAATAGGGGTTTTAAGTGTTTCTTATTTGTAGTGTACTCATTGATTCGGTGCAGTCTCATTTATTATTTATTTTTCTGTAACTGTATCGAATCGATATTGTATTGCGCCACATATTAAATCATTATCATATCATAAATCATTATTATAATTGACATTTCGTTAGTTTTTGAATATTGGCACGTCACGTAAGATACGCATTAATTTCAGGAATCCTTATACAATTCATTTCATAATACATTATAAATCATCCATTCATCATTTATCAATTTAAAGTCATTGCACAGCCATCTTCTAGATCTCATATTCATTTTAAGCTTTATTTATTTCATTAAATCAGAAAACATAACTCACCATACTCATTCATTACTTTCATTTTATACATACTATGATAATATAGATATATTAATGGATAAGTAAAAAATGCATTTATTGTAAACTAAGGTGCTAAGTTATTTATATAATTAAATATATTTGTCAAGTTATTTTTGTTATTCCACTAATTTTCGTGGTTTACGTCATCCTCGAAGACACACTTACCAACGAAATTGTTATTTAAATTCGGAAATGTACTCTGTACTATAAATTTGAGTTAGAATATTTTTGTACTTTCACAGTCTAGGTTATTCAATGTTCCATTTTTTATTTCATTCAATTGATATACCTAATTGACAACACATTTTCAAACATTCTTATCTGTTTATTTGTTATTCAATAAAAAAAATTCAATACATAAAAACACACAGAAAAACTAAATACACAATTAATACAAACAGGTAAGACAAGGTACATAAAAACAATTATGTTCAATAAATATAACACGATTGTGTAAATTAAGCTTAGTTTAAGTGACAATACAATTCTAGATCTTATTATGTTTTCACAGTTATTTGCATTAAACAAGAGTCTTAATGTGGACATATTAAAAAAAGCTTCAAAATATTTAATATGTGTAATACAATTGAATTGCATCACGCAAAACGAATGATTTATTAATATATATTTTTTTTATTATTATTACGGTTTCGGCTCTTTCAAATTCGTTGATATAAGTACTTCAGTTAAAAATTCGAGCTTATTTAAACTTATTTTGGATTGACTTGGAGCTTTTCGAAATGCAACATTCTTTATGAGGTGAAATATTAAAGACGTCTTAAATTTAGATGCCGTAACATCACTTAATCCTACATTATAATTCATTATTTTATGTTCACTATTATATATACAAACACATAAGATTATCTCAACTAACTATAACACTTTGACGATTAAGATTATTATAAAACGTGTTCTACATTTGTGTTACCATGGTTACTAATCAACATGGGGACACTCATTCTAATAAAAGGCTAACATATAGGTACTGTAGGTGCTAGGAACTGTTTTACACGTACATCAATGGATTTTTAAAATATAGCGGCAAAGTATCAGATATTATTGTCGCATTGTATAATAAAAATACTTTCTATCAGATCTAAGAATAAATAACCTTTTACGGCATAAAATAATTGTATTAAAATATATTGTGTGACATATTTACTGTTTATTGAACTATTTCATTGGTAATTTTAATTTTAAAATTATAAACTCATATTTTTTATAATATTTACAAAAGTGCGTTGCAGCGTAAAATCGGGATGTTTAAATTTTATATAAATTCGTGATATTTATATAAAACTAGACTAATGGTACAGGGCGAAGGATACATTAACGATAAACCAAAATCCATATGGAATGGTAATACAATAGACTATGGTAACTTATGTTGTTCTTACTACAATTGACTTAAAAATCTAAACACTGGTACTATGTATCATCTACCTCGCTGATTTTTTTTCTATGCACTGTGGTGAGGAGAGGGGATGTGTTCTCGTCAGCCACGATCACCTCCAGTGCTTCGTCTGGCTTCGAGGTGTACGGACGTTTTGGATCGTCTGTGATCACCGGGAGCGCAACTTGCCCCGTTAATTCTGGAATTTCATTTCTTTTCGTTATTTTATTATTTTAAAAGATTGGTTAATAAAAGAAAGTCAAATTTTTAGTCATTTATTAATACGTTTATATGAGAATATTTTTTTTTTACAATTTAAACAATAATTAACGTTAGTACGGTTACGGCTACGCTTAAAAATAATTCACTCCAATCTAATTGTAACCAATAGAGAATACCCAAAACCTGGTGCAACTATTATCTAGTTTTTAATACATTCCAGACAGTATAAATCAAGTAAAATTTTGTCAGTATTTCATAATACCTTGTAGTATGACATCCAGCTCGTTAGCATTCAGTACTACCAGTACGCTGGAGCCCGCCCCACTGAACACTGAGGCAACACTGGCCCGAGGCGACAGAAGCACCAAGGGCTGGCCACGGGCTGACAAGGCGTTTGATAACGCACACAGACCTTTGGCCGCTGTGAAGTCCGCCCCTGGAATAAAATAATTCCATTTTAAAATACATATATTAATAGCAGGTGCCAGGCGCCTAAATATTAAGTCAGATTCCGCTCTTCCAATTTTATGTTATATAATATTATCACATTTTTATTTCAGGTCACCTCAATGTCACGATAGGTTCAGGTTTTCAGCCAGTTGGACTAATTGCTAACAAGCTTACAATAAATATACAAATCATTATAGCTGTTGAAGAGTATTTTTTATAAATACTTATTGTCTGAAAAGCGATCAAATTAAGAATGTACTGCGTAATGTGTAAATGTGTCCCGCAAATTGTGTTTCTAAAAGGATTACTGTCAACTTGGAAACCAATGTTTTAGTTGTATTTTTGGTTATAAAAAGATTAATTAAATAAGATGTTAACTTTAATAAATAATTATACTGAGAACAATTACACCAAAGCGAGTGAAATAAATACGCACCCAAAACATATCTGCAGTCTATTACAACTGGCACATTCCCAGACTGCTTGCTCGCAGCTCTCGTTACATACTGACGAATGTATTCCACACCCGGGAAATAGAGGCTGTTACCGACCGTTATTAGGAGGTAATTGAGACCGGAATTATTCTGAAATTGTATTAACCTTGTTTTATATATCATAAAAGAAAAAACGAATAGTTAATTTACGAATAGACGTAGTATCGTTAGTTTCGTTGTTGTTGGTACCCATCAAATTTAAGAATTAAAATCCTTATAGATTAATTACAAGTTAAGGGGTGTTGAATCGGATATTTTTAGAATAGTTTAGGAACTAAATTTAGACCAGGATTAAAAATGTCTGGCCCGATACACTGTCGCAATGATAGCTACGTCATCATATGACGACGGACCTCATATGATGATCCAATCAAAATTATGATTACGATTTATCCAATTAAAAACGGGGTTCATTCGATCATGAGGAAAGCAGTAGGCTAACTACTAATTATTATGGGTTATAAAAGAACATATAAAACAAATCGGAAGTTTTTTTTTCATTTTTTTAATACAAGTGCCCTACCGTTTCCAAGTAGCGGTTGAGAAAAGTGTCATTTAAAAATTAAAGAAGGTTAGTCATGTAATTTTAAAGAAGTATGGTTAATTAACGTCTCAAATGTCTATCAAATTTTGTAAGCTGCACTTGACATGAAGCTAGATGTAATTTCGTTTACAAATATAGTATAGACCAGGGTCTATACTTATCCTGGATTCCTTGTAAGACACAGGTGTCAAGACAATAAAGACTCAACGTGTAAAAAATTGCAAAATTTTAGTGAAACGAATCACGTCACGCTAAGGCCAATTCACGCTTATCAACGCTAATTTGTATTTAATTACTCATTTATGCAAAACGTGGAATAAAAAATACTAAATAAAATTAGTCTCGCTAGTTAAACTAGGAACTAAATTTATTTTGAAGAAAACATTTTATCTAAGGAGTTATTTCAAGTGTTAAGCTGAAAATTTTGTTTGTTTGGTTTATCGGTCTAATCTCAGAAACTACAAATTGAGAAATTATTTGTCTTACATAGTCCTCAAAGGACTTCTCGCTAACAATAATAGTGAATCATATATGAAAAATATTAAGAACGCGGGAATCGATACTTTTACGCGTTACGATAGCTCCTGTATTTAAATTCAGGTAAAGCCAAAGGTAGTTAATTTATAAGGTAGGTTTTGTTGATACGGAAATCATTATAGATCTAAAAAGTACCGTAACAATTTCGGCTTCTAACTGCGGTCTGGCACTGGGGTACAGTAGAAGTATCACGTTGAGTAGAACTCCAGCTACTATTCCCAATTCCACGCCCACTATAAGGCAAAGGGCAAACGTCGCAAACGCTGGAACCAGGTCAGCACGACGCGAGCGCCACATTGGCTTCACTACCTGATTAAACAAATATTTACTAAAGACAATCTATAGACAACGATTTTTAAGTGATATCTATATTTCATATTAACTTTGTCTGTGTATTTCCTGTAATTTGTATATTGTTTAATATTAAATGATTACCTACTTATTTAATTTTGAATTTTATGAATTGTTTTTGATTAAGACGAGAAAGCATTAATTTGAAAGTGTAAGTAAAAGATTTCTGCAAAAAATTATGTTCAAAATATCATTCGCCTATACAAAGATAATATAACATTTAAATATAAATCATTACAAGTTTAAGAAATATCATAAAAATAGTAGATATAAAATTCAAGCTAAATTAAAAAACTAAAACCGTAAAGGCAATGCACTTTTACATTACAAACAGTACAAAAGTAATAAAATTTTATACTGCAAATTGATATTACCTCGTATTCAATCATAAATATCACAGCACAAATGATAACGGCCGCCAGCGACGCCTTTGGAATGTAATAGAAGTATGGAGTTAGGAGACTTAGAGCTAATAGCACCAATATACCTGGAAATGTAAGGACGTTTATGAAGGACGGATGGGTTGATTAAGTAAAATGTAATCATAACACACAAATTTACACAGATAAACAACTCGAAGTGTGTGGCCATAGAATTCGCAAGAAAGTGAAGGTAGCTATGTGATTTAATCTACCCACAAAACCTTGCAAGGACTCAAGATCAACAAATTAAACATTAATCTAATGAAGCAAACGTTGTTTGTCTCACAAATCAGTTTCAATTAGTAAAATATTATTTAGCTGAACTGAAATTATTTGCACGTAATACTAAAATGGGTATTGTAGTGTGGGTCGTCCTAAAGGATACAAGAGCCCAGGGCCAAATATTTAAAACACTTCGTAGAGATGAAGGGTCTCTCTGCATCTTCTATAATTTATAGCCCTTATCATGCAGAGTTGTTAGAACCGATACCTGGAGGTAGTCTTTCATCGAGTATCAGGACAGAATACGAAAAGCGGATAGAGTATACTGAAATATTTTCAAATTCACTTTATATAATTGTAACATGTTTAAAGCATTAAAATTATTATGATTTTATTTTGTTCACCGCGCAGACAAAGACGCCGACTGACTGCATAATAAAAATACATAAAAACCGCATCACGATTTGAACTAACGAATAAGTAATTAACTCACAGTAATTTATTGGAATCAGGAAATTATAATCTGTGAATTTGTATATAAAATATTTTGGTCTTTTGTTCGAAAATATAAGCCATTCAACACAAAAAATCCTGAATATATGAAGAGAACGACCCTCGTTATACAATATTTCTACCTTTTGTGGTCTCGACATTTTTATATCCAGTTTGGAAAAGAAAATATCGCCATCTCTCTCGTTTGTATGCTATAACACGGAATAAAAGATATTCAGAAATAATAAATTTTGAAATGTTATGGTCATATCACTTTCAAAATATATAAGCTCGATAAAATCGATTTACATGAAAATATTATAAATTAAAAAAAATAACATATTTTATTTTCTTCCAACGGTTACCATGTAATTAATAATAAAAATACATTATATAACTAGTAAGCATTATCAATTTGCATTCAAATGTAACAATTTTACGCTAATAATTATTACATTTTTAATTTATTCAAGACAGACGAGAAAGCAAAAAAAATAGCATTTAGAAAAATATACTGGTAAATTTATTTCGACCTGACCGAGTAGATAAAATTTATGCCATAAGCGTGGTCAAAAAGATACGTCCACAAAAATATTATCGCTAGTAGTGACACCATTTTCGGTGTACAGATGAGAATTTCTTTAAGGAGGTTAATATTAAGTTTATTAACCTCGAACGGCGCGATTCCGCATAGATATGTCCGGAATAATAAAAGCCCTGAATCTGTTTGATATAAATGTCCATTAAAAATATTATTTTTTATATTCACAATATTAGGTTATGTTAAAAAATTACGTCAGCGTGGTATAAATTTTTGTATGTCAATATAGTTAAAAAATTTGGAGCAAATATTGACATTAGCAACAAAACTTATTTATTTTAAATGTAATACTTTTTCACATAATATTGTCTTTTATTGACATAGCATACTCATTTAAAAACACTTTATTAACGGATAATAGTGTTTTTCTTTAATGAGTAATAAATTTTCTTTAAATGACGATTACAAGTAATTGTCTAGAAAATAATTTGTTTCTTTGTTATACGAATCTTCGACGTTGATAAATGTTACGCATAAATTTGGGAGGCACCAATTCTATAATTTATACAATCACATGACTTTTGAATCACGATGAATATATAATTAATTTAAGATGACATTTGTATTCCAACGGTACAGCAAGTTAGTGACGTCATAATTTATGGTGGAAACGACTGGAGATTTAAGTAGGCCATACACACTACGGTCTACCGGTGTAGACCGGGATCAGGTAGACCAGAATGTGTGTGGGAATAGACCTGGGCAGGTTTTTGAACCTATTGTTCGGTTGACCTTCGGTTGCACAGATTACCTCTCCGGTAGACCGTAGCGTGTATGGCCTACATTACAAACACACTCCTATAATTATTTGCTACATTTAACATATTCAAAATTAAAATTTGCTCGCTCAAATGTTTTATTTGTGTTTTCGAACTTTATATAGACGTAAATACAGGTCCAAAAACTAGACATAGGTAAACAACGCTCTAGCCAGCCCTTCAGTGCTCACTAGATGGCCGATTTTTGAGAATTATTTCCGAAGATTGAAAATAACTATCGGAATTGACATCATATAAAACTAATGAAAATACTCTTCAATAGCAGTCCCGAACAATTTGATGTCTCAAATATATGATAAATATTAATATAAAAATAGGGACTTTAGGGACCTTCAAGAAAAGAGCATATAAGCATCTTAGAGGCCGGCAACGCACTAGTGAGACATGGCATTGCGAGTGTCCATGGGCGGTATCACTTTAGATTTTTAAAGCTTTTATAAAAAAAAAAAATCCATCGTTATTATTAAGATTTACAGATTTTGCACTCTGTTCTAAAACAAATTACCTGTATAAAGGCTTCCAAATTGTGTAGCGACTCCACTAGCGTGGTTGACCGCACTACGGGAGAAGGAACCAGTGATGGGCATCGCACTGAGGAACGATCCGAGAATGTTCGCGAACGAGAGCGTTATTAGCTCTTGGGTCGCGTCCACCGATTCACCGCTGGCTGAAAATTATAAAACATATAGTCAGACTTCCTTAATCAGTCTCTGCTAGGCAAAATAAAGTTTGCGAGAAATAAGATCCAAGTTCTACATGAGTATAATGAGTTGTTTTAAAAGGAAGAACTGATACATTTGGAAGTAAATTCTGATGATTGTTAGCCAAAATAAGTCAGTCAGTCAGAAAATGCAATTCAACACCCGCTTGAACTAAACTAAGGAAATTATTTGCTCTGAGGTGCCATATATTTAATAGAAACTAAGCAAGTTTTATGCAAAAAATACACATGCTTGCCAGTTCTATTTCTTAAGCTTGGCTGAACCGATTAGATGTTAGGAAATTAAAATGTCATAAAAAAAGTGTGGATTTCTTATGTGAATATACACTGGTACCGGAAAAAAATATCAACAAGAAAACTGATTCTCTATAAAAAAACAGATTAACGAAACAAAATCTAAGGAAAAGGTATAGTTTGTGGAGCCAAGAAGAAGTTATTATTAAAGGAAAATTAATAATGGTAAAGAAATGTGATACCAATTTTCTTCAATCAAAAAATACCATTTACTTTTGTAAATGGGAGAAAATTATTTGTCGCATATGTTAGATTAATGGTGAATAAAAAAACATACCAAAAGCCTTAGCAATCGCGACATTCCCCAATACCCCAATGATGGGCACGAGGACAATGGAGGATCCCAGGTCCGCACACATCTCCAGCAAGGATACATTCTTTCCGTCCACCACTGTGCCAAACGGAGGTGGACTCCATGGCGGAAGACCTTCTCTAAAAAACATATCCACTTAGTTACATTGCTGTAAGCCCAGCACGGGGATACCACTAAAATTATCCTTCCACGCTGGAAAACTGCATTTTATATACTAAAATTCTAATAGACCAATTTACAAGCAATATTCCGCGATACAACCCTTAAACACTCGACCGGAATATCTCAGGATGTTGCCTCTAAGAAACAGCGTTCATTGAGTTTAATATTCCAATTACTAAAATAAATGGACCAAAAATAATTTTAGATTTCCAATGTGGACGTTTTGATTGAGAACTGCTTCTAGTTTGCATGAATATATTATGTGTACATCATTGTATTGTTGACATCATTTGTAAGTGAGCATAAGTTGTATGTTTGATGTTATTAAGATATTATTTGTTTCTAATTTTTAATGCCGTACAGCAAAAAGCTCCCCTCTCACGCGAATGCCATTTCAAAATCATAATCGATGCTTATTTTTTTATACATATTTTGTAATCGTTCAAACCAAGATTCCAAAAACACAACTGCAAAACAAATAGGGTTCCAAAAATTTTTTTCTCTTTAATTACAGAATTCTAAAAAACGTGATAGCCGAAAAGCGAGGGTAGAACGATACATTTTATAGTACAAGTTGTCACCGGAAACGGGTGGTTATCACACATTAAAGCGAATTGAATAAAATTAGCCTCATTGATAAAACACATACTTAACTGTGCCAGTGAGTTTGAACGGTGATTGCGAATTATTTTCCCATACAAATGCCATTATGGAGCAGAGTAGGACAACTATAGCATTCCGCGATGTAGAGAACAACCACAGAGCGCGTTTGAAACCCCTTCTATGAGGTGGCAAGTTAATGTCCTTTATTTTCTGTAAGAACATTTTAAACCAAATTTATATAAACCACAATTGTTTTTCTTTCAAAAAACTATAACGTTCTTAAACCATTCGTTGAAGTATTTGACCTGCTAGAGTAATGTTTTTCAACCTTTTTCATGATGCGACCCCCCTGGTATAAAAAAATATTTCGCGACCCCCTTTGACCTTCGGTTTTTATCATGTATGTAGGTGTATGTTACAGTATTACCATTAACAATATTAATTGTCTTTAATTTTGTTTTTTTTGCTAAAGTACCCATTTTTTCGACCTCTGGCGACCCCCCTACAGAAGCTTCGCGACCCCCCAGGGTGTCGCGACCCACAGTTTGAAAAATAATGTGCTAGAGCGTTCGAAACATTTTTACGGTAGGGTTATAAGGCCGTCTATATTATAAATATATCACGTAAATTCATTGTGAGAGCGGTTTGTTTGGGATAAAAATTAAAATTCAGAACGTTCCATATTCAAATTTAATACTAATAACACTTACTCTCATAACAAGTAGTATGACTATACAAATCATACCCAGAAGGCTGTCGGCTAGTTTCGCGTTCGGAATGTTGACAATCACCTAAAATATATATTAACTATACAGAAATACGCCTGTTTGATTAATAAGATTAGTAGCTATTATCTTTTTTCAGCTTTCATAATATGAAAAATTATCAGTTTCACATTCTCATGGCTACGTCATACATACGCCTACGCCTACGTCTTTACTACCGCTTTACTAATGTTCCCCTTGGCTAGAACAAACCTTATATGTGAGCAACCAAAATAAACAGACATTGTGCCTATACTAGCATTCCACTTAAATTATTTTAAGTTTCTCATTACGATTTCGTAGTCTTAAAAAATGTGTATTGTAAGTAACTTT
This sequence comes from Pontia daplidice, assembly GCA_963693355.1. Taxonomy (NCBI): domain Eukaryota; kingdom Metazoa; phylum Arthropoda; class Insecta; order Lepidoptera; family Pieridae; genus Pontia; species Pontia daplidice. The sequence continues at coordinate 2,334,642 of CAVNZL010000013.1, forward strand.
GTATATCGTGTTAAATCCTGTAATAAAAATAAATTCAGTTTCATACAAACAAATAAAATGGTACGTTGATTGCGCGTACCTTTTTGACAGTGTCTATGAAACCTCTGGACTTGAACTGCAGGCCCAGCAAGCCCTTGAGTTGAGACACGGCTATTATTACTGAAGTCGCCGATGTGAAGCCGACCGTGACTGGCACCGAGATGAAATCAATAAGAACACCTGTTGAGTGATAATTTATTTATATATATACTTAGTTGTTGCTAGCTTTTACTTGTCACAAAAATATCAGTATTGAAGTATAGATTCCAAGACCTACCTAAACGTTCTTAGTAAAAGAAACTGTAACAGAAAGTAGAAAGCGTATACGAAGGAAATAGGTGCAAGAGAAAATCTATACCAGTAGATAATACTTTATCACATAGTATTTTCACAAGGAATTTGATAACATTACAATATAGGGTAAATTGTGCGAAATAATGTGATTCACACTTCGCAATTTAACGCATTATTAAATCTAAACGGATATTATAAAGCGGAACAATTTGATTATTTGTTCGGTTCGAATTGAAAAGTTATGTTTACATTAGTTATTCAATTCATATTTTTATTTTTTAATTAAGGGGCAAACATGGACACTCACAGTGACAGAGGCTCACAAGTGCGTTGCCGGCCTTTAAGAATACGCTCTTTTGTTGAAGGAAATATGCTACAATCGGGATGTGTATGTATTAAAGTACACGAAACCATACAGCATTTTATCAACAACAAAAGAAAATTTGAAATATTTAAGTTGATGTAATTCATACAAATCATCAACAACAAAGTGGGTTTTACGCGAATTAAAACACGTTATTAACTATCAATCTTGGTCTGCTTCCGTTGTAATTAAGACAATTAAAATTCTTCGATGAACCATAAGTATAGTTCATTGTATTAACTCGATAAAACTTATAATATTTGGACAGCTGCGTATCACGTGAGCCACGACGTAAACACCAATTCGCTTTCAGGACGCCATAGCACATTTTATTTCGTAAAATATATAGAATCTTTGGTATTTTAGTAATAAAGTCAATTTAAACTTTTTTTTTTAATGTGAAAGAAATCACGTGAATTTTATGTAACTAATTTTAAATGTTAGGGAGGAATAACGTCAATTTTTAATTTAAATCAAATTCTATCGTGAATATTAATGAATTGTTTATGAACTCATTAATGCCATATTCAAAGTCATTGAAGCAATCATAACTAAAACAGGCACCTCTCATCCGAAACTTTTATTCTATTAGTCTATCTATCTATTTATATCTCCGTGTTGTTTACATACATGCGCCACATGTTCAAGCAATTTGATTTAATAAAACCTATTTTTTGTTTCGATCTAATTTTTGTTTTAACGTTTCTTTGATAAATTGTATTCCTTCGTTATTAAGTAACTGATAAATATGTCTTGAACATTACCTAGATGTAGCAACCCCATGATGAGTTGTATAATGCCAGTAAGGAAGCATAGTAGGACGGCATAATCGAAGTTATGGCCTTGTATTTGTTCGTACGTCATAAGAGCAAGTAATGCAGTAGGTCCCAGGGTAATGTCCTTGGAAGAGCCAAAGAAAATATATATGAAGCAGCCCACAAACGATGAATACAGGCCATACTGAAACAAAAACGATACTGCACATTACCAAATAATTTCGTCAGTCGTCATCAGCCGCTTTATAATACAACTTGACCTTGTATTATGTCATTGACAATATTATTAATTGAAAACTACAAGTGTGTTATGTAAATTCACAAGAAATTAATTATCAGCTAACAAAACTGCACACGTACACGATTGTCTACGGTTACAAATTTGCATATGTCTAATAATTGGGCTACAAAAATATAACAGCTTTTACTATTGGCATTTCTAAACACACTTTTACTATCACTTCATCTAAGTGAAGTAATAGGCATTCATTACTTCAACTACGCGATTAAAAAAATGCTTGGATAATCATTAAAAACCAAAAAAATACAGACATTTCATAATTTGCAATTTTTGTCCTTTCCCATACAGTCATAATACAATATAGATAGAAAGATATTCATATTCAAATCTATGAGATACAAAATATAGTGACGAACGTAGCGGCGTCTATTCGAGGCCGTGGCATTTAATATATGCTTATTAGCAAAAGCCGTTCTAATGTACCTACCACATTATAAATTTCTATTTGTTTTCAATATCTTACGTCCTGTGAAACGTGTCGACATTTTTTGTAAACCTGTTTAACAGGAATAAAATGATACAACTACATGCTGCAGGCGTATTATTTTATATACTAAAATACTATAAGAATTCATCTTTACGATTTTTATTTATAAATAATAGTAGGTCGGCGTGATATATCTCCTATTATTATTATAGTTGGTTGCTTTTACCAAATTATTTAACATGAGTATAACAGAAAATGTTGTCTATGCGATTACAATTAGCATATTTCGACCGATATCAATCATGCATACAAGTATTGTGTGGGTACCTCAGCTGACAAAATGTACACAGAGGGTAGATAACGAAAATTTTCAAGCCTTTCGATTTAAGTAATAATTTTAATCGTTTTTAAAATGAGTATTAAATTATAAGTAAATTAGGTAAATTCCACCTGAAATTTCGTTAACGATTCAAATTACCTGAGGTGGTAATCCAGCCAGCGTGGCATAAGCCAGAGCCTGTGGAATTACTGTTAGTCCGACCGTGATACCGGCAATAAAGTCTGCCAGGGCTTTCTCGGAATTATATTCGGGTAGCCATTTCGTGATAGGCAATCTCTTGTGCATAAGTCGAATGTACCACGATTCTCTCTTCATTCTGTGTTTGGACGGAGATGCCATAACATACCTGCAATTAATAGCGATGAGAGCACTTTTGCGAATAACGAGTATTTTAGCGTTTAAATCTTAAACCAAAGACAAAGTAGTGGATGTTTCTTACTATAAAAGAACATGTGCTATGTTTTTAAAGATTGAATTTTGTTTATCCAAACTATTTATTTATCTTAACTTTTTATAATTCAAATCAAGTTTGAATTATGAAGAAGTTAAGAATATACATCGGGCGTTAATGATAACTTCCAAAGGAACGATTGAACAACCTTAATGAATCGCGGTATCATATGTACGATTTCCGTTAAAACTAACAAATTTTATAGCATAATTAGTAGGTCACAACTAAAGAAACACAGGTTTTTAAGATATTCAATGTCCAAGTTCATTTGGCTAGTATTTCGTAGCCAACAGTGACGTAAACATTCGAACTACGCGAACTATGGATTTAATTACAGGATACTGAAAAGTCACGCAAATATTTCACAACATTAAAATAAATGATAAATTACTATTGTAGGCCAATAACAGCCAATTACGTGGCTGTAATAATTAAAAAATATATTTCTCTGTTTGTGTTGTATGCACTCTTATGTTAGTATTGAGTGGAGATTATTTGGAAATATTTTGTGATTCAGTCCCTTTTTGAATTTCATACTTAATTTAAAAAGCTGTCTGTTTTAGGTCCAAACATTTTTTTCTATTAAAATTTCATTTGTTTGTCAATTTTCAAGTAGATATTAAGACTTGGGTAACTTATATGGGCCTAGAGGGAAGAAATAGAGAGTAATGCTGCAGAAATAAGATAAACATTATTTTTGGAGAGACTGCCGTGTGACCTTTATACTAATTGGTGGTTACACAATATTAATTGATAAGAATTATTATAATTACTAATAAAAAGTATGCAAGCAAGAAGTACTTTAAAATAATTCACAGTAATAAATCATAAGTAAACTAAAGATTCATGAATATAGTAATTTATTTTAATTTGACTCCAATGATGAACAGTGTTACTCTTATAAATAAATATATTTTGACTTTGCGCTTTAAACAGAACATCTAAGTTACAATATTTATTCAATTTCTGCTGTAGGTAACTTAATCAATAGGTTTACTTTATAAAAAAGAATTGCAACAAGGATCTTACACCATGTAGCAGTGAATATAAAAATACCAAAGGCAGGTAATTTATATATAAAAGGTAAATTTCTTGCAGGCAATGTATTCAAATTATTTTTTTTTTGATTCTGCTTCATGGCAATCTGTTTTGGAAACAATAAGCCACTTCCTTGACCGATAATTCATCTGGTATATATGTAAGATAAAATATATAATTATTAAACATTTAGAAGGCTCCAAGTATGTAACAACTTATTAGAAGTCCCACCCAGAAGAAGCAACAAAGCTGCCAGGATCTTTTATTTCAATTTTAGACCATGTAATTTTTTAATTAAATATATTTAAAATTTCAGTCTATATATTAATTGGTTTGAATGGTTATACATTTTTTTAATCATAATATAAATAATATATATTTAACACAGAAATAATTCTAAATTTATTTGTGTTTTTCCAATAGGAATAACGAAGAAATCAATTTGCTCATTCAGCTGTAAGATTAAATTATCATATTTTTTAAAGTGTGTAACTGTAATTTAGATACATAATGTAACAACTCAACATTTATTCTATTTAATTGAGAATAAAATAAAGAGGTCATATGACATACCTTCTTTAAAAGCTTTCTGTAGAGCTTCCCAATATTTCTTCCTATTTAATTAAAATCCAAATGTGTCACTAAACATTTAATAATTAACGGATAAATTTTAAAGATTATTTTAAATTTTCAGACAAAATAATTTACACACTTACGAGTGTTTTCTAAGAATATATAGAAAACATTTAAATGTTAAGTTTTTGAGATTCAAAAATGTCCTAGCTTTATGAAAGCAAGAAAATTAACTGAAATTCTAGCAAAATGCTAATGCCAAATATTGATGTTTGACTATACATCATTCAACGAAACCTTTGTTTATGTCAAACTTGGTTCGGTGTTATTGACATTTCTGTGAATGTCAGCTTTGAAGTAGTACAGAAGTTAACAGATGAAAACTTTGTGACTTTGACGGGCTCTCTTGTCGTGGGTAATAAACACCATATGACCGAAAGAGACGAAATGGTAATTGAATTGAAACAGTTTTTATGAAGTAGATTTAAAGGAATTTAGATTTTTACTGTTTATTCTGCGTATTATTTTCAAAAGAACTCTTTTGAACAATGGAATTTTTTCCACGCTATCTATTCGTCCTCAAATGTTTTATCTTTCGTTTAAAAATTCAATAACACGCTTGATTATTTAAAATCAATCTTGTTTTTTATTAACGTTCTCATAATTTATATGTCTTTTGTCATGCTTAGAAGTGACATTCGTTTAGAGTGAGCCTATTCTAAAGTCAGCGTAATTTTATTATTCATGTTTTCCTTACTGCAAAGGTGTTTAATCGCACTTCTGAATGTAACTTTTGGTATTTCCATAACTTATAATGTCGATAATGCCATAGAAGTATTTCAATATTTTAAAGAAAAATATAACAAAATCTATAAAAACGCTTCCGATGAACGACTGGGCCTACAAAACTTTGTATCGAACTTAAATAAAGTGGCTTATTTAAACGAGCTAACGGAAGATAGAAATACTTTTTATATAATTAACCAGTACGCTGACTTAGATCCGAAAGAGTTGAGTGAGCATTATGCAATCAATATCAAACCATGTAAGTTTATTGAATATGTATAATATAAATGTATTTAGTAATTATAAATGATTTCACAACTTGTATGGGTTATCGATTTGTTGGCTAATTTTTACTCTGAATTTTTTTCATTATATTGCGACAATGCATTTTTTTCAAATTTCGTGCGGGATTTAGTCATGTTTGAAAATACTGAATATCTCTAAAGAAATAATGCTGATGAAAAAACAATCTTACTTAGAAATTATTACAAATCCCTTATAATTTCGACATGAAATTAATAAATTAAACAAAAATTACACCTGTTAAAAAGACGGTTTCTTTGTTATAGATTTTAAAGTTACAAATAAAAATGATGCTGAGTATGCTGGACGAGCTAGAAACAAGGAAATTAAAAAATCTGCTTTGTATGATTTAGATGAAGCAGAAGAACTATACAAGGATTATATGAAAAAGTATAACAAAAAGAACGCCACAAAAAAGTTCGATCGCCAAGTGAAATACTACCGATTTATTAAAACCTTAGTCGAGTTAAATAATAAATATTTAAATGGTGATAGCGATGTCGAACTTGATGACAAAGCCGACGTTCTTAAAGAACCCAACGAATATTTTTGGCCGAATTACTAATTTTTATACAGTAGGTGTTTTAATAAAGCATTATTTTGCTCTAGGCGTGACTTACTATCGTCAATCGAATTTTAATAGAACCATCGCCTCCCAAAACAGCGGACTTCGACTTAAAACGAGAAAGCATTCTGACGTCTTATTTTTCGCCTGTGTTATAGAGACAATATTAGTGTATTCAACCCACTGAGGTTAAAGTAAACTTAGATATTAAAAAAATTAGTCAAATATGTAATAAAAAGCTATTCTTGAATTTATTTTCCTGTATGAACTTAAAAACCCAGCTCTCTTGCAAAGTAATTGCGTGTATTTGTATCTCAGGCGAAGCCATTTTACTATATGATATGGAAAGTTTTGGCTAGATGATAATACAATACCCTACTAAAGTTGGATTTTAACTTTACGGGACTAAAGCTATTTTCAGGCAGATATATGAACTAAATCTTATAACCTTTGTTTTGTGTCTCATAGACCATATGTAAATTGTAATTGTTATGCGAATTAGAATGTAAGAAAATTGAAATAATAGACTATTTTAAAAATATAATATTTAAAATAGTCTATTATTTTTTATCTATAAATTATTATTAAATTTCTGTATGATTTGTAATTATTGTTATTTCATTCTATTTGAATTACTATCATTACATGTAGAAACATACACACATACTTTGTGCGATTTTTGAATTAAACAATGTGTGAAATTGTTACTCATTTATTACGTATTTTTTTACAAAATTAATTTGTGTAATGAACATTTTGTAATACACACTGATATGAGATAACTGAAATTTTCAAGTGTTACTTTCATACACCACAACTTTCGACATACTTTGTGTAACTTAAATAATTTAATGTTAAATGAAAAGAAAACCAAATGTGTACGATTTAGAACATGTATTAAAAATTGTAATACAGCCAAATTAAACGTAAAAGATGGGCAGATAGATTATGTAGACAGCACTGTGTTCTTAGGTATAACATCGGATTGTAAACTCCAGTACACATAGAAAATCTCTCGACTAGATTGTGTTCTGCTGCCTATGCAGTCAAGAAAATCCGCAGCCTCACCGACCTTCACACAGCCAAACTAGTATATAATAGTTATTTTCATAGCGTCATGTCGTACGGTATTCTTCTTTGGGGTAATGCTGCGGAGGTTCAGACTATATTTATTTTACAAAAACGGGCAATTCGCGCGATTTGCTATTTGCCCCCACGGGAGTCGGTGCGAGAAAGATTCAAAGATTTAAATGCTATGATGCTTGCTGGTCAATATATCTATGAAAATATCATGTACGTTAGAAAACACATAAATCGTTTTAGTACTAATTGTGACTTTCATCAATATAATACTCGAAATAAAAACGATTTATGTGCTAAATCCACAAGACTGCATAAAATAAGCAATTCATTTCAAGGAAATGGTACTCGCTATTATAATAAAGTCCCAAGCAAATTCCGAGAGCTGTCAATAAACAAATTCGAAAATGTTATTAAAAGAAAATTGATTGCTAAAGCCTATTACAGGACCGCGGATTATCTGAATGACAGAAGTGGGACTAAATTGCTCCTGTTCTAAAAATTATAAGTTGTAAGCATGATCAAAAAAAAAGACAAACCCGACTGAGTTTCTTGCTTGTTCTTCTCAGACTCGGGCGCGTTAGTGAACAAGCCTATAAATTTAGTTTTAAGTGACGTGCAAATGTGATCATGTAACGATCCTACTTGAATAAATGATTTTGACTTTGACTTTAAAGTTCCACTTAGTTAGTTCTGAACGATAAGTCCTGTTAGGTCACGTCTAGTGAATGGGTTCCATCTTGAAGTTTGCATTGAAATTTGTTTCTCAGCCAACTGTTTTCTTTAGCTGAATAGAGTACATAATACATTTAAGAGGCACTCTTGCCCCTCGGAATGTTGTATTCTAAGATTTGTTACCGTATTCAACGGCCATTTAAAGCCTTCTGAGAGAAACAATACCTTTCAAAGATTGTAAACAATCAAATAATAACGATGTCATTTTGATTTACTATCGATGACGTCATACACATCGTATAAGTAGACAAGTAAACATCTTGAAAAAGATCCCCAAGACATAGAAATACAAACTTATTTAGTAGGTAGTTTAAAGTCAAGGTATTATTTTTTTGTAACATAGGGGCCAAAATCATTGCTCACCTCATCGGAAATAAAACCACAATGAATAATTAATTTAATAATCATCATTTAATCACGAATATATGTCCTAAACATACTCGTAGCATTAGGAAACAATAAATGTTAATTGATATTTGAGGTGCACTTTTACTAAATCTCGGATTTAAATTGTGTACTTATATTAAATCTGCTATCATATATTTCGTTCGTTTCAAAGTTAATCAGAATAATCAATCAATTTTCCGAGAAAAATTTTACAATAAAATATATCATTAGGCTACAATATAGAGCATATACTCAGAATCTGTTATTAAATTATGTAAATTAGGTTACGCTAGTACTTAAGTAAGCGGTGACTTCACGAGTATCGATAAAATTATGGATTTCAGAGACATCATGACCAAAAAAAATATAAGTCCATTTAAGATAATTAATAAATTGTATAACTGTTTAAATTACTAAGATATTATTGAATCTTCAATATTTAACTATAAGTTGCTAACTAATTGTGATTTTGAATAAAATATATATGATAAAATATCTTCTACTTACGAGGAAATCATTGCCAGATACTAATGGTAGGTACGAGGTTTCTTCTTGTGGTGCCACTTTATGACTAAAGGTTGGCTGTTAATAATGGGAAAAGTACAGGGGAGGAGACGGCCTGGTAGGAGGAAGAAGTCGTGATTGCGGAATATAAGGGAGTGGATCGGAATTACATCCGCTGAGGAGCTCTTCCGTTTAGCGCAAGATTCCCACGATTTAAATTGTTACGTATATTACTATTATATATAATATTGAATTTTTTATTTAATTTTTATTTAAAGCAAGTCTTACAGAAATATCAAACCTAAAAACTAAACAAAGTTAACAATAATATGAAAATATATGATATTTCCTTAATGCTTCACAAAGAACATGAATGATATAATGAGTAAATAAGGTAAACAGCAGAACATATAAATCAAGATACAATACCAACAGGAATGTTATACATATATATGAACATACTAAGTGTTTATATCTGAATTAAAGTTTGTAAATTTTTTTTAAGTTTATATTTGAACACAGCCGAAGAGCACGAAAACATATCAATAGCACATAGGTAAATATTATAAAAGTTAAACATTCTGTGGAGCGCGTGCACCCCGTGCTCCTAGGTTACTTCTCGGTGCTGAGACGACGAAAAGAAAACTAACGTGTAAATAATTGATTCATTAATATGATAAATTATTTACACGTTAGTCGATAATGTCAAACAAAGGCTCATTAAAATTTTAATGCTGGAAATTTTACGATACGCCTATTGAAAAAGACGTGTTTCGTTAATTATGACTAACATAATTAACTTCGGGAATTCTCTTTATTTAATTGAAAATTTTGCAAAATCTTAATCAAAATCACAATACTTAGGTTATTAAAATTAACTTTGCAGTAATGATTACATACGATTATTTCGCGAAGTATTGCTCTCATAAAATACTTAGTTAAATGAACCACCGCCAAAGGACAAGCTAACAGAAGTATCGCAAGTGCGTCGTCAGCCTTTCAGGAAACCTCGATAGGCAGCTGGTTCTATATAGTAGTAGACATGCATGCTTTAAGATGTGGTTACGTTTATATCAAAAGAAACATGATATTTGAGAACTTTGTCTAGTTCTTTTATTGAAACAAATTCAGGGTTGGATGATGGAGTAAGTGGTTAATTAGGTGTTTGCGTAATTTACTCCTGTTCAACCATTAGGTGTCAAATGAAAAAAATATAAGTGTAATGAAAAATTTATTCTGTAATCATGCGGTACAAGGATAATATTTCAGCTAAATTTTCCGTTTGGCTCGAAAATGTTGATCTGTAAACAATAATTCGTGTATTACATTTATTGGAAGTAGGGAGTCGTACACAGTAAAAGCACCTTTACTATGAAAAATCATTTGTAAGATAAATTGAAAAAGCGCTTTTGTTGAGTAGAAACCACTATTTCGGCTATACATTAAATGTTTTTTAGTTATAATTTTAATTTATATTACACATTATAGCGCATTTAAGTGGGCATCCTTTTAACATGATCTTATTTTCTTCCCTTGATTTCAAAGCTCCATAGTAAGTTCTAGTGCCAAGAAAATACCCTTCAATCAATCAATCTCGTTAAGAATGTTTATTTCATATTAATTTCATGGACAGTAGTTATCCGTTATCAGGCGAACCTCTCCCAAAATCTTGAGTAAATTGGGTCCATAGATGGCTTAATGTTCTGTTGGATAAGGTATATTACGTAAAAAAATACTTACCTTCGATATGAGGTTTAAACATCCATTACAAGGCCTGTCATTTTTTTGAACTCCTCAGGGGTTAGGTCCGAAAACCGAGTCAGGTCGTAGGTGGCATGTAAACTTACTTTGTTAAGTCTATTTATTTCTTCTAAAGAATGTACAAAGACCTTATAATGCACTGCACGATCTGCTTCATCTTTGTACACTTTGTTAAAATCTTTGATATACTTCTCGAATAAAGCCGGGGCGTCATTAACATCGTAATATGGTTTTTTCTTTGGTTCCCCGCTCACCAACGCGGCGACAAACAACACACAAAGAATGCGAATCATTGTGAGACTGTTTCAAATGTGCACTGATTACTTTAACGTGAGGCTTTATATACATTTACACGTTAACGTCAATAATGACAAACAAAGGGTCGTTACGATTTAAATGCTGATAATTCTTATCAAAAAGCTTATTTAATATTATTCTAAAACTTGATTCATTCATGTTTTATTCTTGTTGCTGTTTAAACCGTTAAATAACCTGTCAAAAACTTGCAAAACAAACCTCAAATCAATCAAAAATCAAGCAATCTGATAAAAAATATCCCATTCTCTTATAGTATAAGAGTCCCATGTTTTATAATTATTATTCACAATATTAGGCCTTCTAGTCAATTATAAATCCTATGTAGTATCTTCTTGGAGGGTGACGACTATTTTTGTATCTTGAAGTTAATTCACCTTCAATATATTCTTGCGTACTAGCATCATAAAGTTTTATATATCATACCTTTTTAGAAAATTTTTACTTCTATATCTTATGGTTTTTCCACGATCGGTCAGTATCGGTTACTACCGTCTACCTACAATTAAAAAATATAACAAAAATAGAATGGGGAAACTATCGTTGTTTGTTTCCAACATAACAATCGAATTCACTATTTATATTACGTATTATATTTTTCATATGTTCGTCGATTATGAAACCATTTACCACCGGTGGTTAATCTTCACAAACTAAAAAAGTTCACAAACTATGTGTGTCATGTTCGTTTTGTATGTGATGTTCGTTCGTAAGTACATATGCGTTACTTTCAGAATGAATATAAAATCTGTTAAGTAGTGGTGTTTTTGAAATGAATTTTCATCCCCATCAACTGCCTGATTAAGTTCTCGAAAGATTTCATTTGTTCAAACAAGAAAAAAGTGCCGTGGCCGTTGCCGTTCCCAAATAATGAATTCTATATTTAAAATGTAAGAATGTTTGTAACTTTGTGTGTTAAGCTTGATAATATAGGAAATTAAAAACAAAAATTTATAAATTTTGAGCGTTTATTAAAATTATTTCCTTAAAAGTTTTTGTCGTTAGAAGAGATTTCAGTGGTAGAGGGATAGAGGAGAATCGACGTTGTGCCCCGCCAATCCAGTGTTGTGTGTCGCGGCTCTCTTGGCTTATCAATTTAGTATACAGGTTCTGTCCAACACTACACTACTCTGTGATTGATTTCTAGACAGGGAAGATTTGGGCTGAGATTGCTTCACAGATTGCGATTGTAAGCGTTAATTACGAGTATGATTAACTTAAATTAAATATTGAAAATATATTAAAGCTTCTTATTCCACCACCGTCCAATCCTTCAAACATGACGACGACCTAAAGATTTTGAATCAAAATCTGAAAAAAGTTAGTTCATTGATCTTTCATACAATTATTCGCGGATTCGTCATGTTACATGAAATCCTATCAAAATCTAATGTTTACGGTTTATCTTTATACGGTTAACGCTTATAAGATAGCCCGTAACTTAGCATGAATCGTCTTTTTCATTTTTTTTTTATAATTATGTTCTAAACATTACATATCTAAAGAAACAACTTCTAAATAAATTACCTGAGAATAAATAAATTACGTCCAGAAGACGCGTAAGAATTTCCATTGAAGATTAACCGTAGCCATACGATGATATTAATATATTGTGGTTAATGTTTATAGTTATCTTGTAGAGCAGTGTTTTTCAATTAGATGCGATCCCCCCTATGACCTCGTTTTTTTTATATTACCATTAACATCAATTGTCTTTAATTTTTCTTTTTTTAAAAAACCCCCTTTTTTTTCCCCCCCCCCCCCCCCCCCCCAAAACCCCCCCCCCGTTTTAAAATTTTTTTTTTTTGGGTTTTTTCCCCAAAAGTTTAATAAAATGTGTCTATATTGATTGGATCAAATGATCAATTAAACGAAACACTACAGTAATTTTTTTTAATAATATGTAAATATTCATCAAAAAACTTTTCAAGAAGACATAAATGTATTTTATTAACCAGAAGTAAATTCAATGGAAAAGGAGAAACGCGAAATTCTAAAAAATAGCGCTGTCGAGTCGTAGTAATTCGCTTATAAAAACATATATTTTGAATATCTATAAAAATATCTGTTCGGTAAGTTATAATCTTATACATACAATAGTTTCACTATATATGCACTAGCTATATACACAATTTTCTCATAATATAATGCCAAAATTGTAATACAGTGTGCTTTTTCGAGTAAGTGTCTACTGTAAGCATAATTTATATGTGTATTTATATTATTAGGTTATTTTTATTTATATTATAATAATAATAAGTGATATAGGTGATACTAAAAATAGGTGATTATACTTCCAAAAATAAGATTCCTCATAAGAATTACATACTCCTTGTATATATAAACTAAATTATACTAAATACATTAAATTATCTTTGTAATACTGAACTAATCAATATAGATAGATATAGAATCAATATTTTTATAGTTTTTGTGCGCTTTAGGAGTTGGTAATTATTTGTTAATTTCAAAATAATATCATAATATATCTCGTGCGTTGTAAATTAAGTTCAACTTACTCCAAGTGAATAGCGTTCTTATCTATTATTAAAAACTAGCCCATAGCTAATGAGCGTAGATATTCCACCTGTATATATAACACTTATTTTAGTTAATTAACAATATTCTGAAAGAAGTTTTAGTCTTAGAACGTTGACCAATTTTATCATAAGCTAAATATTAACCAAGAACGCCTAATTATTATTTTTTTGTTTATGTTACGTAGGATCTGTCTGTTATATATGCTTTGTGTACTCTGGCTTAAAAATGTATAAAACTATAATATATATAAAAAGTAGAAAAAAATATATAAAACCAGTTACAAATTTATTGCGGTACTATAAGATTCAAACAAGAATGTTATAAAACCAAAAGAACTTTTTCCGTGTGGCTATAAAGAACTTTTCACTGATGATTATCTGAAAAAAAAAAATTTTTCGGTTAAAAATCGATGATGTAGCAAAATTTTATAGCGCATCTTGTAGCAAGACTAAGATTTACAAACACCGTTCCATGGTTCTATAAAATAAGCCACCATTGTATAATACTTACGATTAACCCTGGACGTTTAGTTATTAGATTTAAACTTGAAGCCGTCCATTTGTTCCAGCTCCTTATCAGTATAATCCGACATGTGATTCAGGTCGAAAGTGGACGATGGATTTTGAACGTTGAATTTATTTATATTTTTCAAAGTACGTACAAAAGCCGCATAGTGTATTGCACGATCGGCTTCATTTTTATACACTTTGTTGTAATCTTTGATATACTTCTCGAATAAAGCCGGGGCGTCATTAATATCGTAATATGGCTTTTTCTCTGGTGCCGCGCTCACCAAAACGGCGACAAACAGCACACAAAGGATGCGAATCATTGTATGACTTGTTGATGAATGCATCGATTACTCTAGCGTTTTGGTTTTTATACCCATACATTGACGTCCTTAATGACACAACAAAGGCATATTAATATTTTTCATGCTGATAATTTTATTGGTGCGTAATGACAACTATGGTTAGTCTTAAGTGGAAATCGTTAATTGTTCAGACGGCAAAATATACATTGTCATTAAAAATCAATACTTCCTAAGATATATTTCCTAATAATTCTTATTTTATTGCAGCAATATTAAAGTATTGTCATGCATCTTTATTCTTTACTACTCTTAGGGAGTGAACAGGCTAGGGGCTCATCTGATCGTAACTGTTACCTCCGCCCATGGACACTCACAATTGGGTTGCCGGCCTTTATGATACGCTTTTCTTGAAGGTGCCTATACCGTATTTGTTCGGAAATACCTCTTTTGGCGCTTCCACATAGCGGTGGTGTGCGGCAGAAAGTGCCTTCTGAAGCGCTCAGTTGTGGAACGGCGGACATCGAGGTGATACGGGTTGAATTTCGTATTCTGCCTCGATGTCCGATAATGGAATTCAATTGCAGGTATCCATTCAAACAACTCCTGACTGGTAGTCAACTTGTTTTGAAATAATAAATCATAAATCATTTATAAAATATATAATAAATCAGTTTAAAGCCTTCGATGTAAAATTACTCCTTGATTAATCCCTACCACCCATAAAATGTAATAAGAATGAATTACTATGTCTTCACTGCATATTATAATATTTTCCATAATGAGAGTACTTTTGCTGAAACCGAAACCATCTAGACCGTATTAGTTTAGCTACGGAGGAAATTTACGACTATTGTATAAGCAGTTTTTCCATCTATATGTTAGTAATTGTACTCTCGAGAATTAGATATTTAGTTTAAAGTGGAAAATGAAAAATGGTATTAGTAAATTTAACACTAGAATTTTCGACGATTACAATTGAATGTATTTTTAAATTATTATAGAGTATTTATGACATATACCTAATGTTCCACTTAATATTATTAGCACGGTTATTATAATGAGAACCATGGCTAAATCGTCAACGATAAGATTTGATATGGACACTACGTTATATCCACAAGTGTAAATGATTATGTAAGTGAAACGTTAATAACGCAAACTTAAACAACAGATTTTGGATGACATCAGCTAAGTTTCTTGGCCAGTGTCCTCAAACCGGACATGTTTGAATAGCCTGGAAACTTTGTACGTTACAATGGTGTTAGAAGTCATCAAATATATGTGAATAATATTAATGTTTAATGATAATCGAGGTAGTCGAGAATTATATTGATAACCTGCAAAGCTGGGATATCTTAGAAAAACTATTCAATATGGGTTTTATAATTTTTCTTAACAAATATTACTCTTAAAATTGTTATGACGCAACGTATCTGTCGTAACAATAGCGTCACAAAAATCACAGGATATTACGACTTCTTTAAGAACGTTATCAGAATAAATAAAAACCCTCATTAAAGACAGAAGATATTTTTTTCTATGTATACCTTACTGTTTGTATCTATTAAATAGATGTATGCATTGTCAAGTGTACCCGGAGAGAGGACGTAAAGTCAACGTTGTCCGCCCATCAGTCGGTGGTTACTGGGTAGACTGCGTTTGCGCTTGGATCTGATGTAGTGGTAATTCATTACAAATGGCGACGAGGTTATATCGTACTAAAACGATAAGAACATAAGAAAGGGTAGAAGTTAATCAATTTGGAGTCAATGTGGAGTTACCAACCTTCTCAAAATATCCCTAATATTTTATTAGTTATGAAACCCCAATGAGGCGTTTGATTGTTTTGATTACCAATTTCACAAGTGTGTTGATGTCCATCAATATAATACACATACACATACACGACAAATAATAAAATCATAATTAGAAATATAAACTCACACAAATATAACAGAACAAAATAACATTTTTAACTAATTAGAATACACCATAAACTCAAAGTGTTATTGTGCTCAATGGAATCGTAATTTTAAGGGATTTCTTTAACTGACCCTTCCTCAAGATTAATTGACGCCGTTACTAAAGCCGCTATCGGTTGTCTTAGCGACGACATGTGTGTCCTATTGCAATACACCGAATTATTTCAACAAGCAATTTACAAACAAGATTATACCGAATATAAAACAGTCAAATGAGTTCATTAACATCACCACCGAATCTCGAAGATGTCACTTGTCTTAAAAAACATTTGTCAATAGTTGACTGTTCTTTATTAATTTTGAAAATAGTTTCAGTCTGTTATAAATAACATATTAAAATATGTGCGGGTAATTTATTAATAACTGACATGGTTGTCGAGTTGAATTACTTTTATGGTCAATTTTTGTGTAATATTTACAGTTCAGTTTGATCGGAAAATCGATTGGTGAAATTTGGCGTCGTTATCAGAAACTGGGTGTCGTGCTTAAAAATTAATAGGGTACATTGCCTATACAGGAATACTTCCAGATTAATTACCTCCAATGATAATTTATATATTACTCCAATAATCTTAATATATGTAAATCTCTTGTCACGATGTTTGTCCGCGATGGACTCTAACTAACTACTAAATTACTTAACCGATTTTAAATAAAATTGGCACACCGTGAGCAGTCTGGTCCAACTTAAGAGATAGGATAGCTTTAATTATAGTCGCAATTTTATTTTATTGCAAATTATTTATCTATAATTAATTGATAGTCACAATTATCTGTTAACTCCAAATGAATTGAGTAAGTAATCAATAGATGGCACTGCTATGGTAAACCGACAAAAGTGTCACATAAAGACTAATTTATTAACCTTAATAAAGCATACTTTAAATTGTTGAAAACGCTTTCAATTATAAACATATCCCCGCACACTTAAAGCTGATAATTATTTTTATTGAACTAAAAAAATGTAGAAATCACATTTATGGCAAAACAACATTTGCCGGATCAGCTAGTTTTCATATAAATACCTTTACATGTCAGGTAAACTTCTGTAGTCATGATAGTCTTAGTGTGTGTATCTGAATTCTGTTGTCTTCCTTCTCTTCTCGTCATTGTTACAAATCTTTTATAATCAGTAAAAAAGAATAAATTCATAAAAATAAATATTATATACACAGACCACATCGTTTTTAAAGGTTGCGTTGTAGATCACCAGACGTAAGTAACATTGGAACAATAATTTAATGCAAAACATTCCAAAATTAATTTATCGGAGAACAAAGAATTTTCTTAATTTCTTCACTTTTGTCGAAGTGCACTATTGAAATATTTTCTTGATACTTTTACTACTTTCGAAGTGAACAATATTGAAATAGGAGGCCTTTGGTAATGCTTTAATTCTCTTTTTCGCTATTACTCCTTCTTACCCTTAATTATGTGATAGTTGAAGGATTACCAATTTATCTAAACTATATTATTATAGGTCCCTATTGGATATTTATTTTCCGCGCCCGTTTAGAGATGAAATATTTAATTAGACAATAAATGATTGAGGCAAACTCGCGACCTTTCATGTCAAAAAGTTCATTAATATGTACAAGCTAGGGCTAGGATTTCATTTATTCGTTGTAAACCGACACCTTCATTTAGTGACTCTGTAAGTTAATTTATATTCGCGATTAACGATTTTACGACTTTAATCAAGTATAGCTTTCCGTTTTAGGTCTATACCTTTGTTGATAATACTGAAGGGACTGTCACTTGATTTAATTTAAGACCCTTTGTACGAAGCACCAATTACCTTATAAATGGGTCTGTAAAACAGTCTCCTGAAATATAGACAATACATTGGGGGTAACACATTAAGAGCTGCCGGATATAGTGTACTTCACGTACTTATGAAATATCATTGCCAGAGATTGTACCAATATATTTAAAAAAAAATCCATGCTTAAGTTATAATATATATATACTTTGCAAATATTGAAAACACACTAATTCGCATCTTTAGATACGCTAGTATTAACATATCATTTTCATCGGTTTTATCGTAGATGTATTTTTCGGTGAAACACATACGACTTTCGAGGATCTCGAAAAAAAACGATCTGAAAGAAATAGCAAGAAACACTTGATCAGCCAGTGTTGCATATGTAGTGATAACATTACATGCAGTAACAATGCATGCATTAAAAAACGATGCTGTTAATACGAATCTGTTTGAACCTGTCTGATTGTGAATGGTGTATAGAGTCTTATCTTAAAGTATCATATAGGTTCGCTTGAAATAAGGCAACGGAACTGTATAATAGTTAAACTCATTAGGATGTATTATTAACGCGAATGCAACGTATTTAGACGAAAACTCATATTTACTATAATATTAACTCTAATAGTATCTCTAGTGCTTTAATTTAATTACATTTTGAAGTAAAACTAACCACGAATGGAATGATTGTTAAGTTTTGATTTAGTTACGTCAGCTCATGATCCATCAATTGCGTCATAGACAATTTACAGTACAAAATGTCTAGTAAATTGCGCACGTGACCACGACCATAGACGAGGGTCAGTGACGCAACATTAATTTTTTACCTATAATATCCACTTAGATTATTAACAATGTTTTAATAGTAGTTTTTATCGAATACGTTATGCGAGGATGATGAGATTAGTCTTAGCTGTTCGTTATTATGGAAATATATTTTCCTTAATTTGATTCGGAATCGATAACATTTTGCAATTTAACAATTTTTGAAATATATCGATGCATTTCTAGTATGCTAATATAGGACTGATTGAATGTTAAAAGGACTGTAAGCTTTTAGGCCCATCTCTATTTTAAAATATCTTTTTGGTTATATTAACGTAATAGTACTATATATGAGTGGATGTCTATGTTATTATTGTTGCGATTACTACTGCTTTCATTTTTTTATAACTTTTATCACTGTTTATCATGAAATCCAGTGTATCAAGGTAAGTACTGAACCCCAAACCAATGGATTCTATTGCATGGTGTAATTATTTGTTAATAAAGTATGATTATTATAGTAAGATTCATCCAGATGTCCTTAATAATAACCCTGTGGTATAAATTGAACGATTGCAAGGCACTTTATTACATAGTAAAGTGTCACAGGATGTATTCGGCCCATCAATTGTTCCCAGTGCTACGATCGCTCAGTGTTATCGGAGCAAACAGCTTATGATCGAACCAAAAGTTTAAAAATATCGGAAGTATATTATACTTGTCTTTATAGCTTCGATTGTAACGTATAGAGCATGTGAGATAGATCAGTGGAAAGCTCTAAAAGCTTGATTATAAAAGACAGATACAAATTTTTCCTATCTACAGAGTAACAGTGAATTTCATTTCGCATAAATAAAAGACAACGCGAATAACATCTTTAATTCCTTTATGTAGTTCCAATAATGAAACATATCAGTCCAATTCGTCATAGCTTGTGAGAGGTTTTCTGAAAGAAAGAAAACAAACGATTATAGTGTATGTAGTAGACATGTTATATTTTTTATTATTGTTTGATTTGTCCATGTACTTCCTCAACTAAAAGAATATAGATGTAAACATATTTTAAAATTGAGCGTTGCAGACTCAAATGAACCATCTTAATTATTCATAATATTTGATTTTATAAGGTCAAATCTCTTGCGTTACATCATTACATGTACAAAAAATCTAGCATTTATAGAACAGTTAATGTTATCGAATATTTGCATTAAAAGATGATATTCTAAATAATATAAATAGTTATCTGCTAAAGTTTTATCTGCTTTGAACTCGCATGGTACCGGAATCAAAGCCGCAGCATGCCTTTGAACTAAACGGCATTGAATTCAATAAGCTCTTCTCCACAAATACAACGACAAGGACAAGGACTTCATAACAACGCAACAAGTCTATTTAGTTGAATAATTAATAAATTATTTAGATACGATTAATATGTAAAATCTGGTATTAAGAAAAATCATTCTACTACAAATTCTCCTGTGGAAGAAGCGAGAGAGGTATGCAAGGATCATAGCAATTGGAGGTCTGTGATCTCTGCCTACCCAAATGGGAAACAGGCGCGACTTATATAAATAAATAAAATATTCTCCTAAGAACAAATAAGCGGAGTTGCACTTACCTTTTATGAAAAATCATTGATTTTTTTAAGCACATCTTCGTCGGACAACGAATTAATTCCCGCTATTGAAGATTTTCCCGACGAGTTCACTTCGTTTATAAATTTAAGATTATCCACAAAATTTTTGTAATGCTCCTTATATTCCTTCTCATCTTTATACGACTTATTATAATCCTTTAAGTATTTCGAAAACAATTTTTCTGCGTCCTTTAAATCGTATACTATCGGCTTCTTACTTTGTTCCTCTCTTTCTAATTCATCGTAAAATGCATCGAAACTATCCTCATCTGCATCATCTTCAAATTCGTAACATATAGTTGATATAAATAATGTCAATAAAACACAAGTAATATACCTCATTTCGAAGCAGACGCTTTCAATGATGTGTGAGATATGATTGCTTAAATTTGAAGCGATCGTGCCATCAGCATGGCTTGGCCTCGAGGAACAAGTTTCCGACAGTGAGATATATAGTTTGTACTAACTCATAATACGATATAATATATTTCAACTTTGATTATATTTTGTGTAGGCATGCGTAGGTTGTCGAGGTTAATAGCTAGGAATATTTAAACATAAAGTTTTGTTGTGTATTATTTTTGTTGTAGGTAAAAACAAACATAAATAACGGTAACGCTAATAATATCTGATAATAAAACTGTATACGTCGAATTTCTGTACATTAAAAAAGTTATTAAAACTGACTAAGAGAAGGATCTACGATGTGAATTTAGAATACGTCAAATTTTTTTTGTTTCTCTTTGTGTCGGTTTTTCTGTGTTTGTTATACGGCCTAATGTCTGATAATGTTGGACCTATTTCATTTTAATTTTACATGTTAATATTTACTTTTTTTCCCGGAAAATAAAAGTTTGCATAATTAAAAAACTATAGCATACTTTTGCTAAACTCTTGTACAGTTTAACATAATACCTCAAGTCCTTAATTTAGTATTATTTGTGGTTTTTATACATTATTTTAACCCAGATTTTATTACAAAATAATAAAAATGTTTGGATCCTGCGGCATATTAAAAAATTACAAATTTTTTTGAAAGTCACTGGGACTTTCATACAAAGTCATTTTCATACAAATTTCATAATAATATAACAAGAATATAAAATCTAAAGGCCTAAATTTCTTAGTTTTAGTATTTTTTGTTAAAATATAATAAAAAAGGCGTTATGGAACAATCAACAGTACAGAATAGTATAGATAGATGGCGTCCTTACTTTTGAAACGCGCTTACAACATTGATTCAAAGTTATTATTGTATATAAGTCATCTTAATCTTGGGGTGTATTATATCAAAATTTGTCAGATCTCGTTTTGCTAAGTAGCAAATACATTTTTGTTGAAAATTCCAATTCAGTGTTCATGCGCATAGAGGCAACATTCTGAGAATGCGCCGGTGTAGGGGCGAAATGTGCGTCGAGTGCTTTTAAGGGTTTTTACGCGAAGTATTGCTACTAAATTGGTCTATTAGGATTTTTATACTATAGTCTTCCACAAAGTAATGACTGATTATCTTAATTATATATTTGTTAATTTTCTGTATCAAAAGTGACAAAAAAGTTAAATATAAGCTTACCTACATGCTAACTAATGAAAAATCAGTAAATATATTCGTAACAAATGCAAGCTCCATTTGCATTTTTAATGGCTTACAGTTATTACTTTAACACACAAAATCATAAATTAGACGATAATCCAAGATTTATAAGTCATCAGGTTTTACAACTTAGACTGATCTTTAAAGGTTAATACTGTAAATTTATATGATTATTTTCGAAGCTGTTAGAATACTATATAAGTAAGATTTTTATTAGCTAACTATAAAAGTTATATTTGTACAACTGATACATACTTACTTGCGACTACATAATGTGTGTTTATGTTTGTATATCTTTCGTAGCTTAATAAAACTGTCCTCACAAATGTTCTTAATCATTTAACGCGTATATTATTTTAAACAGCTTACATTTAAAAGAGTTTCATATATATATATATTTTTTATATTTTTTTTTATTTTCACAGAGACAAATCATTTAAAAATTACGATCTAGCCTAGAGAAAGACTAATGAGTAATTTACATCTAACTTAAATTGCTAAAGTATATATAATATAAGAATAGTGTCCACTAACACTTCTTACAGTCTCTAATAAAGGTCTGAGACTTTTTTAATGTGTACTTAAAATGTTTAAATATAATCATAGCACATCACTAATGACACTAGCACTAAAACACTAACTCGAACGGTTTTTCCCTTTTTAATCTTCTCACTAGACCGGTGGTGTCTAGAAGCTGGATAGCCTCAACATTCACATGATGGTGAAGTCTTCGGTCGTGAGCTCCAGCGATCTTCTTAATAACACTAGTGACGTCCTCTATACTAAGGTCCCGATGAAGGTCGTCGTTTCTAATATACCAAGGAGCATTGACAATTCCTCTGAGTACTTTGTTTTGGAAGCGTTGGATAATTTGTATGTTGTTCTTGTTGGTACAGCCCCAGAGCTGGCTACTATAAGTCCATACGGGCATGAGGACTTGTTTGTACAAAAGTTACTTGTTTTGCACTGATAGTGTGGAATGCCTTCCGAGCAACCAGTACATTTGACTGTAGCGAAGATCCAACTCTTCGCGTTTTTTTTGACGTGAATCTTCCATCGGAGTTTGGTATCTAGCGTCATACCTAGATACTTTGCCGAATTATGGAATGGTACTTTTACTTTTTCCAAAAATACTGGCTGGTGTTCGTATGAGGTTTTATTATTAAAGTCTATGTGAATTGAAGAAAAGAGTTTCATATATTAATAAATGTATTGTTATTTTATATAAAGTGTATATCTACGTATGTAATAATCTTCTGAATCTAAGCCTTTTTCTTACTTACTTCACCTTGTTAGTCGGAATATCCTCAACTGAATATATAACTTTGCAATTCTTAATTTACATTGTATGTCGATTGACTTTAGCAGTATACAAATTATTTTGAAGCGATTAAGGTCCGCTTAATCTTGGTCCTCGAACACAACGGCCCAAGATTTTTACTCAAATAGACGACTAGCTAAATTTCCATTACAGAAGATAAAATTAGAACAACTGTGTCTGTTCCATAAAGCATTTAAGTGCCTTGACTAGCATAGAAATTGTTTATGCGGCATTCATTTGCTTTTAAAGGGAAACCATGAAGATATAGACATTCGATAGCTTTATTCTCCGCTGAAAACCCATTTAAAAGTTACACTTGACATGACAATCATGTGACACTTGCTATACAAATATAATTAATCTAATTTATTATTTAAACTTAGAGCTTCGTTAGTTGATCTGTGTCTAACTGAAAAATTCTATTGAAACAGTTTTCTAGCGAAAGAAAGCAATACACAGACCACACGTACGAGATAGCATAGCAAACTGAATTACGCGAATTACAAAAAAGATATCTTATAGTTATAGTAAAATTTTACTATTAAATAGTAATCTAATAATAATCGTTAATATATAGTAATATCAAATATTTGTCATTATAATATACTAGCAAACCGGGCGAACTCCGTTTCGCCACCTTCGCTTCGTTTTCTGTAACATTTTGTTTGGTGATTAAAAGATGAAGAAATTTGTTTTATATTTGAAAAGGAAGAATTTTATTTCATTTCACAACGGTGAATTGAATTCATTTCGATTACAAAAATGAAGTGTTATTTAGTTGAACTCCTCTACGTAAATGAAAGTGAATCCAAAGTAAATACTGAATCGATACGTTATACATATATAAATGCTCTTTGGTAAACCACATTTTTTGATTTTTTGTCTGACGTTAAAACAAACAAAGCGGATAGATTCCCAACTCATGAACACGCAACGTATAACTTATATAAAAAACAATAATTTATATTTATCCCGATAATTCTAAATTTATCCTGCAAACACT
The DNA here is from genome assembly GCA_963693355.1 of Pontia daplidice. Classification (NCBI taxonomy): domain Eukaryota; kingdom Metazoa; phylum Arthropoda; class Insecta; order Lepidoptera; family Pieridae; genus Pontia; species Pontia daplidice. The sequence goes on from CAVNZL010000013.1 coordinate 2,359,102, forward strand.
AAGCGACTAACACTTGTGACTTGTTAATTGTCATTGCACACGCAAGGCGAACTGGAATCGTTTGAAGTCAAACGGAAGATCAGTCGGAATCATTGGTATTCGAGGTTTACATACATTTTCACCTGGGTACTGTACCAACTTTGAGTTGCAACTTCTGTGGTGGAAATCCTGGTCACTCCAGTGAGTTCAAAATTACGTTGGATAATTTACTACATCATCGGGATTTGTTATGGAATCAACGAATTTCACCAAATTGCCAGCAATTTTTGATTGAATGGTGAAATTCAGTGCGTGTACATCATTATTCTTTGCGGCAAGAATTGCTCGTTGATTTAACCAAGCATAATTCTGATAATTCTCTCTAATGTTTAGGAAAACAGTTTCAATAAGAGCTAATTGAGAGTCTACAAATCGGCAAAAGTCGTTGGTAATTAATCCAGATGTCGAATCAACTGAGACTTTTCCATTTCCAACAGTGGAAAATTGTGCTGCACATTAATTGTTTTGAAGTTGAACTCTCATATTAGTGGTTAGCGATAATGTTTTTACGTTATTCCATTAAGGTGATGTATTCAGGCAAGTATTCAATTCATCTGCAGGCGTTCTACGGGGAATTACTGACAACGTCTGCCTGAAATCGCCTGCCAACAATATCATCCAATATCGCCAAATATGTTGTTATTTCGCAGAAGATGCCATTGTGCACTCATCCCAAACAATGAGCTTGAATTGCATCAACAATTTTCCCATAGCACTGGATCGGGAAATATTTTGATTTTAATTGAGTGGCAACTTAAGCGCAGAATGTGCAGTAAGACCGCCATAGAGTCTAGATGGCGGTCGCCAAAGCTATGTCACATCTTAATCGAGTGGTGACCAAAATCAATCAAATGACAAATATTTTCCCTATTCCTCCAGGTACGTCCGGGAAGAATAGACCACCAGTATTATTTTCCACCACATGCATTAATGTTTAGTATACTTGTTTTAGCTGTTCATTCAGCAACGGCACATTATTTCGAACGAATTCCTGCAATGTATCAACATTGTATTGCAACTCTCGATTTAATTCTTGGTTGAATACATCGTGCATCGATCGATATGGCGCAATCATTCCTACTTCAATCAGTAGCTTGTTTGCAATAGTCAAGCATTGATCCTCAATCAGAATCAATCCTTCATTGTAGATTTCATCGGTTATTTGGATGTCAGGATTATTCGTTTGAATGCGAAAGCGATGAAAGATATCTTCACATTTGTCATCTTTGTATTTGTTCCATAACTGAATTGGTTGTGAAGGTAAACATGGTGTGATGATAATCGCGAACAACGTTCGTATTTGGTACGCATTTGATGAAATAACTGAATCCGCAAGTGTTAACTCCCAATGAGAATCTTTCTCCAGCAAACCCATCAGTTAGCATGCTTCTCGATATGTTTGGCATTGGTGGCCATTCACAGTTTTCAAATGCGCAAATGATTTTGGTCCACGTAAATTTACCTTTTTTTCTCTACTTATTCTTCTTATCTGCTTCTTATTCTCCACTTATTCTTCTTCTACTCTTCTCTTCTAATTGTTCTTCTCCTATTCTTCTCCTCCTCTTCTCCTTGTCCCCTTCACCGTCTCCTCTTATTCTTCTCTTCTTCTTCTCCTCTTCTCCTTGTCATCTTCATCTCCTCTAATTCTCCTCCTCATCTTCTTCTCCTTATCTTCTTCACCTCTAACTCTTCTTCCCTATTACACTTCTTCTTCTCCTCATCTTCTTCTCATCTAATTATTCTTCTCCCTATACTCTTCTCCTCCTCTTATTCTTCGTATATGCGTGTTATTCTCCTCATCTTCTTCTCCTCCTCTAATTCTTCTTCTCCTCTTATTAGACTTCTCATCTAATTCTTCTTCTCCTCTGTTTCTTCTCCTCATCTTATTATTCTTATTCTCCTCTTTTTCTTCTTCTCCTCTTCTTCTCTTATTCTTTTATCCCATAAAACTAGCAATATTTTCACATGCTTTCTGAATAATAACCAGAGAGGCCTTAATACATTTAAAAAGAAATTGTATGGGCATACGAAATATTCCCTTTTTATTTCCAGCATTAGCCTCACCCGCCAAGACGCATCTATACCAGATGCGTCTTGGCGGCTAATCCATGTTGTCATCCCGTCAGCTGAGAGCAGCGCCTTGCGCGTTCGACGCGAGGCTGTGCTGCCAGTGGAGCCACCCGTTTCCCGTGACAGTTCTGTTGTACTTATAATCTATTCGCGCACACAACTCTCCAAGTACGGTGCCAACACAAGTATGTTTAGTAAATTTCCGAGAAAAATTAAATTTTTTTAATGAGAATATTTTAACTCTTAAACGTCTGGTTCGTTCGTGAGTTAAAATAAGAAGGTAATTGAAGCGTTAATAGTTACTGACATAAATTTATAAGCTATATCCCTGATTAATAGCAGAGCATTTTGAAATGCAAGGTCTAGTTTTAGTCTTTTGACGTACCTACCATTCGTTTGTTTTAATTAATTGTTAAATTTCTGATTTAAGCAATTTTACACACCTAGACACTTCTCTGGATGAGTCGCAGAAATGCCCAATTTTTATCGTGAAAAAATGCGCATCCGAATTGTAGTAGAAAGCTCTTTTTTTCATTTAATTTTCCAATAATAAGTTTGTTTTTATTCTATTGCAAATGAAGCATACTAAACGTAAATATTTTTAATAATATGACACCAGTCAAATTATATTCAGAATCGTTTTTGATCCATTTCTATTACAAAAGGTTATTCTTCTACAAGGAATGAAAACATAACAAGGAAACAAGTAAATACTTTAATTATTTTTTTATAAAGAACACACACATCCATGAGTGCTATCTATAGGTTTTAGCCGTACCTCCAGCTCGTGGACCTTTCCGTCATTCTTTATAATAGTATTTTTTTATCTTGTTTATGACGTTTAGTGGCCATCTAAATAAAAAAGAGGTTTAACTCAAATTAATTTTACCTTTCAGGTGCCAAAGTTGAAATTCAGTTTTTGTTGGTGACGATGTGGGCTTATGTACAAATAGCCTTATGAGGCTCAAAGAAGACATGCAATGATTATGAATGTTGTAACCTATAACTTATTATTGTGAATCTCAGGCAAATACGGCAAATTTTTGTGATTTATTGTGCATCATTGAGCCTTTAAAACAAATAAGGGTATGTTTATTAATGCGGGTGAAATCACTGAGAATAGCTAGTACAGATGTAAGTGCAAATAAAAGTCGAAACGTTAAGTAAAGTATAAGTAAAATTAGGGTGATATCATAGTATAATCAAAATAACTTGGATATGATTGATTGAACCTCGATTCAGAAATTCTTGTCACATCCACAGATAGTTTCTAGTATGTATTTTATCTGGGTTAGGCTATCTAGCTTCACTATTTTTTTTAACTGAATTAATAATCAATAATTAGTATGTCATTAATCTAATAATGTTGCGGACTATTGTTGTAGTTTATTTTCTTACATGTAAATAGATTATAAATTTATTACTAATCTGTAGGAACATCGCCGAAATCTATGTACTACTTATAACTTACAAACTGTACCAAATTGAATAATTATTTTATGTTATCGTTATGATTTATGAAATTAAGATAAACCTACTATTACCAAATAAATTGATAAATTCACGAACGAGTGTATTTTCTTCTCAACTTTTTTCGTCACAATTTAATCATCCTATTAAGAACTCCCGGCCAACTAGTGGTTTAGGATAAGTAGCGTAGGGGAGTAGTAGGGTCAAGGACTCTAGCTCATTAATGCCTCATTAATGCCGCATAAATTCTGCATGGCTCTTACGAGCCGGTCAGAAGCAACTCTCCTTGGTATTTTCTTTCGACTTTGAAATTTTTACTCCACAGTTGACACGGTCCATCCACGGTTCCTCCAATTTCGTCCACGATGATGTGGAACCTAATTAACCTGCTTATGCTCTCGATCCAATACAGCTGTTCAATCCCTTTCCATCTCTGTTCAAGTGTCTGGCACCATGAATTTGTCTTTTATCTTTATTTATACCGCTACCGGTCTATGTTACCGGTATGTGCCCGACTCGGAACACAAGTATTGAATGTCAAATACACAAATGTATCATTGGTATTAAAAAAACTGAGTTATTTAAATTATCCTAAAGTATTGGTATCAAAAAGTATTAGGTTTAAGGGGTTAAGTAGTAGGTATTCGTTTTTATATCATGCGCTGCTTGAATATCCATCCACTGGGAAAATAAAAAGTCTACTCTTGTTTACTTGCAATCGAAAAACATTTAGACATATGACGACGCGATGGAAGATAATAGAGCATTTATTTATCTGAATGTTGATATACTGGACCTATTAATGTATCTACAATGACCCATGATTTCGTAACATACAGGAAAGTTACTAAACTAGTAAGTTACGATAAGAAATTATTATAGTTATATTCTATGATAAAGTATTTTTTAATCTTCCTTATAATTTTTTTAGTCCTTAGATTAAATGTCGTGCCATCTGTTGACAGATTTTGTACTTTACATTAATGTGGTTAGCATCTGTTAGATATTAAGATAGATGTCACTGCTTTTGAAATCGCAATTCATACAGAGGTTTTTTTTATAATAAAATTATACTATAATGCAATAGTGAATATAAAATAGAGAAAGAATGTAAGCTAACTACATCATAATATGTAGATATAAAACAAATGAAAATTACTTGTCCTATGTAACATATTATCTCATCAAATTTGGCCCTGAATAAAAAAATTTAAAAGTAAATAAATACAATTATATTATATTAATTATATTATCCGCGAAATCAACAATTGGTCGAAAATGTGCCACATAATTATCTCTTTGAGTCAACGGTTTTATCTAATCGCTTACTATCAAATAGGCGTGGGCGGGACACTTGCATTTGTTTCAAAAGTATAAAACACAAATCATTTTTGCAACTATAAGTAAAAAAAGATGTGAATATAAAATTAGTGAAAATGACATTTTGATTAGAAAAATGGTAGTCTGTGAGTTGGATAAAGAAGTGTCAGGTGAAATACTGGGGTGGAAGTTACCAGCCTGGCAGGCGCTTCTTCTGCATCGAGTGCTACCATCATTTGGCGGCCTCCTTGTCTATCTTGTCATCATTTGTTTTGACTTGGCCTTAGTTGTACAACACTACCAGACGGGTAATAGAGTGTGAGTGAGCATTACTTACATATTTTATAACAATTCATAATTTCTATTCTGTAATAGTAAACACCATTTCAAATGCGTATTTAGTGACGGATTTACATTCAAATTTTAATACTTGTTTTCATTGTATATAATAAAACTTAAATGAATTTCTTTAGGTATATTTAAATATCCCTAGATGAGATCCAGGCCAGTGAGCTCGCGAATATTAATTTCTTTATATGTAGCTCCTGTAGCAAACAAAGTAGCAATCATAACCTAGCACATAACAAATTACTCGGAACATAATTATTATAAAGTTATTGTATAATATGTATATTCTGTAATGTACATACTTTACAATAATTGGAACCCACATAACCAAACTTTATACTCGGGAAAGCAATTTGTGCGCTGCAGTGAGGTCATGGGACATTTTAGTTGTTTACAATTATTGAATTATAATGATTTCAGGTTAGCTGGTTTATGTTTTACATTAATATATTTACCAGCCCTTATATCTCTTGTATTCACGTTGGCGTCACCACCTCCATCTTTACAACCGGAAGGTGCAACATTCAAAATATCGATACAAAAATCCGATTTGAAATGGATTTTGACGCAATTGGCAAGTGCTATATTTTTTCCAATCGCAGCTGTAATCAGGTACATTTACATTATAGACTTTCGTATTTTGTACAGTAAAGTGACCTGTTTTAATTTTTTTTATGCAAACTCTAATTTTTTTCAATTTAATGATCTTTATATAATTAAATTTCAAAACAAACAACACAAGATGGCAAAAACAGGCATACATTATTGTTCTAATTTATAACGAAATAATAATAATAATTCGCCACAGCTTGGTTAAACGTTATTCCATTTTATAATTTTTACAACTAAAAATATCAACAGCAGCTGTTAACCAAGGCATGCAAAACTTTAAGTAAATTTTATCTACTATTATAACTTCGAGTAATTCTTACATGTTACATTAGTTTTGGAGCAATATTGCACTTCGAAATTTTGAATCGACCGAATATTTTTTCCATCCGATTATAACTTCATAACCCATGATAAAAACTCATAAAATTACGGTATCTCAAACTCTTTCGTCCTTATTCATTGCAGATACAGCTATTTAATATTTTGGTGGATAGAGGCAGTGTATGCATCTCGTTCAGAGAACGAGCTTCGTACGCGGGACGCTCTGATGCGGGCACGCACTCCTTCGTCGATTGAGCTCTATTTATTCCTTCAGGCGTTTGTTCACTCTGCTCCTGTCGCTGTTGTGAATATACTGGATATGATGGCTAGTTTCTCCAATCCCGTCTATGATACTAGTAAGGATATTTAACATTATAAAAACAATATTTTTTTTTCTGTTAACGAGTAGAATCATATTTTTAAATTTGATTGGCGAAATAATATTATTAAGAACACATTGCATTTATTGAAATATAATACTACGAGCTGTAAATTTTAAAAATAATATTTGTGAGTAGGAATGGGATCTTATATTTAGTTAAATTAGACTTTCAAAGATCTATTTATGACATCTGATATAACACCAATATAAATAGGTATTCTAATGGATTATTAATTTAAAACTATATTGCAGTGCAGCTTCAAGCGATAACATTAGTAGCGTCTTCGTTACGAATGGCAAGCACGGCAACAATTTACCGAAGATTCGAAAGGGAGAAAATATGTGGTAGACGATATCCATGGAACATAAAGTTAAATGCAGACACAGAGGACGAAAAGGATACAGACAATCCGAGTAATTCAAAAAAAGAAGAACCTATCTATGAAACGATTTTGCAAAGAAGAATGTCACCATCATCATCATTCAAAAAACCAAGAGAAGAAGTCATTAGCGATATGATACAGTTTTCACCACGTCAGTCTGAGAGAACAACAGTTTATGAAGATGATTTATATTATGGTGAATCAGATACAAGTTCTGATTACATGACTCCAACTGTAGATAAGACATACGACAGCGATGACGAATACATTCGACCTGTTTCTATAATTGATAGAGTTGCACCGCGTAGATCTACAAGTCACAAAGTCGAAAAAGTGGATATAACACCTCCGCCATTAACTCCAGCTCCACGAATAACTTCAATAGCAGTTTGGGCTGAGAAACTAGTTGAGAACGCTGAAAATTTACCAACGTGGCTTTCTGCTCCACCTCGAAGAAGACACTTCGATCTTCAGGAAGAAGCTGACGTTCCGTTACCCCGCCATATTCCAAGTTCCCGCATTCGTGGCTTAGAACCCCCCGATGTTACTGCTTCTTTTATCCACTTTTTGGGATGGTATGGCTTTTTTATAGCGCGTTTGCTTTCACTTGCTGCTTTCATTAACTTCTCATCTTATTTTTCCACCATAGTTTTGTTCATTCATTATCAAATTATGTTACTATTTTTAATCGTCCCTCAGGCGCCAACGGTTCGTAGAGCTTTCTATATTTTCCTTGCATTTATTTATTTATTTTGCCTAATGGAGTTTAAAATTCGGTTTCGTCACGTTCGAGTGTGGCATTTATTCTGGTTCTTGGTGTGTACGGCCGAGATTGTGGTATTCATTTCCCTTTGGGGCACTATTAATAATCCCTTACACTTTTGGTGGAAAAATTTTGTTGTCCTTGTAACTTTATGTAGTATGGCATTTAGCTATTTACTATTTTTAATCTATTTTGTTATGTTACAGCCTAGGGAAATAGTTGTACATATTAATTCGAATACAAAGTAAGATATTATAGGCATTTTTTAATTGTTACTCTTTCATTCAAAATCTCAAAATATTTAAAAATCTCATCGAAAAACTAGGTGCGTATGGAGTAAAAAACAAAGATTTGTTTTGAACCTAAAATAACTTTGCGTACAATAGAATGTTCGAAGAAGTCTGATTGGATCCATCTGTTGAGTTGTTATAGTGAGGCACTATGTTTTACTACGTCTAATTTAAAACATACTACAAATACAATTTCAATGAATTACTTGAGACAAATATTATTTTTTATTATTTGTAATCGCTGTATTTATTTTTTTAAATAAATTATATTTTACTGATCATACAAGTTTTTGTACCTTGAAACGAAAAGTGAATTTGCACTGATTAAACTGAAATAGTATTTCTCTTGAATTTTTGTCGCTGTGCTGTTGTGAAAATTGTACTTAGGTGATATGAAAATGTATTCTTTAATACGAATATAAATTATAATAATAAGAAAAAGCTTATTATATATTCCAGTAAACGTAATAAGCTTTTTCTGTATATTTACTACGCAATACCTAGTATTACTTGTGCGATGCCAACGCCCTTTACCATTTAATATTATAAAAAATATTTTTGGCAATTATTATATTTAATTGGATTAAGAGGAATATTTTGTTAATGAAATTAATATGATCTACATTGACGATCCTGATTATAATTCTACTTATAAACTAGCTGACCATCACAAACACGAAAGCTACCATAAAATTAAGTTTTTCACACTGAGTAAGGTGCAATGTATCTATACATCAAAGAACTCTACAACGATTGATCTTTCTACGAATTTTTCCGTCTGTGCGATGACAAAAGTAATGTTGTTTCAACTGTTGTTAAATCTATGCTCCAAATAGGTAGTATGTTTAAGTTGATTGTAGCAACAATTTGTAGGAACAAAATTATTTAACACATATTTTTTTTTTTTTTTTTTTTATAAAAAATTTTTAAAGGCATCTATTACTCGAGGGAAATAATACTAAGGTTTTAGTTTTCGTTGCTTTTGTTTGGTTTTTTTTAGCCTTTTAACTCAGACATACAGACATTACTTTTTTATTTATTTATTATGACCTATGAACTATGATCATGTTGTTTACATTCTAATTTTAAAATTATGAATGATTTTCTTTTGATTTTTCATGTTATGTAGTTAAATGAAACCGATCATTTTTTACTACACCATAGAAATTATAAATAGACAAAAGGCACTCTGTGACAGTTGTGGACTGAATGATATTAAACGAGATGTTACACCTGAACCCTCCCAATTCATTTCTAATATTAAGAGTAATACTGGTGGCGATTCTGATGTACAAACTCTAAACTAAACATCTCTAAATTTAGCTTTAGACCTGTCAAACAGTTTTAGAGAGCGTAACCTATTCTGTACACCTCTAAATTGATAGCAATAAGGTTTACATTGTAATGTAGAAACATATAGAATAGGTTACACACGTTTGATAGGTCTAAACCTAAATTTAGAGATTTTTAGTTTTAGTGGTATACATCAGAATCGCCACCACTGTTCACCGCTCTACGATTATAAATTGGACTAAACTCACATATAAAAATTTGGTTATAAGAATGTAATTTGCTGTCAACCATTCATTATGGTTTATTAATCGATGTCACAAAGTGCTTAAACAAGTGTTTACAATTACACGGTCTTATTCCTTACCCGACCCAATTTTGCTTGCATAGAATTAAATACATAATTAAAATTTTTACACTCGCGATTTCATAGCGCTCGGTTCGAGAGACATTAGACCTAGCCTGGTCTGGTTTTGAATAAGATAATTTAAATTTTATGTATGCAACCATACTTTTTAAACAACTGAAAAAACTTCGAAACTTCGGTATAAAACGCGCATGCTTATCTTCCTTAGAAATATCTAAACCGATAATATTATTAATTTGAAGAGTTTGTTTGAAGGTGCTCATCTCAAGAATTAATGTTCGAATTGACAAATTATTATTGTTTTGGGTAGTCCATTTAGCGAGGCTTTAGACTATATAAGACAACGGTGCGAACAATAGAAGCGACTCATTCCCTCCTATAGGACATGTTTCGATATGCAGGGGTATTTTAACTAATGCGAGAGAAACCGCAGGAAACAGTAGTATCATATATTTCAGAACCTCACTTTTCTTTATTATCATTTATAATATCATTCATATATAATAAATATAGTCATCATTAACACTTAAGTTTATATAGTACATCACTTAACGAGTGCCGCTGTTCACTTTGATCATTATTTTTTGCTAATTTACCGTGGCCTGTCGATACCACTCCGGAGATGAAGGCTCGCTTGTAATTACGATCAAGCTGACCGCCATTGTAATTTGTAATACAAAGACTCACTTTCTTGTCAGATCAGTTTCAAAGGATTACATTATCAAATAGCTGACCTGAAAATGCCGAGCACATGTCCACCAAAGTTTTGATAGTTCCGTTATTCATAACGAGCTTACGATAGGAAGATGAAGTCGATGTAATAGAGCTTGACGTTTTCATTACGTTTATTATAGGAATACTATTAGATGCTTCGGTTTAGTACCGGCAAGTATTTGTTAGTTTCGTAAGTACATTCTTAATCTGAATCAACTAACCCCACCTACACATTGTAGGTATAATTTATGTATATTAGAAACCAATGCAGAAAGTTAATAAATTGCCAGTTGTACTTGGCGGAGGCTGGGCCAAGGCCCTCTCGGCCACTTGTAATCTGACACCTCTTGTATTCGATCTTCTCTACTAATTTGCGGTTGCCTGCAATTGAAGGGTTGTCAATAAACTCTCAAATCAATTTAGGTGCTCATAAATTTGCGTTCATTATGTATGAAGTTGATATTATGTTACAATAATAAATTATATAATAATAAAGCTTTTTTATTTACTCTATTTTAAATATTTACAATATATTCACTTTTTTATTTTTAGTTGGGATAAGTAGTGTAATTGCTGATTAGAGCAAAACCCATCTTGGGTGAAAGCCTCCTCCGTTGCTTTCCAGATGTGTCTGTCCCTTGTGAATTCCATCCACGATCTACCAGCTATATCTACGATGTCGTCTGTCATCTTACAACCGTCTCAAGATTTTTGGCACGACTTCTTTCTTGACGATTTTGTGATAACACAACAATTACTAATGTTTAACTATTGTCTTATATAAATATGTATGTATTTGAATATGTATGGTCATATATAAATATAGTGACTAGCAGTAAGGATGTTGATACACAAATAAGAGTCTGTTTTATTATACAGTTAAACATATGGATTAAATTTGTGAATGTATTCCGTTGTAATGGGCTACCAATCCAATCAAAGGGTAAGTAACATCGAATCTTTTGTTACATTCACAAAGCAATGTATGGTTCTAATTTCAGTAATTTCACTTGAAAGTGCACAGCCCTAATTCCGTGTGTAAAGAGGCGGAACCCGACAACGGGTTGCGTTGTGCCACACGATAAATCGTCGAACATAGCTCGTGGACAATTTCCCTGTCAGATCAACTTTCATGATGTTACACAGATTTCAAATAATTAAATGCATTTGCTCCTATTGAGTGTTTTAGTATTTCCAAATATCAGTATAAGCAGAGAAGTACACGGTCATGTGATTCTTATTATTAATAACATTAAAGTTTTCAATTAAATCGATAGAGTTTATTTGTGTACAAACTGGTAGCAGTACATTGTATAGCTTAATATTGAAACTAGGTAAACATTATACAACATTAAACATTATACGTTTGGCATTAACAGAAACGCCCCGATTTAAATAAAAGCAATTATTTGGTATAAGATTAAGTAAGTCTATAGCGTCATGTTAGTTAAGATAAAATATATTATTAGGAACTCCACAGAGTGCGATACCTTTCTAATTAGCAGTAGATACATACGAGTACCCTTTTCCGCAAGTATAAAGCTATGGGACGTAACGATTGCAACATCATTTGTCTTTAAATTGTTTTCGTAATCATTCTCTGTAACGTACATACAATAAACTGAGCTGATAAGTAGTATCTTAGGGCAAATGTATTCCCGATGCATTTCTTCGTGACGAAGTCTAACACGATAAGGTAATGACTTTACGAATTGAGTTCAAACATGCGAACAAAAATAAATATAATTTGAATTATATGGAAATAGTTAATTTATCTTTATAAAGCGAATCATATAAAATTACAACAAAGATGGCGGAGATTCTTTTTGACTATAATTATAAAATATATTACTTATAGACACTTACTAAAGATTTCATTGTTAAACATTTATGAATACTGATGAATTTAATAATAATAATTGTATTACAATAGATTTCACAAACAATTTTGTAACAATACAACTTTACATAAACGAAGTCAGTATCTTTAAATTTCTCACGTATATTTTCCTATTAGCGTCGATTAACACCATCATAAGTAGGTACGTTTGGTTGTGAATGATTCAAGTATTTCACTTTGATTTAATACTATCTAGTACTGTTCTTGAAATAATCTAATTATTGAATATCCTTTAATCATTGGCTGAAGAGCACCGGAATCGCCAATCTACGTAAATAATATAATTCACATATATATAGATATTTGTATTTAAGCTACATAATGAGTAGCATAGTAAAGGTACATTATCTATATAAAATTGGAGTGTCTGATTTTAATATTGAAATAATCGTTTTTTACTACATGCATACGAATATATATACGATACATACACCAACCTGAATTTTTTTTTAATTTTTGTCTGTCTGTCTGTCCGTTTGTTCCGGCTAATCTCTGGAATGGCTGGACCGATTTTGACGGGACTTTTTTTGATTGGTAGCTGATGTTATAAGGAGTCACTTAGTCTACTTTTATTCGGGTTCCGCAGTCTATGTAAAGGAACCCTTCGTTCTGTAGTCTATCTATAGAAGTATATATAAAATGTACATAAAAGACACATCTATATATATAAAAATATGAAACCCGTTTCGAGTTGTCACGGCATCACGTGTTGAAACGTTCTCGATAATTATTTTTTTTTAATGTTTGTGGAAAAAATATTAAGAAAATCTTTCATGATATTATAAATTTAATATTGCATATTTTTAAAAAACGCGCGTAACGAATATGTCAACGTCATGAGAGAGAGTGAGAGAGTCGTAGCTTATTTCTATCTCTTTCACTCTTATAATACGAAATAAGATGGTCAACTATACAAAATAAAATAGTGCAATAAAGCTATGCTAAGGCGGTACGAAGTTCGCCGGGTCAGCTAGTACAAGAATAAGGAAACACCTGATTTAGCGTTGGTTATTAAAATACAATGTACAGCGAGTGCAAATTGTTATGTTTATAGTTAATTAGACTAAATAATGTAAATCTCATTACTACTTTTCTAAAACGAGGATTTTTGTTGTTCCTAATAATTGTAAACACAAAATATTTTAAGAAAGATTTCATTATATAATACGTAATTAAATTACGAATATTGTAAACATTTGAAAAAGCATTCTATTACTGGCTTTTTTATTAACATTCTACTATTCCTTGACTTAGGGAACACATTAACATAAAATATATGTTCTGGGACAGTTCATATTAAGACATAACGTATTTGTAGTTAGTTCTTTTAGTTGTAATAGTTGCTATATATATATATATATACTATATATTTCGTGAGTAATTAGTAAGAAGTAGCTGGGAACATCTTGCAGCTACATAGTATAACGAGCAAACACTCCACATAAATCGGAATAGCTACGGATTACATATGATTTTATTATCGTGTGACAGATCTAGAGGCGCTCGCTCGACATGCTACTTCTCTAGTTAATAGAAATACGAGATACGTCGACTTCCAAACGGAAATTCACGGCATATTTTGCATATCGCATAAAAAAAATATTTGTGGCGCTGAAGTCGTCCTCTCAAGACATGAATTGGAACAATTCTTGACGACATTCAGGAATGAAACCAATCACTCAGTTGGAATAAATCTGTCCTTCAAACTAAATATCCTAAAACGGCGCCTCAAACCTCTATTCGTCCATTTGATTGTAGATCGTAGCTCCGACATGAACACGTTTCTAATTAAAGTCTTTATATAAGCTTGTCATTCAGAGGATTATAAAGTCTTCGTGTGTGGTCTTTGCATTGATAGCAATTATCTCCACGTACGCACTAACGTCATACTACCAAAAACGATGAAACAATAACATCATACAAATTTGTTGAACTATTGCAAAATACAATTCACTTTCTTTACAAACTTATTGGAAACACCCTCTAGTACAGTAAAAAAATATGTGATACGTATGCCAGATAGATATCGTGAAATAAGCAATGAAGGAAGGGTAGAATATTTAGACATCGAGAATATGTGTCTAGGTTGTAAAAGCGTTTGCAATTGATAAACAGATCTTAGTGGTTAAAATCGTGAAAGCCTATTTTAAGAGTCTTTTATTATTCAATTCCAATTTGTTTTGTCAAACGTTTATTATATACGTTATTTTTATTTTAGCCAGAGTTTTATTCAGTGAACGAGACCATTCAATTATTGAATTCATTACAATAAAACAATACAAAAAAACAGCGACACTTTTCGTTAAGAGACCTAACGAAAAAACTAACAACCTTGTAATGTCTTTTGAAAATGACCTTTTTAATACAAAGCGTTGCTGTTCGTATATCTTTTTAATTAATAACACTTATGCCTAAAACATTGAACATTTAATATCTTTATAGTATGTTATATACAATATAATAAAGCGATGTATGAAAAAGTCGATAAAGTTGTATGTAATTTCCATTTACTTGTATTTTATTTTTACACTATAGAGTTCGTTCTATTAGGGTTTTTGTTTATTTATATATAGTTTTACGTTTGATATTAAAGTTGTACTGTTTTATTTAATATGTTACTCTGATGACTTATAACTATACATTATGACATACGTGAGGTGGATGTTAACTGTGGTTCATTATGCGTAAGATCGATCAGTTATTTGTGAGAAAACTATTGTGGTCGTACGGTCTAATTCACGAAAGCCATAACTATATTTATGATATTGATACACATTCCATTTTAATACAGATTGTCTTCACCAAAATAACAAAACTACAAAGCTGTCATATTTTACTGTTAATGGTGGACTGCCGAACAGAGGGTCACAGGTTCGATTCCCAGTACGGTCAACGTTCGTGTGATGAGCATAAATGTTGGTTGTCGTGTGGGTGTTATATACCTATGTATTTAAAAAAATATTTATGTATGTAGTTCATGTATGCACCCATAATACTTATTTCGTTGCTAACCGACCATGTG
The DNA here is from genome assembly GCA_963693355.1 of Pontia daplidice. Taxonomy (NCBI): domain Eukaryota; kingdom Metazoa; phylum Arthropoda; class Insecta; order Lepidoptera; family Pieridae; genus Pontia; species Pontia daplidice. Next base: position 2,374,393 of record CAVNZL010000013.1, read on the forward strand.
TAAAATAGTGTTCTGTTCTGATATCAATTCTTTCAACATTCAGTAAAATATATTTTTTTAACAAAAATATTTTAAGTCTCTTTGATAAGTTAGGTCAGGATTAAATATTGCATTGGTTAGGTTTGGAAATTGTTTTTTCTCGCTTGTCAAAACCTCCTTCAATATTTTTTGTATATTTTGAGAAAATCCCTCGCCTCTGATCACCCATAAGGCTCAGTCTTTTATGAAAAAACTAACGGACTCTTGATGCATGCGAGACATCAAGACAATCATATTTTTACTACTTAGGTCTTAGGGAACCGTAGTCTTGTACGGTTCTTAGTTCTCACCTTCACATATCATCTTAATGCAAACTCCAAATTCACTAAAAAATATTGTTACACACAGACTCCTGACATTTTGCACATGTTTATAAACAACCCTTACAGAGTATAATATTTGTTATACTCTGTAAATAAATTAAATTTAAAAAATGTCTATGTATAAGACGCATACTATACGCTGCGGTTATTTTCCAATAATGGCATATTAACGTAGATATATACACTGATATAAAAAACATATATATAACACTGATCTTTGCGTGAATATCTCCTCAGTGTAAGTGATCGTCTTAATTATGTACAAACTACAAAGGAAAGAGAACAATACTGAGTACTGACCATAGAGCCGTAACGTAGCGTGCGTGACGGGAACGACCTACATTGAGTCTTGTCTATTCACATGCTTTGCATAATGTAAACTGTGGTCTTTTACGATTGCTCTTCGAACGCCACTTTCCCAGCTACTAAAGGATTATAGTAGTGCTAACACCAACTGTAAAACATGTGTATATACAATCATTATTCATAAAAAATAAATAACTATAGGTAATTGCAATCTTTATACAAGAACGACTTCGTCTCTTTATGTCTGATTGTGTCCAACGCAAAAATTTATTCTACTGATAAACACAAGATGTTACCCTTTACATTTAACATCTGTTATAATAATAATCTCTCTGTATAGACGAGTAGGTACGCCAATTTCATCAAGATGTTTTCCTTCGCAGATCCAAATAATTATGGTAATAAAGCTCGAAAACAAAATGATTTGTCTAAAATAAATTATTGTATAAATCCTGTTAAATTCTTCTTCACTTGGGCAAGAGCTTAGAATTATAGTTTACGTTATCAAAACAAGCACAGATTAGAAGGAACACTGATTTATTATTTATTATTTAACTATATATTTCCATGTAATTAACAGATACTTTTATCAGCGTGATTGATGAATATTATCGGTTAAATTCGCAACGCGAAGTTTGCAATATCAATTTAAAATACGATCAAACTCTTAATTTAATACGTCTAAGTAAACAAGAGTTAAGTAATAGCCAAGTATACTTCAAATATTTTGTTTCCTAGATAATCCAATTCTATAAGTTATAGGTATGTAAGATTAGGGCAACTACCTAGTTATAAGTTCCAATGTCATACAAAAATCACGTACATTATTAACGTATATTATTTCCATGGTGATCTTTAAAAAAAAATCAAAAGAAATAATTCTTGAATTAAAATCATTAGGCACCGCAATAAATCTATAATCCCAGCCCATACTATCGTTGAATTGCCGGTCCGTGTATCGATTAGTAAAATGACAACGAATATTGATTGCCTACAACTAACACAGATAATAATTCTTTCCCAGAGGCAGAACCACTTTTAGTATTTTGCATTGCAATCGTCGAATACAAGAAATCGTGTTTCAATCAATTAGCGTGATTTGATTAATTTGAAAACAGTCACGCACTAAGCCCTTCGGATTACATTACAAGTGTAAGAAATCGTGACGAAAGCTTATATTTACTTAGCAAAGCATTCCCAAGATAGAAACCTATTTCGTGATAGCAACGGTCTAGATTTTATAGAAGCGGCTTGTTTGAAGTTTCATCGAATTGGCCATTACGGTAAATAATTGAATTGATTAAGATACCCGGCGCCTTTTACGAATGATATTTGACATTGCACAGAAATTTAGCTTGCCTGAAGCTATGAAAAACATGTCCCATTATTATTTATAAAACCTCTGATCCTATATGGGTGTATGGAATGAAATTGTCCCTAAGGCATGTTGGTCATGAGTATCAAAAAGACGTGGATTGACTACCAAGCCGCACATAACTTTAATAATATGTTAGATAATTATCTGAACAGTAAATAATTGTTCAGGAACAAACGCGGCTTAATAATAATAAGATAAATAGGGTAAATAAAAAATAATTATCGGTCAGTAAACAAATTGAAATCTGAAGTTTATCTCTTTGTCGTGCTGTTCTAAGAGAGTTTACAGACTTTTAAGCAGATTGTCACTACAAGGAAAGGTATTTAATTAATTTACTTTAAATTTCATGGGTCCATAAGTCATCTTAATTTTGTTTGCGTTAATAATTTAATTTTTGAAACAGGCTGAACAGGTATTAAATTAAATATTACACGTAATTTAAGTTCATAATGAAAAAAGTCATATTAGTGAATGTTTAATATGAGTTATCCTATACTGTTAATTATAACACCAATGCTTTGTCAGTGTAGCCTATAATCGCTTTTGGAATATAATTATATAACATATTCTAATTCAAATAGCGAGAAACGGCAGTTAGTTGTAAATCATATCTACACCCGATAATTAGTATGTTAGTAATGAGCTCTAAGCGACACTATTTGTTTACTAATTATTTGTAGAAAGCTTTCTCTGCGTGGAAAAATAAATCCCAAAGTAAATAGTCGTATAGTGTTAATTAATGATTCCACTCTTCTCTCTTTCTTTCAAAGGGTGACAGAAAGAGTCGAAGCAGTATTGTCGTTAAAAGACAAGACTGCCTTAAATTTTTCAAGATCAAAATGCATCAGTACAAACTACAGGTGTGTGTAATGGAGCCATGCATGATAATGAAGAAAATGTGTGAAATTAATGAAAATAAATAAACTGATGATGTGGACATGGGCCTGACTCATAGTAAGAGGATTAAGAAAGAATTAAACTTATACCCAATTATACTTACACAATAAAGGGAGAGATTGATCAAATAAAAGAGAAAAGTCAAAGGGACAAAAATCCCGCCAGGATTTGGAAAAGGTGTTTGCTACACTTATAGAAACATTATATATTAGCTGTACCCGCGACTTCGTCCGCATGGATTAGTTATAACAAACTTAAAAATACTTATTTTAGTAAAACATGTACTATCTACGTCACTAACTAAATAAACAGAAATGTACTTTATTTATAATTATTACTTAAAGACAAAAAAGGAAAGCAGCAAAAATTAATCACAATATTTTGAATTAAGATAAGATAAGAACAGATTAGGGGAATTATGAAAGATAGGACCAGTAGAGAGAGTGTGGTGGCATGTCTTGCGCGTAAGCTGCGCGCAACTTAGATCATCTTGGAGCGCGTTACTGAACCTTTTATACGTTTTTCATTACGTAATTTTATTTTAGCTTTTTATCGGCGTAGTAAATACACATATATCCGTGCAAAGTTCCATCTTCCTAACACTAACCGTTTCGACGCTAGAGTTAGAACGGGCGAATGAACGGACATGACGAAGGGTTCGTTTACGTAGACTGCGGAACCCTAATAAAAGTAGCCTAAGTGACTCCTTATTACATCAGCTACCAATCAAAAAAAGTCCCGTTAAAATCGGTACAGCCATTCCAGAGATTAGCTGGAACAACAGACAGACAGACAGACAAAATTTAAAAAAAATGTCATTTTGGTGTGGGTATCGTATATATATTCATATGCATGTAGTAAAAAATGGTTATTTCAATATTAAAATCAGACACTCCAATTTTATATATTAGTATAGAATTATAGATTTAGATAATGCATGGTGTAATGTATTCATTAGTATCTGAAACAAATAGTTTGGTAATGTTTTTTTTTTCGCTTTTCTTATGTGTGTCCTTGTTGGCGTGGCTTAAGCATGCTGAGATAAAACATTAAAAATATAGGTTATTAAATTGTATCGCAAAACAATTAATAATCAAAATACCACCTGAAAACAATTGAAATAACAGCTTCATCATATTACATTAACATTGTAATATAACGAATAACAATGATAATACCTATGCACGTTTAACCTCATTTCTTGGTGCACACTATTCGAAGACATCCCATAAATCACTTTGAGTAATTGTCCAAAGCAAATGTTAAAACGCACAGTGTTACGCGTAGCATTTTTATTAAATACACCGTAATATTTAAATTTGTGCTTGGGAAAGCTGTTTGTATATAGGGTTTCTCATTGAGAGATGTGTTTTTCCGGGTCTTCTGGAACTGAATATCATAAATTAATAAATACTTAATTTAGTAGACAACTATTACATTGAATCAAATTTAAATCGAAAATTATATATAAATGAAGAAAAATACACAATTCATTACCTAGGATTCGGGATGATTTCCTTTTCTTAATTTTGTCCCTGTAGTTTCCGTATTTGCATTGAATGCGTTTTCGTACTATATAAATAAAATATCACATAAGTAAAACATGGTAAATTGGCATTTGCCACATGCGTAATACAGAATATTATTAAGTACAATTTATAAATATTTAGTAAATTATCATAGCACGACAAATTTTATAGAACCCGTTGGTTTCTCTGCCGTCGGTGTGCCTGACACAAATACTCTACATTACTCCTCTTTATATCTAAGTAAACTATTATTAAGTACCGGTGCTTATAGAAATAAACAATTATTACTATTTTGCTACTTTATGTAACATCATATAATGTATATAGTATATGTAGTCCCAAGGTATAAACGTTGAACACTAACATATTATATTGCAAATTTAAAAAAAGTAGAACCTCTTTTAGTGATAATGTAGTATAATATAACCGTTTTACATAATACAACTTACATAAGTCGTTGGAAAACAAGGCTCACTTTTTTATGTAACCAATCAAAGTCTTCTCCATCTATACTCAATAAACGCATGTCAATATCTTTGCTACTGGGAGTTTCCTGGGAGAACAGAACTGTAAGTTGACTATGGCTCACAATTTGTTTTATATGTATCAATTTAGCCACAAAAAGAAAAACGAAGTTATTAGAAATTCGATTAACACTTGCGTTTTGAAGACAATATACTTTCACAATTATCCCAGTGACGCTTCCGATTTCCAAAAATATTGTCTATGGTTAATACAATAGGTTGCAATTAAAGTTGATTTTTCATATTATATTCTTCTGGACAATCATCGTGGTAATCAATCAATGAATACAAAGTCATTATAGTAAATTGCAGTTGCATTCATCAAATTGTCTATTGTTCTATTTGTTAGAAATATTGATGGCTAGATGTATCTTATTTCGACTTACCAAACACAATTCAAATCTAGCGATTCTTGTTGTAATTATTTCCTTATTTCTATTGTTTATAACTCAGAAAGCGTTTTTGTCGTATGCCTTCACCGTACAAGAGAAATCCACAGATTGTGTACAGTTGGAATTCAATCGCACAATTTCAGATTTGAAGATGCCATTCTTAACCACTACACACTGCAAACTATACTGAGATTAACGAAATCGTTATCTATTACACAGACAAGGTAATTGTGAATGTTATAGGCGATAAAATTATGCCGCGAAATGCGTAACTTTACACATTAAAACGTAGAAACGCACGATTTGTATGCGGCGTCAATGCAATACGACATTTATTACAAACTCGTTATCATTAGCTTTTAACGATAGCAACGTAAAGTGAAAATTACCCGTCGAAATATTCATTTATATGTAAACTTAGTTATTCGCTTAAGAACTAGGCAATAAGCAAATTATGTGATAAGTGAATCTCATGTTACATCCATATTAACATGCGAGTCGCGTTTCAATATTTGATTTTATGGCGAAATTTTCTGTAATGTGCGTAAAGATACACAACTTGTAATATAACAGTGAAATATATATACGGTATATTATCGTACATTTAGATTCTACCATAACGAACTTAAACATGTTTTTATATAGTGTGCAGAGTTTGAATATTGCGAGACATCAAATCAGAAACAAAAATATTATACATCAAAACTGAGGAACCTAAATCACTGTTATTAATAAATCAGTTTTAGAAAAGCGGAAGAGTAATAAAAAAGAGCATATATTATCCCTAAAAGCTTATCATAACAGGATTAATTACGAGAGGGTAAACAATACGATCTATTTGGTAGTGTGTGCGGGGAGCGGGGCGCGCGTTTCCCGCGGAGCGCTCAGGACGACACCACTCAAATTGAGTTTCCAACCGTATCTAGACGTAAACGTACACGCGACGTACGGACTTTCAGCACGTAAACTATGCGTCCGAGTTTCATAGGGATTTGTGTGAGCAAGTGTTGTGTTTGTGATTCTTTCACATAACCGTTTGTGTGTGATGTGTGAACAATAAACGGAATAATGAATATAAAAAGGAAAATTTATGTTTCGGAAAGGCCGAATAAAAAGAGAAGGGTAAGTTTGTTTAAAACTGTTTGAATAATGACGACAACGACGAAATACATCATCTTACATTATCTTACGTACACCGTCCGTTCTTATCACAGCTGTGTTTATTATAATTTAGTGTCTCAAAGTTCTGGAATTATCAAAGTCGTTTGTTATTATAATCAAAAGAAGAACTTGTTAATGAAAATTATTTCAAATTGATGTTCTGTCTGATATGTTATTATTTTATATGATTTCCTATCACCTAAACCTCAACGGTAAAACTAATTAATTTAAAAAAATAGTTCTTATCTAACAATAATAGCAATAGTTTTTTAAGTAAATTTTATCTCTATCGAGTGAAGCTTTCAGCGAAAAAACTGTCGAATCACACGCTTATTTTTTTCAAATGGAGAAAACTGAAAAAAAAACCAGACTATTTTGCAACCTTTTAAACATATATTGTGGTAGATGAGCAAACAAACAAAATTAAAATAAATAAAATTGCACTTGATGTGAAAAGTATTTTAAATAAAATATTTATTTAAGATGTTATATTTTTGAGAATTCTATAATTCACAAATAAGTGGCTACTATTAACTCTACAATTACTCCTCTTATAATTACTAAAAATGCTTTTACATGTAATAAATAACCTTAAATGTAAATAATCTTGCAAAAAGCAGTTGAGAGAGAAACAGTGTTCGTACTTTTACCAACGATTTCTATGGTTTCATATCGCATTCCAATCTTAAACTTTTTGTTCATATACGCACTTATGGTATCAATTGCATTGAAGTATCTTTAAGGCAATGCCCCTCGACAATATTTATAACCTTATCATACAGAGCTGTAAATCAAAGCTATATATAGATAATCCTTATAGCACATTATTTGCCATAGTTCAGATGGGGAACTCTTGGATGGGTTACCTAAAAAAATATATAAAAGCATTTTTCACAATCAATGCTGATCCTTAAGGATCTGCAAGGCCTGCTAAGATTCTATGCTACTTTAACACTTGCATGACTACTTAAAGTGGGAAAATGTAATTAGGTAGAATCCATTTAAAAAGTAGTTTTCTAAAACGTTCTCGAAATTATGTATTACTGTAATGAAAGCTGATTTTTCTAACATCAGCAACAACAGCTGAGTATTTATAACACCACTTATTTTCCAATTACGGTGTTTGCAGCATCTTCAGTATATATTTGTATAAATATATGCGTTTATATGCGAACAATAATATTCTCGCAAAATAAGAGAAATAAAATATCTAACTGCTCACATATGTATAGTAGAATATAATTGATTAATTGTATAGTTATAAATTGTGTAATAATAAGCTATTGAAATTAATTTAGAAAAGATATTATATTTCTAATGACTAATTAAAAAAAAAAAGTAATTCATCTTTTTCTGTTAAATTATATTTATTCTGTGGCATTCAGAGCTTTTTTTAAATAAAGGGTCATTGTTCAAATATAACATAGAGGTACAATATTTAAATTTATCGAATAGAAAATAAACCTTTTAAATATTGTCTAGTTAAAGTAGACGCATTTCGTAATACCATTAATTATTCATAAAAAGAGCAGGAACACTCATTAAAACCTCCTTTGTTTCTCTAACCATGGAAAAATTCTTTTAACATGGACAAAGAAATATTCATAAATAATTTATTTTATTTTTCAATTGTAATATGTGTTTTAAAACTTTGAATAATAATGAAATAGAATTTTGTTTCTGTTTTCTAAGAATTATTCCAAGCTGTACAATTCGATACATTGATTATAAGTACATATAAGTACATGCTTACTCCGTCAACTTTTATTTCTAAAACTTTCGCGTTCTTTCACAGTATAATTTGTAACCGTTGTTTCAGTTGGTATGTTTAGGTATACTATACGTGCAAAGGTTTATTATTTATAACCGTCGCATCTAAAGTACAGAATCTGTTGCATTTTATCATACAAAAATAATCGCTTATAAAACTGTTCGATTCAAAAGATATGACTTAACAAATCACATGTATTTTCAGTATTAAAACAATTCATATGCAGCAAAAGTTATTAATATTTCACCCTAAAACCATTTATCGCAATCTTTTAAAACTAATGAGACGATTAAGTATCATTACAGTTATCAATGCCCATAAAACAAAAAGTGTGAGCTTAATAACATAAGAGAGTCTTTCATCGACACGCCGGTCATAATTTTCGATTTGCAAAGGATGAATGGCATTTTAATTAAACTTGGGAATGTGCCGTCGATTCAAAATGGGTTTTCGCTACAGACCTAGAAAGGCCTATCTACATTGTAACTACCTAGATGGTAGCTACTGATTGCAAATTCTTTGCCGCATATATACCTATGTATAGCCAATAAATGCTGCTAGTTTTGTTAAGCTGTTAGAATGTATAAGTGACTTCTCATTTGATAATAATGCGTCATGAACAATATATTATTTCATGCTTACTAACATATTGCCGAGTTTAAATGTAGAATAATATATAACAAATGGTCAATGGATAAACAGAAAATCAATCGTATCAACGAGTAACGTGGAAAGTGAAAGAAGAAACTACCGAAATTTATAATTTACATTGATACTCAGGATATAGATTGCGTGAGTTTTACGATGCGTCTCGAGGATTGTTCCACAGGTTATTTCTCAATCTCAATTGTCAAACGCAATTGTAAATTAATTTTACTAAGTACAATGAAATAATGAATTTCAATCGCATGAAAATATATAATTTTACAACTGTACGCTAATCTTAATCAACCAGTTAAGAGACTTGTATTTAATAGTGCATTAAATTAAATTAACCACAAAATCATTGAAAAACACTGTTAAGATTTTTTAATAACGTGGTTTTATATGTTTTGGGACAATTATCAATGTTAAAAATGTTTATGAAATCTATGTCTTTGAAACCTTTGATTTTTAATTAAAGCTCGATTGTAAAAAAGTTAAATTTATAATGTAGCAAATAAAAACCTTCCCGAACCTACCTTTTATTGAGCTAAAAGATCGATTTACACACAATAAATTTACACAATTCAAGCGGAACCTACATATTACAGAATCTTAAATGTTTTGAAAAGAAATCTTGTATTTCAATAAGGCGATTTACAAGTATTATTTTGATCGAACGAAGCATCTGCGTCATGTTTTAAGATAAACTTTTTATATGGGCCGTATTTTGTTTAATGCGTGGGCATAGTGCTCATAAGTTGTAGACTACATCGATTTTTCAGCACTTACACAAATCATAATTGGAATACATACTCAGTAAAGTCTTTACACACATCTTAGCTTTACAAATTAGCTTACGGGAAATATTTACATTTATAAACCCTAATAACGTTACCTATGTTCCTTAATCTTATTATAATGTGACAGCTCGAATCTGACATTTCCAGATTTTCTTTAGAAAGATATTTTCAATAGTCTGTATAGGTTACAAAAGTACGAGTAGGCATTTTTATCTAGGCCTCCTAATCTTTATTGCATCTGAGCTGACCAGATTTAATACCCAAATAATTTAACGTTACGTCGCTTTGCAGTTCTTTTTACGATTATAAAATGTCATATAAATTATGATCGAACTTGAGTTTCTTGTAAATTGAAAATGTGTATAATTTAAAACGCTCACGACTTTGTTGATACCAGTTTTACGATACATCACATAAACAGAATCAAATAAATAGCGCTTATCTTTTTTATATTTATTTTATTAGCAATATTGCTACTAAATGCTCTCTATAAACTATCATTTCCAACACGTTGCCTTTATATCGTTTTTATAACAATGTTTACCATATATACCCGTACTTTGAACGTAGGAAGTAGAAAGTTGCTTCACGTTGGCGTTAAATATCAATATTTAGACTAACCAATAATCTTTGACTAATGAAACAAACTAGATTCATTTTAAAATCCAATAAAGAAGTTTCTTAAATCCGCTTGGCGATTTGAAAGCAGCAAGCAAAGAAAAAGTGCCGATTAGAAAATCTATTATATCTTCAATAGTATTTGACCTACCTTTATGAGATAACTAAATTAAAGAATTTTTAATGCCACAACAGTCTGGAGTTATCCTGATGGTTTTATTATAAATAGCAAATTAATGAAAGTACATTCAAACTGTTTATGTAAACCAAACTCGTACGTATTTTATAGAGAAACTTAAGATTTTATCTGGCCTAATACCCTCGAATATATAGCACCTACTCAATTATTTATTCTGTTGAGGGCAATGCATTATACACCTATTGTGTTTTTCGTAGGATAGATTATTCTTTTTTAATGTAATTATTTTTAATTTTAATAAATAATATTTGATGTACTATATCTAAGGCCTCTTCGTTAAACCCGGAAAAATATTTTAACAAAATATTTTTAAGCTAGTAAAGCCAACATAGCAAATGAAATAAAAAGTCGTGAAACATATATAACATTGTGGTACAAAAATTTGATAAAAAACCTATAAAGGTTGTATATAAAGTTCTTGCAATTAAAAAGTTTCAATTAAGGAAAATAATCTCGAATACATCAAGCCACATTAAACAAAAACGAATATAAAATTTGGGTTCTTGTTATCTTACGTAGCGTAATAAAATATTTAAGTTTAACGAAAGATCTTTGACCTCTTTGCTGATATGGGCAAAACTGTATACTACATATAGAGTACATTCTAGTTTCCTGATGATGTAACCTTAATATATTATTATATGTAACGTACAAACTCATTGATGAAAGCCGCTCTTTTGATATAATTCATACAAACGATATATAATTTCAAATCAAGACTCTAGAAACTCTGCCTACCAACCGGTATTAATTATTATTTTGACGAGAGTCGAACTCCGATGGGGTCGTGTGCGACAAAATTTATACTACTAAAGTCACGAATATGAACTGGCTTCATCCAGCTATCCTATCGGCCCACAACGCAAGGCTACGTAAGGGTCAACTTTGCTTAAGTTCCCATTATGAAAACAATAATTGAAAAACAAGATGTTTTAAACAAAATATCGGTAGAATTAAATATTGATTTCACTGAAAGCTATATATATATAGTTTATATGAAGATACTTTATGTATTGTATGATGTTGAATGTAGGTGATAGACATTCAAATGCGAACGGGACCCCTCTTAATATGTCCGGTACGCGAGATTTTTATTTCCGGTACTGTAATTCCGGTCCAAAATCCATAAAAAAATGTTTTATTTTATTTTATATTATACTTCGTACATATACCACATGGCATGTTTATGAGTTATTCGTCTAAAATAAATTTTAGTTCGTAATGAAATCTAAATGAAGTTAGTCTTTTAGCTAAAACGCTCTCTTGGATCTTGAATTTAGATAAATTAAAGATAATTTTATAAAATTGGAGAGTAGGTTCTAAATATTATTGTATAATTCGTCTCTATACAATCTATAGAAATCATAGATTTGTTCGAACTTAAATTTCTCGAACAACCATTTAATAACGAATATTACACTTGAATTTACACTTAAATACTTTTCCGAAGTCATGATATGCCTAAAGATCTCGAGATAAAGCATTTCAATGTGCCATACTCTTTCACAAATTTAAATAAATCAATTTAAACTGAACTTAATTGTTGGTTTGGTGCTGTAATCAAAAAATACAAAAATTATCAGAAGATCAATTAAAATCGAAGGTGGTCTTTGGGCGGGGATTACAAACAATCATGAGACAGTTCGGCATTTCTAAATTAATGGTTTCATTTTGACTCACTTTTATTTGCATACAGTGCTTCGAATTGCAAGTAAAATATACTTTGAAAAAACTTCAGTTGATTTTGTATTAAAAAATCACAATTACTGCTAAATGCACGTAGTGAAGTAATCTAATAAAACCTTATTCGATTGTAATGAGTTGTTATTTTTTATGGTAGTTTATATTTTATAATTTTTTTATAATTGTATATGTTGTAATTCTATTCTCATAAACGTATTAAATTCATAACTTAAAGATTTTGACACGCTTATTTATATTCATCAAAATGTCATACAGTAATAGAAAAATACTCTTAGTTTGTATTTACAATAATCTTTAAAACTGTCAAAGTATTCTTATAGTTTCATTACACCTTTTTCATTAGAAGCGACCAAGAGTTCAGTAATCTATAGTTTCGGAAATTTACTGAAATTACGGTAAGTCTGCCAGCATTCGGAGCTGTGTTTGTGAGATGGGCGGGCGGTGTCCGAAGATAGTGGGGGTCACGTTCTTCAGATAAACCACAGATAACACAGACATGAACACTAGTGATTGTCTTCCACTCTTGAGACGCTCTGCGTTTGTTATTAAACGTATACGTTTGTAAACAAATAGCTAATTACTTAGGTTTATAAGGTTAAACTGAAGAGAACATAACTATATATAAGGGTATAAATATTATTAAGGATTTCTGAGTTACTTAATGGTCGCTAACAACTTTAACTATATTTTGTAAATTTTCAATAAACCCTCATTTCATTAAGACTATATACTTGTCATACTTGTTCATATTTTTTTAACCAAGATTGGATTCTAATTACTGTTATGTGGACACAATTATATGGAGTTCAAATTTAAAGACTTATGATTGTACTCTTCGTTTATGTTATCTCGTTTTACTGTCGTATGTAGTCTAATAAATAGACGTTCTTCTTTGCACGAGAGACGCTGTGGATTCTTCTTTTTATATCAGCGATTCGTACTCCTGCGGCTAAAGCGTATATCAAAATATTGAAAGTACATATAGCTGATAATTTTCTATATAGATTATATATTTAACATAACCATATATATTTATATAGTCCATTATTTCATTAAAAACATAAATACTTAATAGCTGTAAATGCAAGCGAACTTCAGTACCATTTACCAATATACGTGATTTAAAATTCATGCTGTGTTGGTGTCAAATACAATACAGAAGTGATAAATCTTTACTAAAGAGTAAATTTTATTTAATTTACTAAAGCATTGTAATAAATTACTGAGATATGTAAATGAGTTTTATGACTATGGCCGAGAATGATAGGATGATGACAAACATAGTTTAACTTTTTTAATGTTTCTAATAAATCATCTAAGCGTTTGTAGACATGAGGCGGTATAAATCATACATATTTCTCTATGATTTACATAACGCTATTCTTATGAAAAGTCACTTTAAATTAAAAATAATATGCCTGTGAAATTTCACCATTGTAACTAAAGAACTCTTGTCTCTTTTCAGTAGAGTAAACAAACTTAATGGCAAGAGACAAGAGTGTTAAAAAATAAAAGAGATATTGATATTTACGAAGTAATACCTTGACTGACAGCCATATAAAATGGATCCTTTCAATGCTTGCAAAATTTAAAAATGTGATTTTAAAAAAATACTAATTTAAAGAAATACTAATATACTATATAATAATTAATATAAAGGCTGCATATATATGTAATAAAGATTCAACTGTAGTCGCTATTATATAATATGCATAAACATTATTAATGGCTTCCCCATTATGTTTATACATACTACATACCTACATAAGCTCGTGGTTGCAAAACTTTTAAAGTCATTTTCTTTTACTTATTTCGTACGATAAATTCACACTGTCACATATTTATTATTATTGTTCTTACTCGTCGTGAACATAATTTCATGGTAATGCCTGTTTATTTTATACAATTGAATGTCTTAAGTTGCGTATTAAGTAAAATAACACGATACGAATGTGAAAGCTTTTACGACCTCCCTGCAACTTCGTTTTTTATTTGTTTAAAAGTATGAAGCCTTCTTAATATATGGAGAATAAAAACCGTGTTTAAGATGTCACTTGTACATATATTTTAAATTTACTATAGGATTTTATACTAAGATTTCGTTAGTAACAGAGGATTGTATCTATTTTATTTTTTATTGGTAAATTGCTATTAAATATTTTAAATTCAAAAATTCTAATAAATACGAAATTGCTTTAAAACTTTTATAGACAAAAAACTTTTACAGTTCCAACGATATAATATTAAAAATATATCAGGCTTTTTAGATCTCAGTCCATAAATAATGGAATTTCAAATACAACCTTCGTAATTGCGATAAAACATTTTTCACTGTGGCATAAAAACGTGGGATTCGCCGAGCATGGCACCTAATTAACGTCACTTATTCGCACAGACCATAAAACACTTTACCATAAATGGATAAACTGCGCATTATTTTTTTCTATAATTGGAAATAGCATAAATCGTAATAGCAATTGAAACTAAATAAAATATTCGTAACTTATTAATCTTATTCGTGTATAGAATCTATATTTAAGAAAAGATTATATTAATTTACTTAAAATTTTGGGAACTTCAAAGGCATACAATGTGGTAAATATTTTTAAATTGGCATATGCCTGAACACAGCTTTGTTTATTTCAAGACCATATAAATATATTTTTATATATAAATAGATATTTTAGTATCTCTTGACTCTTTGAACTCTCAAAGAAACGTAAATGTTCTTCATTTTTAACTAGCTGGACGTGTTAACTTGAGATTCTTGCAGTATTGTAGCCTAAAGCCTTCCTTGATAAATCAAATCAAAAATATATTTTTTTTAACTTTTAATCATTATTTACATTCAGAACGTACCGCGACGCGTTCAACCAAAAAAGCTACAGCTTTAAATATTAACGATTGTTGAGCTCAGTAGCGTGCGATAGTTATTTATTCTGGGCTAGTGCTTACAAATTTATAAAGTTTTATATTATTATTCTCTATATTCGGCCACACTTAGTACTGTAACACTTGGGCAGATATCCCCCATATTTCCAGCAGCATACCTTTTCATTTTAATAACATACTAACGCACTTTTTTAAATGACTGCTCATTTTTGACCTTCTGAAAAAATCTTTATTACTCTTTCAAAAATACTACGGAATTAGCCCCAAAAGCAAAGTGTTTCCTGTTATGATAACGTAGGACGTTATTAAAATTGCTTATGATAATATTTGCAATTCGCAGAATTGATTGATTTGCCGTTTGATTCCTTTCATTTATGAATATTAATTTATTTAAATATGTAGGACTAAAATACTGATAAATAGATTTTTAATTACCATCCACACTAAATAGATGACTAGGGTTTGTCAAAAGCAATTTATTGGATTGTCATTCACGTGTCAGCTGAATGTTATGAGCGTCATTCTCAAAAGATTAATTGAGTCTTAATCACTCGACATGTTTAAATCTTTTATTAAGTACTGATTTATGTGTCTTTATACAGATTTTTGTCGGCACCTTTGTAATTAACATTTTAGCAGCGATATAACAATTTCAATAGCTGACAGACGTATAAAGCGCATATAAACCTAAAAATAACATCAGTTCTGTTTATTAATCTATTTCCGGTTCGTAATACCTAATCCTCAACAGAAAAATTATGCTAAATCACGCGAATAGCCAAAATCACTGGTGTTAAGTGCTAGACGACAGCCGAATAAACACATCGCTAGCTCAAGGGCGCACGTTTTTGTATCCACTCTCATCATCCCACGCCACACTGATACATGACCACTTACCAGAATCATGCTTGATAATATAAATATTATATTGAAGCATTTGCAGAAATTACTTACCGCCAAGTCGAAGTCAACCATATTGCCGATATATACATTTTATATCCGTTTATCATGACATTATATAAAAACCCACGCGCCCTCCACGGTAAACGAAGGCAACGCTTTTTTCGAGCTCTTATCAGCAATTAGTTCCTATCAGTTTTACTCCCGATTTTCCTATTAATAACAACGTTGAATCTATGGCATAGTTATTCATACAGTAAAGAATAAACATTTTATAATAAATTTAAATCTGAGACCGCAAGCAGGAATGAAACTATCCTGATGGCTTTAGTATTTATAATCTAAAATAATACTATTTTTATTAATCAAGAATGGCCAGTCGTTTGAGAACTAGCGTTTGGTAGAGTTGAAAAAGCTGTCCAGGTGTGAGGTATTGCTTCACTTTGGAAAGGCTGACGACTTTTTTGACAGCTGTTTGAGTTTTTGATGCGATAAAGCCGCGAAAGTTCAGGTCCGTAGACATCAAATATAAAATTGAGTGTGGAAACTGGGAGTTAATGATTTTTTGGCGGTTAACAAGCAACCAGTTATGCTCAATTTATTCTAGTAACACTATTCGAATATAGTGAGTTTTTGAAGAAAGTCTACCGATAGATTTGCAACAGAATACCAATTTTTGACACGTAAGGTTCTGAGCTATCAATCAAAAACAGTTTTTCAATCGAAGCCACAGGCTGAATAACGTGTACGTGTGCAATTTATAGATTAATAATTCTTCAGAAAACGAAATTTAAAAATGCTCAGTACACGTAAAATACATATTGGGTATTATATTGTGACGTATTTCTGTCATCAGAAAAATACATGATTGATATATCTTAATACAAGTCAAGTGCAAACTACAAATAAACCAAATGTATATGTAAATATCGAATTATATGATAAGCATGTAGGTCGATTGTTCTCTTGATAAGGGTTATGCAAAGATCAGACGGTGGTTTATACTCCGTCGATTAGATCCTCATAATTAATTGATCAGGTAATAATAATCGATGTATGAGGAATTATGGACAACATTACAAAATAACTCATGCGAAATTTTATGTTCTCAAAGATGAAACAATATTTATGTTAATCGGTATTTTGTTCGCGCTAACCTCTGGAACTAGTGGTGCAAATTTTGCTTCCATTTATCATGGAAGCTTATAAAATCTCGCTACTGTCAATAAGACCGGGGCATAAATGAAAAATTATGTGAAAACGATGATAATTTTGTCGCATTACGATGTGCACGGGTTTTAATTATTGAAAGTGAAATCGAATAGATTAAAAACTAAAGAACTTTTGTTAACTTACGGCGAAAGAGATGGGCCTTATCATACAACCTTGGATTAACAAATTATTCATGAACAGTATGCGGGTTATATATTCGAGTTTATAAATATATTCTGAAACTACCAGGGATACCCAAATCGCCCATTTCCGTATTAAGTTCCAATGACGTTCTCGACAGTTCTAAATCAAATAAATGAGGTGAACGTATCGCTCATAATAATCGCTAAGATTCCATAAATATACATACGTGTCCAATTATATACATACTCCTTCGATTTTTTGGAAACATTCAAAAATGCAAACCCATAAGTTTGTCCTTTTACAATGCATTTTTCACAAAATTTTCATCACAACATCTTACTACTTCTTATCTTAATAGAGTAAAAATATACTAACAATATTGGGATACATTTTTATACACGGTCGGTTAGCCTCAAAGGTAAGCTATTTATTTTTTTTTTGTCTCCTATACATAATATACTTACATAAAAACTCTTTTTACACACCCACCATAACATAAAATCAGTCTCAGCAGTCCATGGTGTCCATTCGCAAACTGGGCCGTTTGAAATACAATCTTAATAGAATCAAAATATTTTTTATTCAAATTTGGTATTTGTTTTATATGGCAACGTCTATAAATGTAGTATACACAAAAAGTTTGAATTATATCAATTTCAGAATATCTTTAGTTCTTTCGTGATACGATGGCACGTCCAATAATATATATTTATCGCAATTTAACACAATTCGTCAGACCTGGATAAACCAACGTCTATAAATGTAGTATACACAAAAAGTTTGAATTATATCAATTTCAGAATATCTTTAGTTCTTTCGTGATACGATGGCACGTCCAATAATATATATTTATCGCAATTTAACACAATTCGTCAGACCTGGATTCATTTGAGACGTTTATGAATGATATGATAGACGTTAATATTTTAAGCCAGACAAAAAATAATAGTATTTACTTTGGGAATACATATAATACAATTTGTCAATAAGTACAAAAACTATTCCAACTGCGGAGAACTGTGACCCTTTAATCCACTTAAATATTTACAAATACATTTCACATTGAACCAAATCTATTTAAACGTGCATTTGCACATATTTGCCAAAGAAGTATGTGCCGTCATTATATTAAGAGAAATTCAGGGCAGCACCAAAATAATCTGTGTCGAGTTTTATTGAAACATAAACTGTTATTAGCCATTTCGCCAACCACAATATAATAGATATAGTGTATTATAATAATTCAAACATTTGAAAGATTAAAACTACTCATGTTAGTTTCGGACGATTCATTAAAAGCTTGCGGGATTAAAGGTTCACGGGCTGATGGAATAATAAAGTGTTCATTTTGACACCAATCTGGTGTTTATTATGGGACAACTGTGACCCGCCGCCGTAATTCAACACCATGCCGTCTGTCGACCGACACCACTCATCTTGTTTGATCTACTGAGAGCTTTTTAAACTTTTTATGTCATAGTTTAGTGTGTTTTAGGCGCCTTTATTGCTGTGTAAACATCGAGGATTATTCTCAGCCTGCGGCGGAGACATAAGATTTTACGTTTTGACAGCTCCAATACAACTCTAAAACTATTTTCGTTATAAAAACGACAAATTAAAACGCCCAAGTGATTCAACAACGGCACGTTCTATCGAAAATAAATAGATAAACCAAATAGTTTGTTGTAGGGAAGGAGCCGGTAACAGATGCTTTTAAATGTAATCATGATCGTAGATGAGAGATTTATTCTGATAAGGTAAATAACAAATAAACTAAAAGCCCTTAACCTCCTGTTTATTTTAACCTGTGATTCTTTGTTAACTGATATTTATTGATGTTGGGGGACTTCCATTATATCGATTGTTCGGATATTTGAAGCGATGTAGAGCAGTTTCATAATTATTTTGTTTATCTCCAGCTTTTATTACACTATTATAAAAGTACGTCTTATACAATATATTCAACAAAGTGTTAAAGCCGAGTTGAAAATATTTTCATAGCTTTAAAGTTTTAAACATTATCTAATTTTCGAAAAAAAAAATCCAAAATAGATTCCCTTTATGAACATGTTTGTTAACAATTGTATTGTTTATGTCATTTCCACATTAAAACCCACATATTACATGTGTAATATTGGTATATGTATACCAATGATCGTTTCAAATTTAAATCAATCAAAACTAACGCAAAACGCCACAAAGATACTCTGCATCGCCTACTCTATGGCAGCGTTAAGCGGTCGGATTTTTAAATAAACATTTTTAATGATCGCCTCGCGCTGCGCCCGCGCCAGGTGTACGCATACTGTACGCCCCATTCCCAACCCGAACCTTCTTTTGTTCCTATTCATAGAATTTCCTGACCTGTAACAATAATCAAATTATCATTCCGAGGAAATGAATTCATCATTTACTGAACGTCATTCTTTTAGAGCAGCACAACATTGTTTGTTTATGTGGAACTCATAGATCAATACTTAATTCTGCTTTATTTAAAATTACATGCATTGTGATAATTAAATCTTTTGTTTGTTTATTTCCTTCTACTAACGTGGGAGATGTTGGTATGAGGAAACCAACGTCCGTTGTCTGTTAATTTAACTCTGCTATTCAACTTAAAACATTTATGTGTGTTAGGTTCTTTTAATTATTATTTTCATTCAATCTATGGTGGATATTTAAATACACTACGGCTACTTACTATAAAAAAGTAAGTTCTCCGTATGTTATAAATAAAACATGCAACGGGCTCACAAAAGCTTTCGTATTTCTATATTTAAGCAAAAAAATCACTTTATACGAGACCCTCTAGATATTTATTTTATTCTGTTTTCTTATGAGTACACCATCTATAAAAAATTCTACTGTTAATAAATGGATAGATAAATATACAGCGAAGTCTCAGAATACGGGGCAAGCCTAAAAAGAAAACAAAGAATAACAAATAATTGAAAAAAAACAAGCTTAGTTATAGATTAGTTACATTCTTATGCAACCACTTGTATGAGGAGGCATCACACATACGCCTATCCGCCCTTTCCCCATTCTCTTATATCCTGGACTACCTTTTGAAGTTCACTTAATCTTAAGATACTTTAACTAACGACTTATTCCACTAGTATTAGAAACTACAATAATTTATCGTTACAAGTTGAAATAAAAGAGAAATTTCACATTCTTATATCTAGTTATCATAAGGTCAATATTTATCTTGACATAATGAATTGTTTTCGTAACTCTATATGCCAGGAAACAATAACGTCAAGATTTATACATTCATTATGAGACATTCCTAAGAGTATTCGTTAGAAATAATGTATGAATAGCTTACACAGATTATTATGTAAGCTAAATATATATAAAGAGAGTTTGAGTCCCGTCACGTGACCACTGTTGATCACTATTGTGTTGTAGTACATCAAAAAGTGCCCCAAGTTTGAAAGAGTCAGCCAAACGCCCATTTTACATTTTGATAATTTCATATAAAATACACCGTATTATTTTTATCTGAGATTTTCATTTGTTTGTCAACTTTATAAGTAAAATTTATTGGAGTTATCTTAGTGGTATCTTTTACTTAAGAGGCTTCCCAGCTGAAAGAAACTATTAATACCACCATACCGGATTCCAGAAAAAGAGCAGTTTGAAGTCCCGGTAAAGTAAAGTTTTGTATGTTGATTATAGTTGTTGTATTTAAATAATATACGTGTGTTGGTAGCTTTATATGTTTTATTAGTACTCATTCATTCGAAAGCTACAAAAAACTTATGAGGCATTATGATATATAAGCTTATGATACATTAAAATAATTTACGAATACTTTGGTTCCATGGTTTTCTTCTGTGGTTAATACTTAAATATTACGAGCGGCACATCATTCAATTAATTAATATATAATTAATTTTAAACGATAATACATATGTATATCTGCGTGGTTCTTAATTTATAAACATTTTTTAAAGAAAATTATTTTTTACAAAATAATGCAAAAATGTTTGCCGTTTTATATAAATCATAGATTCAAGCTAATTAACATGTACTGTAACTAAATAAGCTATTTAAGTTCTTGTTCGTATTTTAATATAATACTTCGCTTATCTGAAATCGTTATTTCAGTTATTTAACAAATTTGCACAGTGCCCATGGAAGCAATCTGACGCCATCTATGCAATGTTACAGATTTCTATCAGTCATTTTCTACAATGGCTGTCTCAGTCGCTCCCGTTAGATAAATGTGTATTGAGAAATACCATGACTGTGGTCTTAGAACAGCTATTATTACACATAATGGTTGGAATGACAAAATAACTTCTAGTTTTCCTGACTGGTAATGATACAATTTGTATAGAGCCTTATTTCATTTTGTTTATAAGAAAATTATAGTTAGTCTCATTTATTTATAGTTTTTATACGACAAAATACTATAATTTCATTGCTACACAAGTTTTATATATGCAATTAAATAAGATATATTTTCAATGAATACGAGTAGATTTTAATAACTATAGATTAAATAATAAAATGTTCAAAGATAAAACGCGTGTTATATTAATGTAGGTGATCCATTTGTGCCTATCAATCGATATATGTAACAATATAGTTTTATTTCCAAAAGCTCCACGCATCAAAGGTTCACTAACGCATACTAATCTTTTATTACCTATTAAATTATTTTATTACCAGATTTAGGCCATTTTGTTTAGTTGAAAATATTATTACCGTGTACTAATCTTTAAGTGGAAGATTTGACAACTATCGTACTCATTAGCCTAATAATAAGAAATAGAGTTTTTGTTACGAAAAACTTCAAAAACAATGTCTTCATTTAGACTTTTTTGAATTATATCACCGTGATACCAAATAAAAAAGCGAAGTTAAAGATGGAAGCTTTGAGGTAGCGAAGTGATGTTATTTTGTATTTATAATTTTATATTATTGTAATTATTTCTTGTAATACAATTTATATTATACCCACTGTCTGACTCATATATATTGACTTAAACAATTTTGTGAATACCTATTCGCGTTGTTGGATCATTACCTTGTAAGGCCTTTATACTTATAGAGATATATTCATGTATCTCTAATCAGAGTGTCACATTGAAGTACAAACAAAATTGCAGGGAACGTGTAACTATCAATAGGAAATTGCGAACTAGAAATGGAACAAACAACATCTAATTCTACACTGTTCAATTAATTTAGCCCTTAGAGACTTGCATTTTGAAACATTGTTGCTAGTGTATTTTTTTAGTACCCATATAGAGGTTTAAAGGTTCTAACGAAAAATGATATATCATAAAATTCATTAAATGGAATAAGAAAATTTGAATATTTTTCTTCAATTACGCGAGGAAATATTTAAGTGTTACATTAATAATGATATTTAAATTGAGAAACAAAAATGTTATTTATTTATTAATGAAATGCTAATTCAAATATTTATTCAGGTGTTTTGTACTGCTAATAAAACATACACGCTTATAATACTTGTATTATAGTATTAATTTTATCGTCACTTGTTGATTTATAACATACAAGAGTTAACAAGACAACCGAAGATGTTTCGTTGTGTAATGCTCGTTAGTAAAGATGGATGATGTAAATCGCATTCCTTTTACTGTTTTAAAGAAACGTTATGACGTGTTTTCGATACTTATATTAGATACATGTGTTCATGTTGCAGGTAATTTAAAAGCCATACCGATTTTAATATTAATTTTAGTGGCACATTATTTCACGTGTTAATTTTTAATTATTACTATTTGTTGTAGTTCTTGAGAATGCACTTGGATATTGTAGATCTTTTTGTCGGTGGGAAAAGCTTCCTTCAATAACACTACTGCATCTCCCTAAAGTATCGATATTTATCCCTTCAAGCTTAGATTATTTACACCAACTTAAAGATGAACGAAAGAAATATAGTAAAATTAAATAACGTGTAATTTGTTATAACTAATAGTAACCACAAAACTCTACAGTATAATTAAAATTAATTATGAAATTGAGCTTTTTATTTATAAAATATAAAAGACATATTTTATCTGCTTTACACAAACCTTAATTGTTACGAACAACTGCGCTGCGTGGTATGATAAGATGTTCAAAATAACCACGACTCAGACCAATTCAAAACTTATCTCGAGAAATTACAGTATTCTGCTACACAGTGTTTTAATATATAGTCCATGAGAAATTAATCCCGGCTCCAATAGTCATTTGTTTTGTTTACTACAAGGAAAACCTTGGTGCCACATTCTAATATATATTTTTAATAAAAAATTAATAACCAACCGATGGACAGTTCAGACTTCTAGTCAGACAGATGTTCATCAATGGAATAAGTCTTTATGCATACATCAATTCACAATTTTTTCCACAAACTAGAGAGAAGCAATGTGTAAACAGAGAATACGGACATGGGAGCTTAGTTTTAATTCTGTTCGCGTTATCTAATTAACATTATAATTAATTCAAATTAGTAGCAAGAATCTCCTGTTACATGGCATTTGGCATGGGAGGCAGGTAAGCAAGGACTGTGACGAGGTCGTGTAGTAATTTAAATACGTTCTTTGGAACGTTCTTTTACGTAAAGATATATGTTTGGATATAAATGTATCAAGTAATAACTTTAATTAATAATCGAGTGATTGAAATTATTTCATATTTTTTTACAGAGACAACAATAATTTAGCGGAGCGTAAAAAAAACGGGTAAATTACAAAAATTAACTTTAAGAAATAGTCTACGGTGCAGAAGGTTTTTCCTGCACAAAATTTTACGGTTTTCAAAAATCGACTCACTCGTGCATTTTACTTCGCAGTAAAATTAGTTTGAACGAATTCAATCAGATTAATATGAATGTATCTCCAAAAGAGTTTTAGATACATATCTCTTTAATTTCTCGTAAATATGTAATGTATACGCATACGTTTCACTGGTACACTTCCTGAAGTCGTACAAAGAGGCTTTGTTCCTTTCATGAGAGCTGTGAGTTTCAATGGAGCAATATAAGTTTGAGATTTTGAACTCAAGCACAACATATGATTGTAAATACGAATAACAACGTTAATATTTATAGTGTTTGATAATTTATTTTTTCACTAATAAGTTTTTTTAAGAAAATACTTGCTTTTCAGAACTTGAGGAAGATAGAAAAACTAGCAAGGGTTGCGAGAGAAGAAGCACGGCCCATCCTAAGCTCCAGTTCCGAAAGTACGTTTTTTACGTATTATTCCTATTTTGTATATAATATACAAATATTATATTTATTATTTCATATAAAAATTGGCATAAAATTTTCGTCCGACAAAGCTAGTGATCGTATAATTAGATCTACTCTTATTTAAAGTGTTCATATTGAATAGTTAACCAACTCGAAATATAATTCTTTCTAAAAATAAAACCTTTGATAATCAAAAAGGAATCCGGCCTTGGGTTGAAGAGTTTATTTTATAACACGTTCATATGGATTCAACTTTCTGGATGGTCGCAACTTTAAATCAAGTAAAATTACAATGCACTTAGAATTGTACAACGATGGAATTTAATTTTTACCAAGCCATAACTTCCACCTTTTCAGTCAAATATTTTCCTGGTGTATGTGAGTCTTCGTCATGCGGTGGTCCGGAAGCTGGATGCCTTCAGGTGTTCAATAATACATACCACTACTGTGTATGCACAACAGATGGGAAGCCCATGAGAGACGGTGTCAGCTGTCCTCGAAGCACAGGTACTGTTCTTGATGGTCGTTGACTAAGTGCTCAAACAGTATAAACCATACGATCGGCAGTTAATTTCTTGCGAGCTATTGTTCATCTCAGCTCATAATGAAAATGATTACTTTTTTTTATAAGTATCTTTCTTAATATGTTAATAAAGCACAAAGATTTAATTTATTAACATCAGATTTCATGTTTTTAAATTCACAAAATATAGAATTATTCAAAGTTAAAGTCATTCAGTTTAATTTTAGATATATTAACTACAAAACCCACAATCACTTGACGCACGTTAAGCCCCGACACCGGAGCATCCTCAGGATGTTGCCTCTACGAACAGCGTTCGAAGAGTTCTATGAGACTCATTTCAACTTGTAGATTGGTCTTAGGGTTTTACTAGATTGGTCTATAAGTAACGCCTGATTCAATTATATATATTTACTAATAAAACTACGTCCATCGGCTAAGTATTTTAAAAGTGAATCGAATACTAATTATAAGAGTTGTGTAAGGTCAAAAACTGATATCGAGATTAACCAATACTGAAATTTGAGATATAAAAATATTCATTCTCAATGATTGATGCTTTTCAGTGCCATTGACGCAGAGCAAAGCAATTCACAATATCATCCCGCCAGGACCATCCAATGCGACAGAGACGAGATACCCGCCGATAACTCCGACCGCACAAGTAAGGTTTATATGATAGTGGGATTTTTTTGGCGATAACTTTTTATTGCTATTAATAAAAATAGTACTTATCCCTATGGTACGTTGCCATCCTATTCAAATACGATCATTATAATGGAAACCCCTAAAAAACCAGTACCTATTCCGAATTTATTACTTTTTTATATTTTTAATTTTAAACCATAAGGATTACACTATTATTTACACTATTCTTTTCGTGATGAAAATACATTTATGAAGCAAAAATCGTGGCTTCTGATAAATATTCATACATTTATGATGTCAGCGGTCGGATTGATTCTCGTCATTGGCGCCAAAAGAATTATACAGAGTACGAGTACGTAAACCTTACATAACATCAAACTGGAAACGTTTAACAATAGCTTCGTGAAAGGAATTAGCTAAGAGTTTATGTCAATAGAGAAATAAACATAAGTTATAGGATACCTTGTAGTAGAGCTGCTTAAGACAAATAGACGATGAGCCTCAGTCCTTGTATAATATATGCTAGGTTGATCATTACAACACCTAAGAGCAAGTGTCGATTTTTTAGATTACTATTACTACTTTCTCTTCATCATTGTTTAACCACAATTTAAGAGGACAAGACATAACAGTGCCTTGCGTTAGAGTATAATAAGACTCATTATATACAAATTACCTACAATTTAAATTACAGGGTGCAAAGTCGTTAGTAAGCAGTGAAGTTCTAACGGAAGCAACGGGCACCGACCCATCGTTCATTGGAGCTAACGTTCATGAAAACCCGAGTGCTCCCATCATCATGACAGTGGTCGCAGGCTGTGTCTTCTTATTGGTCATAATAGCAATAATTAGTATAATTATCTACCTCACAAAACGAATCTGTGATGTCGACGGAAAAGTCAAACCGGTAAGAAAGTGCTTCGCTTCATGTCTAACATTGCCAATTCATCTCACGTAACTTATCGATGAAATAATATCCATGAAAATCTATTATTTTCGTTATACAATAGCTCACAGTTCAGGTTAAAATATTAATATATTACACGACAAAAGTACAGAACGGATAATCGCAATGCATTGCAATGCCTATGCTTTCGTTGACAGATAAGATATCGAATTAACGGATGATTAAAAGTAAATGGGTATAATTATAAATTGAAACTAGCTGTAAAATCGTCGAAATTGAATATTATTGTATTTTTAATATAATACTCCCTTCTGTTGAAATAGTGCATGGCTGAATACGATTTGCAAAACATAACTTTCATGGATAGTGTGGATGCAATTAAAACACATAGTCATTCGTTGACCTTGCTTTGCCAATGTCTGCCATTATGTTTGTAGCGTGTACGACCTGGCGAGCCTCTGCTTGCTGAACGGTATATAACCAACCCGCAGTACGGTGTCTGCGGTGCCGGGACGACGGCGTTGGTGTCACCTCCAGGGTCCCCTGCCCCTCATCACGGTAGCGAAGCCACAGAACCTGAAGTTACACTCCTGGATCGTAGTGCTCTGACATTCCTGGAAGAAGTAGGGGAAGGGTGCTTTGGAAAAGTTCATAAAGGTATTGAAATTAAAGCGCAAAACAGTTATTTGAATTTAAAAAAAAAGTGAAATTGTTGTTTAATTAACATCAACATTTTCCGTTTTTTTTTTTTTTAAATTCAATTTTTCCCTATCTAATAAAGAAAATATATTATTTTACAGGTGTTCTTCGTATTAACAATGGTGAACAAGTTGTAGCAATCAAAGTGCTGAAAGAGAGCGCAGGCCGAAGCGCAGAGGAAGACTTCGTCAGAGAGGTGTCAATTATGTCCGCATTTCGACATCCAAACATATTAAGTTTGGTTGGAGTAGTCTACAGAGGTAAATTTAAACAATGAATATGCATAGATTTATATTTAAAACTTGCTAGAATATAAAAAAAACACGCAAATATAAACGAAATAATAGTTTGATATAATAGTTTAAACCCTAATGCTAATAATTGTATCTCTCCCACATTATCCCATCCAAGGAGTGATATTTATATAAAATTCTTACAGATGACATAAATGCTAGTCCGTGGATGGTCTTCGAATACATGGAATGGGGAGACCTAGCTGGCGTACTTCGAGGCTCTCGAGGGGGCGGAAGGGCCGGTCCTACTTTATTGGAACCGGCACTACTACACATCGCTCTTCAAGTAGCAAGAGGCATGCAATATCTTGCTTCCAAGCGATTCGTCCACCGGGACCTTGCCGCTAGAAATTGTTTAGTTGGAGCAAACCTATCTGTG